>VWPU01015898.1:0-91820 GCA_013398955.1 Callaeas wilsoni | reverse complement strand
TTTTTTAAATTTTTTTTTATTATTTTTTTGTATTTTTTTTTGCCTCTTTCTTCCCTGCAAAGGTTATATAATGAGGGGATTGCTGCTAAAGTAAAAAGGGAAAATGAAGTCTTTGTTAAATGCCTTCACAAAGAAAGAAGGTAAGCGATGAAAGCAGAACACTTTGATGTTTCAGACTGGTGTTTTCTTGTGTACATTTAATATGATGGGCTTAGTGACTATAATTAATCAATTCCTGCGATTTCTTTTTCAAAATTATTTGATGTTAGACAGTCCATTTAGGCAAGTGGTTATTAAAGCTGGATGTGACTTTATTCCTTATAGGATTTTCTCTGAAGAATCAAGTAGTTATAAAAATGTTTTTGTTCCCTAAGAAATGCATTTGGAGACACGGAAGGATTTTCCTAGGTGAATTTTGTCAGTGAATGGTGCTGAATTGCCCCTTCAGATATATGAAGTGCAAGGAATAGAATTCAGAGAGCTGGAGGAAGGATTATGTGGTACTTGCAAGTATGCTTTTAGGGATGATAAATTTAAACTTTTGGGGCATGGAATTAGTTCAGGCATTTTCATGTCATTTTATATCAAGTGTTTTTTCCCAAACAAGTTTTGCCACAGTTATTCTTGCAGTTCTGAAACGTGGTGAAATATTAGGGAAAAGCAGAGTCCAACAGGGACTAAAGCATGGACATTTGCATTTCATAATTTTGTGTTGTAGTTCTGTTTTTTAATTGTGAAAATAATATAAATAATGCTGATAAGAAGCAGCTAAAAAAATATCCACCCACTTACAGTTTGCAGATTGCTGGGGAAAAGAAACAGTTGGGTGGAATATTAATCACTTCAGGAACAGAAATGCTTATTTTTAACTCTTTCTATAAAAGATTTGTGTTAGACACGCATCAATTGGTGTCATTAGTTGTCCCCTTCCCTTTTTATTTCCTGTAGTAGAGGCTAATTTTGCTCATAGTTTTCTCCTCAAGAATAGAACATTAATAGCAAAGCAAAAGCTAAACTCTTAAATGGGCTTGTAAAATGCTCCTGAGGTGTGTGAGGGGAAAAGAATTCCTTTCCTCTGTTGCTTGGAGCGTGGTTTCTCCAATCTGTCAGTACAGATGTGCTCTGCAGCTCTCTGTCCATGCTGTCACCATGCCCCAGCACCGTGTCCTTGTCCTGCCTCCCCCTCCCACCAGCAGAGATCCCACCAGCCTCTCCAGAGTCCCAGTAAACATCCCCAGAGCGCTGGCAATATTTCCTTTTCTCAGCCTGTGGCTGGAAGGGCTGGGCAGGCTGCTTCCAGGTTCATGAGGCATTAAAATCTGAGGGTCAGACCCAATTTTTACTGAATCCAAGGCAAACTTTGGTGACCTGGGGGAACAGCATTAGATCTTCAGATAGCAAACCTGAGTGCGCCAAACATCCCCTGTGTTCAGTTTGTGTGTTTTCTCCTTGACTGAATTCTGCTTTGTTGTACCTGGGAAAGATCCCCACCTTCAATGAAGTAATTTCTGGAGTTGTATTCCAAATGTCAAAAATAAAGGAATGCAGAAATGTCGCATCTCTGCCCCACACATCAACCTGAGGGTCTGTATGTGCCAGTTTTGGAGATAAATGCAGTGAGTTTGCTGTAAGTTAGCACCAAGTGGGGCTTTCACTGTGACATCTGAAGCACCACGGTGCTCTCATGACAGCCTCGGCTGCTTTGAAACCTTAAAGAAATATGGAATGGGAAAAAACTTGAAATGTCAGGAAAATTATCCAGAGTTTCCGCCAGTTTCTAGCATAAGCACTGGACTTCTGTGCTTTCTCCCCTATAACAGCTTTTAAAGGCTACTTCCCTTATTTCAAAGGAAATATGGAAAATGAATTGAAGTCCTTTCTGTGCACGCTGTTCCCATGTTTGGTTGCTCTGATGTTGTCGAGTTGTTTACTAGAGAAAGTTTCAGCTCACTGGAAATACAAAGGATGTTATCGTAAAATATTCAGAATTGTAGTTAATCATAAACTGATTCTGGTGAAAATGATACAAACCGTTCTTTTGCTTGCAGTTCCATCTCTATTTTATGCTATAAATATGCTTTCAGTTTTGCACTGAAACCTTAAATTTTGCTTTGTTCTCTCAATTAAAGGCTCTATTTCAAGGCAGGACAGATTGATTCCTATGTATATTCATATTTATGTGAATTTATTTACTTGCACAGTATGACAGACATTCTTACTCTGTTTTTTGTGTGGTTTTGAAGGGTATTGAATAAGTAGACATTTCTGGCTCTTTATAAATGGCACTTACTGGCACTTTAGACATGTAGGATGATATTTTGTGGGGCTTCTTTCCCAATTTAAATATGATTTTTTTCTTTGAGAATTACAACAGCTCAGTGAAGCCCTCAGGATAATGCCTGGCTGCCTATTGTTAGTTATGGCACTGTGACTTTTCGGATGTAAATCTGTGCACTTTGGCTCAGGTGCTGTGACCCCGCGAGCTCTGCCGAGAGAAATTAATGAGGGCAGTTGCAGTAATGGGGATCAAGGCCAGCGTGAGGTTTTGGGGTCAAATCCTTTATGATAGGGCAGGAAATTCCATCTCATCTGGTGATAACTGGGTGCTTTTTTATTAGGGAATTTGCCTTCTAAGTTGCACTTGGGAAAAACTGACCCTTTAGAGTGGGAAAAGGAGATCTGGAAAGCTGTGTGAGTGCTTGTGTGTACCAGGAACACGCATGGAGGGCTGGACCCTCTGCTCTGAGTTAGGTGTGTGTTGCCCTTGCTTTGTTTTGCCTTGTGGCTCTTTCATTAAGGAGTGTGTTGGAGCCTTTGGATACAGTGGTGTTCCCTCCGGGGCGCGGCACGTGACGGAGCCGGTGTATTACCCTGGGGTAATATGCTCTATATACAATAGTAATGGATGGGGTAGAAATGCCAGGATTAGAAAGAGGGGAATGCCTAGGGATTGCAGCCGTGTAATAGAGTTCTGCCAGGACAGGAAGCCGTGTCCTCGATTTTTAACCTGGAAGATGGGGATAAGGTGACTGTTCACAGATTTCAGGTTAGGCCTGAACTTGAGATGGACCAGTTTGGGTGCAGGCTGGGGGATGGAAGCTGCAAGTCCACGCATCAAGAATTCTTCTGGGCAGCCCTGTTCTGTGCCTTTCTGACTGAATGTGGCAACACAGCAGGAAAAATGAAATTTCTGAGCCTCAAACTTGGCAATAGTGAGATGTTTCCCATTTCCTAGAGCACAGTTCAGACTTTTCAGCAGGCTCATGGCTCTGGTGTTGGCTCACCATGTATTCAAGCCAGCAAACAGGTTAATGTTGCTCTGAAATTGTTGTTTTCAATG
Organism: Callaeas wilsoni; assembly: GCA_013398955.1. NCBI lineage: Eukaryota > Metazoa > Chordata > Aves > Passeriformes > Callaeidae > Callaeas > Callaeas wilsoni. Next base: position 88,480 of record VWPU01015898.1, on the reverse strand, counting down.
TTAATGATGTTGTAAAGATAATTTGATCAGCTCTGCTGGCAAGGTGGAGTTTCTGTTTCTGCAGAAGAAACAATGCCATATGTTGCATGTGGTGGTAAACACACGTGAATGTGAAATCATCTGAAATCACCCTCCATGTCTCTCTTTGCACAGTGCCCTTTAGGGAGGCTCCCACCTACTCCAACAGGAGGAGGAGGCCTCCCAGCACCTTGGCAGCCCCCCGGATCCTGCTCCGCTCCAACAGCGACAACAACCTGAACATCAACAACCTCCCTGAGTGGTCGGCCTCCTCCTCCGCCTCTTCACACCGCAGCCTTTCCCCTCACCTGCTCCAACAGATGCAGAATAATCCCAATGGAACTGTAAAAACTGTGGGGAGCTACACTCCGTCCTCCCGGAGCCGCTCGCCGTCCCTCAACAGGCTGGGAGAGGATGCCAAGAGGCAGCAGCACAGGCACATCAGGTGAGTTTTGGCTGTTTCACAGAACGAGGTATCCCTAAGGCACCGTACTGGCCTGCCACATTCCTTTATGTTATTTACAGTTTCTAGAATGTGCGGGGCTTTTTAATTTTTTTATTTTATTATTGGACCATGCCCAAGTGTGAATATTTTAATTGGAAGCACCGAAGCCAGCTGTTTCCTCATAGAGCTCCAGCAGCCAGGCAGACTTTCGGCAGTGACTTACCACGGAGTTTGCACCTCCAGATCAAGGTGCTGGCTCCGCACATCTTCCCATAGTTGAAATAAGGATTGTATTTAACAGCAAAGCAAACTGTTTCTGGGATACCTGGTCCCTTCGTGGAATTATTAGTCATGCCTGGAACCTGTGTTGGAGCTGCTCATGGGTGATGGAGCAGAGGCTGTTTAAGTTCTCTCTTCTGTAGGTGTATGCTGAACCAAAGAGTGAAAGAGAGGGAGTAATGTGATCTAGCAGGCATTCTGGGCAAATATCCTACAGCTCTTTCCTGCTGGAGAGCAAATCCTGACTAATTAAGAGTCATGTAGGTGTTGTAAGCCATGGAATAAAGCAGAGGACTGGGGCTAAGGTTTGATCACAGCTGGGGGCTGCAGCTTTGAGAAGCCACTGCCCTGGACTCAGGAACTCCTGTCAAATGTGAGAGAGATGGAGCTGCACCAGGACAAGGGGTTAAAGTGCTGCAGAAATGCTGGGAGGCATCAGAGCTGGGAAATACTGGAGCGAACCAGAGCTCACACATTTTGGCCAAACACGTTTAACTCACTACTCATTTAAAAATCAGGCTTTGTCTGTCCCGCTTCCTATTTTCTATCTATCTGTCTATCTATCTATCTATCTATCTATCTATCTATCTATCTATCTATCTCTATCTCTCTCTGCTGTTCAGAGCAGAAAAGGGAAATGCAGCTGTTGGTTTCTCTTTGCTGGTTGTAGGTGTAAGGGATCTTCAGTGGAGTTTTGAAGTCAGTAAAAGAAAATGTTGTGTAGCTGACACTGCCTCTGTTACCTTGCCTGTTCCTCTGCTCTCCTTGGCCCTAGGCACCCACACTGACGGGCACTGTTTGTGATGGAAACAATACTGCTGGCCAGGGGAGAGCTGGTGTATGGTGAGACAAAGTTGTCTGCAATGTAAGGAGGAGTGAAATTAAAGGGAAGGAAGGGGGTACGGATTTCTGGTGCCAGTGGTTTCATGCAGCAAAGCAAGCTCATCTTGCTTTGTTGTATGTTACAATAATGGCAAAAGCTCATTTGGGCATAATTTGGGTGGCATTTCTGCACAGAGCCCAGTATCAGCTTAAAATCAGTCTGCAATGAGGCTTCAGCTGGATGAAGAGTTGAAGTGAGGAGGCTGTAAGGTTCTTTCAGATAATGAGTGTTCTTGTGTTCACTGGATTCTGCTGATGCCACCACAGAGGGAGGTTCTACCTTAGATTCAGTGATTATTTTAGCTGAAAGGGATAAAAAGTGCTTTTTCATCAATGCTCCTGAGATAACACACTTCAAATTCTAGAAGTATAAACAATCCTTTGAGCTGGGTGTAACAATTAGAAATATTTTTTTTTGACTAAGCAAACATTTACTTGCTTTGACTTTGTTCAGCCACTTTCCTCTTCCCTTTCTGAAAAGTAGCTCAGGTGATAGTGGAAACCAATTTAATGCCTGAGACATTGTGCATATAAAATTTTGGCATTTCTCTTAGTGCAGCAGCATCACAGCTACTGAAACTGCTACCCAACTGCAGAGTTCCCTCTGTGCCACCAAGACTTGTTTCAGAGAAGCCCAGAGTAAGTGCAAGTACTGAGAAGAGAGCTGGAGGCTCTCTAAATTTAAAGATAACTAAAAGGATTTGAGACAGAATTTTCCTGCAAATAATGCCTTTTCTTGCCACAGGCCCATTTTGCAGTCAGGAATGGCACCTTATATGACACTTTCCTCACAGATTTTGTTTAACTGCGTGACCACCTACTTACTGTCAGCTAAATGTGGGAATTGTTGCCGTCTCTGCTTATTATTTGCAAATAATAACAGTCACCACGAAGCTGTTGCTCCCGTGAGATGGAAAAGCCCTTTTTGACAGAGCAGGAGGTTGGGTTGTGGAGCAGAAGCAGCCAGAAGGGGCAGGGTGATGGAGGTCAGACTGTGACAAAGGGTTAATGAGGTTTGTGGCATTTGTGTTGTGGAGAGGTGCTGGAAGGCGATGCTGGAAGGGGTTCACGTGACCTTTGCAGCCCGTGTGGTTCAGGTGTTTTATCTTCTCAAACTGGAAGAGGAGAGATTTAGATTCGATATTAGGAAGAAATTCTTTCCTGAGGGTGCCGAGTCACTGGAACAGACTTCCCAGAGAAGCTGTGGCTGCCCCATCCCTGGAAGTGTCCAAGGCCAGGCTGGAACAAGCCGGTCCAGTGGAAGGTGTCCCGGCCCATGGCAGGGGGTGGCACTGGATGGTCTGAAAGGTCCCTTCCAAGCCAAGCTGCTCTTGATTCTCATGAGGCTGTTGCTTTCCACAGCAAAGCGGTCGGGGAGAGAAGCTGGGAATGCAAAGGAAGGGACAGCCTTCGTGTGGAACTTACCCCACAGAAATCAGTGAATGAGGCACCGACACAGCCTCAGTCAGGGCTGAGCTGCCAAGGATGGCCACCTTCTTCTGGCTGAGAGGGAAACATGTCCACACCTCTCCTGAAATCTCCGCATCCTCCTCCTGCTCCTTCCTGGCATGGCACTTGCTGGGCTTGGAGCCCACGCTGGGGACAAGCAAGGCAGAAGAAAGATCTCTTTTTAAAAAGTCCTGCACCCCACGTTGCAGCCCTGATTTCCATTAGTGAGCCTGTTGCCTGAGAAGTTCTGCATTCCTTGTGTGGGTTTAATGTGCCATTTCCCTTTTCTCTTTCAGTAAGAGAGAAAATGAATGTATCTTCTGTGCTCGAAGTTAAAGTAGATGCTGGGAGATAACACTGGGAATAGCTGCCACCAGACTAAGCAGAAACACAGCTTGATACAAGTGGAAATCAGATGTGTAGCTATAGTTTATAGATCTGGAGATTTTTTTATGGTGATGACTGTTCCTTCACTTACAAGGAAAAAGGAATGAAGCAAAAGAACTGAAATCTGAACGTCATCTTTTCCAGGCTTTCTTTAAACAACTGAGAGTTGGCTGAGGTTTCTGGTGCAAACTCCATCACAGACACGCAACCAGAGCTCGCTTTTAAACTCCTGCCTGCGGCTTACCATTAGCAGCACCTCTTCACAGTAACAGAGCAGAACAAGGTGAAAGGGGGATGCAATTCCAAATGGTGAAGAAGTTACCGCAGGAAAATGGGAGTGTTCCTGATAGGAAAGATCCGCTAGGTGTGGGTTTTTACCAGACTTCTGTACCTATTGACTTACTGGCTCCCATTTTGGTAGGAGATTGGTTAAAAAAAAAAAGGGTGAAAACCCAGCAGACCCCAGCCCTTGCATTTCATTTTGCTTAAAGAGGTTTGAGATACTTCCCTACAAGAAGGCAAGCAGAGTGTTACAATGCTGAATGTTACAATGCAACCTTACAATGCTAAACCACCACTAAATCACCCTTCTTCCTTTGGTAGCCTAACTTTTCCTTATCAATCTTTATTAATCTTATTCCTTCTCATGAATATTTTTTCCTTTTCTAGACTTTGTTTAAGACTGCAAGTTTTTATGCTTTGAGGTTTTTTTTTAAGTTGACTGCTTGTGTATTGCAGGTTATGTATCTTATAGGTTTCCCACCCTCTTTAATATTTGCCTCTTTTCATATGTTTTTGACAGTTCACTCATTTTCCCACAGATTTAACACTGACCTTGTGCACTGTTCCCCACCTTTCAACAATTCCTTTTTTATACACCATGAGTAGACTGTGAGTTGGTGGTGACCTGTGGCTTTCCTGGGCATCTTCTGGAGTCACTGAGTGAGCTGGTGATTGCCATCCAGAAGAAATGATTATTTGGAAAATGTTAACCACAAGCACCGGGCTTTGTGCAGATCTAAATTTAGCCCCGGGCCTTGGAGTGATGAAGTAACTTGATTATTCAGTCCATTTAGTTAATAATTCAGTGGTCTCACTTGTTCACTCTGTGTTACAAAGATATGCATTCCCAAGAATTGTAAATACAGACGTTTTCAAGTCCCTCTGACAAATTGACATGCTGGGAATGTATGATCGGCATATAAATTTTGAATTTAATTAGGGCCTGAGAATGTGCAAGTTTAATTTGCGGAAAAAACTAAAAGCTGTAATGTTGTGTGTTTTCTGTTCTAGGCCATTATGGTCAGGTGAATATTGATCACGTTTCATACTGAAAGATTTCAACCCTTAAAAGCTCCTGTTTGGTATTTTTTTCTGCAGGGTTAGATCTCTTACTGGAAGACAGTTTTGTTATTCAGCGCTTAATTTAATCCTGCTAATGTGATGGTAAATGATTAACTTTCCCCTTTTGAATAAGCTGTTAATGATTTTTAATTTCAATTTCCAGTGCCGTTTACAGTCCCAGTGCCAACAAGGATACTCTGTCTGCCTTGGATTATCAGGGTCCCAAAAGGAAGCTCTACAGTGCTGTCCCTGGGAGACTTTTTATCGTCGTAAAGCCATATCAACCTCAAGGGGAAGGGGAAATTCACCTGCACAAAGGAGATAGAGTCAAAGGTGAGCACCTAATTCATTTGGAATAAACCTTTTCTCCTGCTAGGTGGGAATTTGATGTTAAAATTCTCTTTCACAGGGGTGGAAATAATCTGTATGGTGAAAGTGCTTTTATGCATTTGTTTCTTTGCAGGGTATTTTGCTCCTAGCTCTGTTTTGTAACCAATGCATACTTAGCTGCCACTTTAACTTTAACTGACTTCAAAAGTGCTGCCACAACTCACAACTATGTGCAGTAATAGCACCATTGTCTCTTACCCAGAGCACGGAATTTGCTGCTGGAGCCATTGCAGAGGCACCACTCCAGGGCTTTAAGGGGTTATAAACATGTCAGCTATCTAAACAGCTCAGGAAGGGAACGAGGGTAAGGTCAGCTCTGCTTCAGGCCCTTTCCTCAAGGAACATTTAATTGGTTAAGTAGAAAATGTCCCCTCGTGGGACTTTGGATAAGCGTGTAGGGAGAACCTGCTGTAAATATAATTCTGGAGGAAGCGTGGTGGTGCATGTGAAATTTCTATTCACTGCTGCACTTCCCTGCTAAGACCAGGTTTAAATCAAGGCCAAGCTTTGTTATTGCTTTGAAGGCAGTAAATACATCCAGATACAGCTGAAAAAATGGGAGATGAGGTTTACAGGACTCGCCTTCCCAAGAGTGAGGGGTGACGCCGTGGTTGTGCACATCCAGGAAGAACAGAGTAAAGGAGACTTTGTGTTGGATCCATACAAATCAAACAACAATTATGGAAATCAAAACAAAAGGGAATAAATTCAGTGTCCTAAATAAAAGTGTTAAGCAGCTGCAAATTTTCTTGTGAAGGGAACTACTTATCTCACAAAGGAGAACTTCAAATACCTCCTCCCTTGAGCCTGCAAAGAGTAGCTGGAAAAAAAATAGGGAACCATTAGAAGGTATTTCTGCATTTTTATTTTCGGGCGTACTGATTCTGAAGAGTTTGTGAGTTTAATAATTTTTGTTAACTCCAGCCCTCAGAAGGTGTGGGACAGAAATCTGAAGGATGCTGCACTTTAAGGTAAAACATGCAAGGTTAATTTTAAATGCAAGGACGAAGGGAGAAGGTTAAACTTAGAGTCTGTAGGGCTGAAAAGATAATTTTGCAGTTCCCTGATCAGGTAGGAAGCGGTGATTATGATCTCACGGTGCACAAGAACTAGGATGAAATTTTGGGAGTACTAAACAGCTTTCTCCACTCAGCATGTTCAGAGATCTGAGAGGTGTCAATGGACAAGGAATGAGTGGCTGTTCTGTGGCAGGTGTTGGACAGACATGTTCAGTCGTCCTGTTGGACTGAAGGATGCAGGAATATTCTGTTTATGTGGAGGATGTAAGATCAACAACACAGGTTCTTCTCACCGGAATAAGACAACTCTGGGCAGTTCTGGGAAAAGACAAGACAGAAATTGCATTTCCTGGCAAAAGAGGAAACACTGCAACAGGTTGCCTGGAATGCTGGTTTACATTCGATTTTGAGACTATTATATGCAAAAATAATTCCAGAATAAAGGATTTCAACTTCAATGAAGTGTTTAATGCTTTTAAAAAATTATTTCGGGAGCCCTTGGTTCTAAGTTATTATGACAGTCACTGAAAAACATTGCAGGAAGGAATTGGTGCACTTTTCATATTTTCTTATATATACTCAAAATGCTGAAATAAAAAATGAAATTATTGCTGAGTTTTTTTCTTTGCGGAGACAATGTAAGTTTGTTGAAAATGTCACTTTAATTATTACTCTCAGCACAAGGGGGACATGCCCATCCCACATCAAATCATCCCTGCAGCGACTATTTTTGCAGCTTCAAGAATTTGATTTGCACATTGAATTGAAATCTGGCAGAATTTTTCCAGGTCCATTTGTTTTAAAGCATGTTAGAGAACTTTGCTGCAGCAAAGTCTGGCAAGGTTTCTATGCCTGTCAGCCTGCTTTTGGAGAGGGTTTGGGAAAAGAACAAGTGTACATAGGGATTGTCAGTGTTACTCCCAAGGATGAAACCTTGTGAAGTGTAATATAAGGCTGTTTTCATGGCAGGGCTGAACAGTGTGTGACAGGCTCCCAGAGCTAATCAAAGGGAAACTTCCAGAGCAAGATCAAATCCTATTTCGTGTTACCATGTCAATGGCTCCTCAGCTGCAGCAAAAAATATGTCAGAATGAACACGGCAAGGTCATGGAGAGAACAAAGAGTGCAGGGGAAAAGACAGTGGTGCTTTAAAGAGGTCTCCGTTGTGTAACAGTATTGAAGGAGCCTCTCAAACTTTTTGTGCAAAAAATCCAGGTCCAATTAAATCTGGATTCCCGTCCCTGTTTCAGTCAAAATGTAATTATTGCTAGAGAATAAGTGTAGAGATAGGACAAGGAGCAATGGCTTTGAACTGAAAGATGGTAGATTTAGACTAGATCTGAGGAAGAAATTCTTCCTTGCAAGGCGGGGTGACGCCCTGGTGCAGGTTTCCCAGAGAAGCTGTGGCTGCCCCATCCCTGGAAGTGTCCAAGCCCAGGTTGGACGGGGCTTGAAGCAATCTGGGCTTGTGGAAGGTGTCCCTTTCACTAGGAGAAGGTTGGAACAAGATGATCTTGAAGGTCCCTTCCAACCCAAACTATTCCAGGATTCTGCGATTTTTAAAAAAAATTACTCCATGTGAGCAGCATGGGCTCCCTCTCCATCCTCCAAAAGCACAGGCAGTAGAACTCAGAGTCCTCAGTGCTGTGTGAGTGCCAGAACTTCTGACTATAAGGAGATCCCACTTTTTTCCTCTTTCTGAGCAGGAATTCTTGGAACTGGATGTATTTTCTGTCTTTTACAGACTGCAAGACCATGGCCCAGTCAGCACATGCCTGTTTGGGGTTTAGCACCTTGCTCTGTGCAGTGCTTGGAGGAAATGGGAGATTATTAAACCCCACAGAATTCAGTTTTTCCTTCACTCTAGAAATACCTTAGCCTCCCTGAGAAATGGCCCCTCTCCTCTGCCAGCTCGGTGACCGCACTGTTCTGTGTAAGACATTGGTGCCCAGGTCCTGGCTCTTGGATTGTTTTGGGAATTCAAACGTGGCTTGGCATTGGCTGTGGGATTGTGCCCCGTGTTCAGCCTGACCCCGAGGAGATGCTCATCACGAGTACATCCCATGAGACTAATCACAGCAAAGATGTAGCAAGGCATTTATTGCAGGGATAAAAACCCAGAACAACATATTAGAGAAAGGGATTACTTGGGAAATGTTTTTATAGATTTTCTTTTTTAACTTGGCAGAATTAGAAGGGTCACGGAGAGGGATGAATTCCTAAACTCTTGATGAAAAGTGTTTTCATCAGATGGAGATGAAGAAGGGTTTTTTTTTTTCTAAAACTGGTGGAAGTGCATGAGTGACAATAGTTCACAGTGTGTGATACAAGGAAACTGCTCAGAGAAATCTGTGAATGGGCAAGGTTCAGAGAAAATGTAAACTAAACAAAATGGTCTTGTATTAATAGGATATTACGTAGCCTGTACAAAAATACCTGCTGTATTTTTAGTTGTTAGTCATACACACTGACATCATTTGTGTGTCTGCCACTCATGAGAGAAGAGCCATGGCTGCTGCAAAAATAAATCTGATATCTTTATTTATACCAGAACTAACCTAATCTTAATGTTTTCACATAAATGAAGGAGAGCTAGTTTGATTCCTCACTGAAGCACTTCTAAAATATTTCGTCTCTTTCTTCCTTCTGTATCTAAAAGTCCATAGCAATAAATCTGCCACAATCCAAATGCACACAAATGTGTATAAAATATCCGTAAAATGAACTTGAATCACTTTTTGTGTTCCTAAATTGAATTCTTGCGCTGGAAATCAAGTGGTCTCTGACAGCAAAACTGAGAGAATGCAATGCTCCAAAGTTCTTTGTGAGCAAAGAAGTAACAGTTTTTCTGGCCGTGAAGATGAAGCAATAGATAAGGTTTTTGGGAAGGTAACAGGTCTGAGTTCCAGGTGCAGACGGGCTCTGGTCACTGGAAAACTAAACAATCAGAATGGTTTTCAGAATCTGGGTTATATTAAACATACCTAAAATGCACATGAACTATCCTTCACTGACCTAGAAAGAAAAAATCCACCTGATTCAAATACTTTGACAGACTTTGAAGACTCACCCTGCTCACAGCATTGTTTTTCATGGTCTCCCCAGATCCTTCTTTTTTCCAGGCTGCACCCCCCCCAGCCTTTTCTAGTGCCCACTGTCTGGAAAAACGGGGAGTTATTTTCAGTATCTCAAATAGGCTCCAACAGACTTTTCCGTGAGCCCTCCGAGATGCCTCAAGTGCAGGCACAGTGTGCACATCACAGAAGGGTTGTGGTAAACCCAAATGGAGCTCTCGGCTCCATTCCTCGGGGTCAGAGGAGCAGGAGCAACTCAGTAGCAGCAACCCAAGCATCTGCTCTGGACAGGAAGTCGGTAGTTCTGTGCATGACAAATATTGACCCTTGTGACTCTGCTTTTATTTCAGCCTGATCTCAGCCAGCAGGGCAATCCAAATATACCACTAACATTTTCATTTCTTGTGAAATCCACTTGTAAGTCATTTCGAAAAAGAAAGATTATTAAACCCCTGCTGTGCTCGAAGATGTTGCCAACAGACAGTGCTTGTGGGCAGGAGGAAAGTTGGTCTCTCGGGCTTTTGCACTTGTTAGATTAGTAAACAAAATACTGGGAAGGGAAGAGCCTCAGAAAGGCTGTTCTGTTTCTTCAAGAGCATTTTGTACCCTTTGTGGGTGAGTGTGGCAGCAAAATTTAACCTAAGAGGTTTGCAAGGTATTGTTCAGCTGCTCCTTCACATGCAGGATGAAATGAATGTGAAATGGAATGTTAATCTCACTCAGGTTCACTGGTCTGTTTTGCTTCCTTTCTGTCTCCTGACTTGATCGGTTTGATTCCAGTTCTTAACATGATAAATTACGGCTCGTCACAGGTCCTGTCCTAACTCACTCCTCCAAGCTGCTTGTGCCTGAAGAGCAGGAGAGGGTGGTGCTATCCAAATGTTGTAACAAAGACCCGGCCTTGCTCCTGCTCCAGCAGGAGAGTTCCTTTAGCTGTCAGGGGCTGTGGGAAGGGATCAGGAGGTAAAAACATCTACAAATCCCTTCTGTCATCATGCTTGGCTGCTGTAGCACATCTTTTCTTGAGTAGTCAGCAACTGGCCTGGAATATTCAGGGGACAGGGAGCACAAGGAGTGGGAAGGGAGCTGTGAGTGCACCAGTGTGGTGCAACACAACACTCCAGGCTCTGTGTCCAGGTTGGCTTGGGACCTCTTCTCCATTAATTCTCTCTGAATTACCCTGATTTCAAGTTTGGGCATCACTGTGGAGAAGAGCAAACTTGACTCTGTCCGCACCTTCCTCAGCAGAGCTGGGGATCACCGGGTGGATTTTTGCAATGTTTGATTTCTGACCAAAACTCAAATCAGTGCAGATTTATTTCTCACACTGTTTTCCTCTCCTCCTCACTTTCTCAGAACTATTTCATAGACACCTAAATAACAGGGTGATCTTCATAGGAAATTTATGGCAAAGATAAAAAAGGGGAAAAAAGATCCCACAGAGGGTCAAATGTTGAACAGCACAGCTCACTCAGTTCTATTTCAACTGAGCCATATTTCCTCAGATTTAGAGGATTACGTGCAGCTTATTGTATTTGTAGGTTTGACGTAGAGAGTGGTTGCTCTGTTAGTAGCCCCAGTCATCTTCTCACGCCGAGGTTCTTTTCCTGAAGGGCTTGTTCGCGCTGTTTCTTTCCTGAGAAAGCAGAGATGAGAAGAGACAAAGAAGTGTTTTAAGTCAGGATCTCTGCATTATCTCCTATATTAATATGCCGGCACGCTGGCCGGGCCGGGGGAGCCGCAGCTTGGTCTGGGATGTCCAACACAAAGGGAGAACGCCCCGTGGCACCTCAGTGCCTCGCTTGCCAGCCTCCCAGCCTGTGCGGTGGAGGGCACGGAGCCCAGCGTGCCTGGGGCTGATAGATAGCCCAGGCGTGGCCAGAAACAAATGAGCAGAGGAGGCCCTTCGACTGATGTTTCAAGGGTTTATTGTAGAAGCTCCTTCGAAGGGGACCAGATATGAAGAGGACAAGGTAAGAGGCTGAGAGGCTTTTTAAAGGGATACAGAGAAGGGGGTGGGATGGCATAGCAGGGACCTATAGGAAGAGGGGAAAGGTGGGGAATGTCTGGCTACCTTCCCTTAGGAGATACAAGGGGTGTCTGTCAACTGTAGACCGAACCGCCCCTCAGGAATCCGAGGAATTCAAAGGCAGAAGCCATCTTCACAGAACGGAGTTTTTACTCCAGCCCACCAAACCTCTATTTCTGGGCTCTGTGGCCCCCTGGTTGGTTCATTCACCACAACAATCTCCCTCATTTGATGAGCTCTCATAGCCCAAGCTGGGAAAGAACCGCTGCATTTCCTTCTCCACCACAAGAAATGTCTGTAGGGCCACAGTCCGGTCTGCCTGCTCGGGTCAATTAGCCAGAGTCGTTAAGTGCAGGTGCACGAGGCTTCCCTTGCAGACGGCGCGTGGCGTGCACGGGAGCGTCTCCTGCGTTGCCGTGGGGCGCGGGCAGCTGTGAGCGTGCTGCAATCCTCCCCGCTCCTACTGCTCCGACCTCAGGCTCTGCCAGGCTCTCTTGATGGCATCTTTGGGAGCCACGGCCAGCCTGCCCACAAGGCAGAACAGGCAGGTCCTGCTCAGCACCCAGCTCCCGCGGAGGGAGGGCTTGCTGTCAGCAGCCAGGAGGGCAGAGAAAGCAACAGGGTCAGAAAAATCTCCCTCTTCAACAGAGAGCAAGATTATTAAGTTGTAGCTTGTGCTGACCTTCGTTTCTGTTGTGTGTAAAGTTTGTTTTCATCAAAGAATCATGGAATCATAGGAGGTTTTTAGGGGTTGGCATGGACCTTAAGGGTCATCCAGTCCCAATCCCTGGCTTTGAACACATCCAGGGATGAGACACCACAGCCTCCCATGAGTATTCCTGCATAGATTGTCTATCATTTGGAAGCTCTCCTGCCAAAGACAAATAATTCTGAAAATTTACATCAGACAACAAACATTTCAGCAAGGGAAAAAAGGGAAAAGCCTAAATTATAATGTTACTATTTCTGAGAGAAAGAAGTTAGGTTTCTACCGATAAGAAATTAAAAATTTACTGTATTTCAAAGAACAAAATCTAGAAGATTTTTACCTCAGATCACAACCAGAGTTCTTACATCAGCACAGGCTGGTTCAGCTGTTAGATTTTTTTTTCAATGGATTTCCAACTTTACGTTTTGTTCATTTTTCTTTTTTTTCTGCTGGTTGCAGAAATGTTCTTTTTTCCCAGAACATGGTCTGTCATTCCCAATCCATATGATTATTTATTTTCCCAATAAAGAAGAATGCAGTTTGTCCAAGCACTAAAAATTGATTTAGATATTACAAAGACATTTTAGGTACATCCTGTAACAGCTGTAAAGACATTGGCCTGAATTTGGCTTTAAATTTCATTGACTTTTTTGCAAATAAGGCTGCCTGGAATAATTCACTCCTGGGCATTTCAATATCACAAGGAATTTAGAAATAGTAGTCACCATAATTTGTTGGGAAAAAATACTTTCATTTCTTTTGGGGCATGGAGGGAGCTGTAATGTGGAAGGATATAAATTCTATGTACTTTTGATTAATATGATTTTTATATATTGAGTATATTGAGTAATTAATCTGTTTGAGATGAGTATGATATATTAATATGAATTACAATATATACATTGCCAATAGACTTAAATTTGCAAGAGACAAAGCATTCTATGCTGTATTCTATTAATTTTATAATATATATAATATTGTAAAATATTTGATATATATCATTTTTTGGCAGAATCTGGCTGATTTTAAGTATAATACTTCAAAGACATTAAAATACGAGCTCCTGATTGCACCTGCCTATCCATGTTTTCCTGTTACGCTGTTGTTTGGTGGTTATCCAATTTTGCTTTGCAGTTTTGTTCATATAATTGGACTCAACTCTTCTTTTAAACCACACTTGTGTTGTGAAAAGAGATCCTAGGATTCCTGATGTTACAAGAACCTTTATTTCACTCTTACAACATCAGCTTCTTTTTGTAATTCAGGTTGTGTGTGAAGAGCCTCTGACCCGCTCTTGCCATAGCAACCACCCCTTTTGATTTTACCAAAAGAAAAGGAAAAACCACTGGAAATTAGAAAGCCTTATTATTAGTTTTGGGAAACTTATCCTTTGATTTACCATTGTTTTGTCCTTCAGCAGGGAAAACGTTGGTTAGAAAATCTCTTGCTGGTAACAAATTATTTGTGTATTACAATGTGTCTCTTAAACACTTTTGGGGAGAGGAAAGATAGAAATTAAGGCCTCATTCTAAAAAAAGCATTCATGGCTACAATAGGTAAATTACACTTTTCTATTTATCCTCTAAGTTCCCCACACTGGAGCGAGTGAAGTGTAGCCATTTTTTATAGATCGATAGATTATGATGGCCTTGGCTCTTGCTGCAGGATTTCCTGTTAATGGCACCACGTGAGGGGGATGAAGATCGTTTCAAGGTTTCAGGGGATGCAGAGCCATCTAGAGCTCAACTTCTGTGCTGGAATGTGAGCTTGTCCCCCATCTCCCCAGCAATTTGTCTGTCTCTGCACATCAGCCGAGCCCAGGGCTGTCCCTCATTTGCCTCTTGAGCCATCTTTGGGCCTCTTGCAGCTCTAGCAGGCTTTTCCTTCTTCTCCTGGCCCCCAGCACGATGGTTTTTTACTGTGCATTCCAGTAGCACTCATTTCACCCTTCCACCTCTTTACCATGGGTGTTATGTCTTCAGGCAGGACTACATGGGTTTTTCCTTTGCTCTGGCTATTAGTGATGGCTGATACTCAATAATTCAGGTAATAATGGGCTAAAGTGGGTCTGGTTCTGCTCTGTAGGAATCCCTTTTCACCTTGCACACACAGACAGACTTCCAAGGCAAATTTCTTTTCCCAAAAGGGTTGATTTGCATCAGCTGCTACTGCCACAAACACATGAAATCACTCCATGGGTTTGAAATACCCAACTTCCTCCTTACAGTGCCTCTCTCTTTCTAGAGCTGGAAATAGCCGTGCAATTTGGAGCGTCAAAACAGCGGATCTGGCAGATTAATAAAATACCAAATTAGGGAAGTCTGTCTCAACCTCTTAAGTAGTTTTTGTTCTGAGCATCTTGCCAGTTTGTGGAGTGAAATCAGGACTGAGATTCAGTGCTTAAAACTCCCCTCAAATAAAAAAAAAAGAATAAAAAAAAGCATCTAACTGCCGGCAATAGGAATCTTTCAGTGTCTCACTTCTGGAAATTTCTGTTGGCTGGAGTCCTACAGTCTCTTTTATGACTGAGGTTAAACCAAAGTAAAGTAGGATTCTGCAATAATTCTAATATATATATAGAGGTTATTAAGTTTTCCTAATTCCTTATCTCATATCTAAGAAATGCATTCTTATGTGAGCAGAGGTTAAATTGTTAAAAATGTTTTGGAAGCTGCTGAATTCCCCATTTATATTGGATGGATGATCAGGGAATGTTTCACTGAGTTATCAGATGGACAGTGTGTGTTAGTTAATGTACACAGGCTTTAAACATTTTCAACAACACCTGGAATATAGCAATGTATTTTTCCATTTATTATGCCCCATGTTTGTATTTTTCAAAACAGACACGCTAATATTTTTTTATTCAGCTCAATTCGGTGTAGAGTTGTTGGTGCCATCCAAGGTCAGTGCCCTCCCCCAGTATCCCATAACTCGCTGGGATTACAGGAGTTACAGGTTATAGGTTTCTTCATGTACTTCAGAAAGGTGCTTGATAAATTGTGCGTTTGGGACCCATCCAGGTGTAGGATTTTTCCTTAATGGGTGTTTCCTGAGACTTAATATGTACATCTTACTGGCACTGGTGTGTAAATGTGCAGTTCATGGAATCCGTCTCTTGGAATACACTACATTAAAAGGCTTTAAACTGACATATTTATAAACATTTTGCTGTCAAATGTCTCTGTTAATAGACGGCCATGCTCTGTAAGTGATACTACAGATAGCTTAGAGTTGCATTAATAAAAACCTTGGTAAACATTTACTTTCAAAAGCAATTTTACAGATCCCAGTGTCTCAAACCAGACTTCTTTCATATTACCAAGATTTAATTTTTTTTTTTTTTTAACCTTTTTTTTTGGGCTGTGATTGATTTGATTTTCATCCTGCTCTGTAATAGTGCAAATCAAGTTCAGCTTCAGTGCCCCTGAGTCACAGCAGCTCCACTGATCCCGAGTTCAGTTCCAGCCAGGCAGGGACCAGGGTTGTAAAGCCTGGCAAGGTTTTAACAGCACCAGAAGTGCTGGTGTTGGAGACCATCAAAGCGGCTCTGAGCACGTAATGTCCCTCCTGCACTGAAACAGCCTGCAGAGACAGTATCCCAAGCCCTGGAATCCTTTAGCAGACAGATGGATTTGGGCTAATTTGCCTTGATTTTCAGCAGGGGCAGTTGGGGCTGGGCTGGCACTCAGTGGATGGAGCTGGGCTGATTTTGGGAGGCTGAGACCTCTCCCCCCAGCAGTGTGTTTGGTACATGTGTGCTCTGAGCACATTTGGTACAGGTGTGCTGTGTGTCTGAGCCACATGCCCAATCAGCCTGGTTTTGTTGATAATATCACCTTTGTTTCAGTATTAATGTATGGTATCTTTCTAACAGTACATTTATAGTCTTCCAATATATAGTAAACATAAAGTGGTTTGTAGAACTTCTATAATACTAATTTAAACACCATAGCAAGTATTTAGGGTCCTTCCATCACAGTAATTCACCTCCAGCTGCTTACTAATAAAATTGTTGCTCTGCAGGCTTTTGTCACAGTCCTTGCTGAGTCCTAGAATTAATATCAAGATAATTAAAAGTTCCAGATAAAAGCCTTTTCTCCTATTGGCAAATCAGTCTCCTCCATATTGTCATTTTCTTCTACTGAGAAAAAAAATCATTAAATGTTTCAAAAGGCATCTCCATTGTGTATCTCACCTATGGGAGGTTCAAGTGTTTGCTGTGTATTCAAACCCTTAAATCATATTACTCAACCTGCATTGCAAATCCCTGGAGCTACCCACTACAGCAAATAGCATGTTTCCTTAGGAGGCAGGAAAAGCAGGAGATATCAAAATATGTAACATTAAAATCCATTTCAGTGCAGGTGCAGTTTTACAATGGGTTCAGCACTTCATTTGAGCAGACAAGACAGTGGTTTTTTGGTAGTGGTATTACCATGTATTTACTCTTGATTAAATCAGCAGTGAGAACACTGAAAATGGAAACAATGGTGTGAGGGCCAAAGAAACTTGTGGTGAAAAATATTTTGGGGAACGTTACAAAGACTGAGTAGGGAGGGTCCTGCTTAAAGGTTACTCGGTGCTCATTTTGGGAGTACCAGCATTAGTTACTGCACAATGTTTGCTTTTTTTTCCGTTATTACTGAAGGTGTAATGCAATAATTATTTATTTCTGTGAGGAGCAAAGTGTAACGTTGCCTGTGTCTTCCCTGTTTAGTTCTGAGCATCGGAGAAGGTGGATTCTGGGAAGGCAGCACTCGAGGACATATTGGCTGGTTTCCTGCAGAGTGTGTGGAAGAAGTTCAGTGCAAACCAAATGAAAGCAAACCAGGTAATCTCACCAAGCTCCTGTTGAACCCTAATGTGACAAATGCCACGTGTCTGTCCCAACAGAGACATCAGGGCCTTTGTGCACTGCTAGAAATGGGAGAATTGGATAAAGCTGAGCTGCGACTTTAAAAATACAGCTGGGTTTATTGATTGGATTTCACTGTCCAAGCAAACAGACTTTCTCGTGAGGAAGTGTGCTGGGAAGTACCAAAGCTTTTACACAGAGCTGTATGCAGACATTTTCTACAGGATTATGTTGTGTTTTAATTCTGTAAAGTGTGGGAGAATGTCTAATGAGGCAATTAAATAAGGGAAGAAGAATGGGCCAGTCACCTCCCAATCTGAGGCAGTCACACAGTGCATTTAGCTCTTGTTCACAGCCCTGTTGACCTTTTCCTGAATTTTAGAGGAGGCAACCTTTAGTGGAATGTCCCATATCCAGCCTTACTGATGACAAAGGAAATGGAATCCTCCTTTATCAGACACGTGTATTGCCACAAGTGACTTTAAGCAAGGAGCCTCTACAGTCCTGGTATAATAAAAGAAAAAGAAATCTACATGAAAGCAGGTTATTTTAAGAATTACCTACCATCTCATCATTTCTCTGCTTTTAAGAATTAAGATGTGAGGACATCCTCTCTAATTAAAAGCTCGTTATAAATGAGCTCTGAGAATGTAATTAATGTTCTCCAGGAGTGTATGCAGTTTTAAAACAGCTATTGATGTGTTTTTAGATGTCTGCTGTATTGATTAAGAACTTCTGACATTGCACAGATGATACACTAAAATTTATCATTCATTTACAGATCCTTTTCTTTCATGCATGTCATTATAAACTGCAAGGTATACTTTTCTTTCTTTTCCTGTGTGGAGAGGTTGTGCTTCCTTTTCTATTTCCCTTTTGTGGTGGGGAGAGAGGAGGAGACAAAACCAGATCTGCTGTTTGGAGAGAATGGATCCAGGCTCAGAGAACAGAGGGAGAACAGTTGTGTAGCTCTTCAAAGGGCTCGAGAGCAAGTCAGAATTTAGAGATGGAGGTGTATTAAACAAGACTGAGGCTGGAATTGCCCAGTGTAGGAGCAGCAACTCTGCATTAAATCTGAGCTGTCCGTTTGTTTCTGAATCTGAAGAGAATTCTGAGGACGGCATTAAGTGAAGTTCTAAGATAAGAAAGAAGTTTTGCATACTTTTAGTGGTTTTGAAGAGAAATTAACCAAACCTGTTTGTCACAAATCCTTAAAGACTTCCTCGAGAATTACTTCAGGAGGTAAATTCAGTATGTGACAGGATTGCCTTAATAGATGATGATTGTTTTTTGAGCAAGAATTTCTTTGATCATTCAAAGGAACACAAAAATTAAGAAAAGAGTTGTCACAAGAGTAACAAAAGGATTACAAAAGCTGGAAGCAATAAAAGAATATAAACAGAAGCATGTTACAAATTTTTTGACATGAAATTATGAAGACTTACACCATGTGTGTGGCAAAGCACCAGACATTTACTGTAATTTATAGCTATTTGCTGCTTTCCGATTGTTTTCCTGTTTGCTTATGGTGCAGTGGGAATAATAATGTTAACATAGCTTAAGGCTTTAAATATGCCATTCTTCTACTCTAAAAAGGATGAAAATGTAATTAAATAGGAACAAAAGGGACACTTTTTCTCTGGCAGTGAACTTGTGCATGCCCATATTTTGCTGGGCTGTCTCAAAAAATATCCCGCACCCAGAATGAGGTTCACTGCTTCTGTAAGTAATGGGATAGAGGTTGGAGCTGGGAGGGAAATGAAATATGTGGAATGCACAGTATGTGCCATATTATTATTGAAATATGGCATGGAGTGAAAGCAGCTGATCACAGAATTGCTCTGTGCATTCCCTCTGCATAGAAAACAATGGGAATGAAAGGGGAAAGCTTTATAAGCAAAAATCAGCCAGTATTCCCTCTGACTACAAATGCAGAAGTAATTTAGAAAAATGTGTTAGGCATGGTGAAATGATTAGAAATTAAATTAGGTCTGCTGGGATTGCTGAAAGAACATCAGCTGAGAAACATCATAAACTTGTGCCACTTGCGAGAATTTGCATCGTGGTCTTTGCAAAGCAGCAGAACTTCTTATGATAATGATTTAGAAAGTAGATCATTTCAATGTGGAGGAAATGAAGCTCAGACTCAGCCTTTTCCACACCAGCACCACAGCAACAGTTCTTTCCCCTCAACGAGATTTAGGAACATTTCTTCCAGCAGCTTCTCTTTGCGATTAAGTTTGAACAATTGTGTTTAATAGAGGCTTGTCATTTGCATGCTGTGGGTGAAGGAAAGAGGAATAGTTCTTGGAAAAAACAAACCCCAATTAAACCCTCCAGGCCCAGTAAAACTGCTGGGCAGGTGTTTCATGTCAGGCTGATGTATAATCTCCCTTCTAAGGAAAGTTTGATTTTTAGGGAACTTTATTGCCATCCCAGCTGTTCTCTGGAAGTGGGCAGGACAGAACAGCGCCTGGTTCCTGTGCTCTCTTCAAAGATACCATGCCAGCTTGGCAGGTTCTGTTTTCCAAAAAAAATCATATTGACTGGCATTGATTCTACATCCCTTCTTTAATCCTTCATTAATTGAGACTTGTAGGAATTGCTCTATTATTTCGCTAGAGTTGATGCCAGGCCTATGAGCTCCTAATTATCCAGGTTGTCTCGTTTGTCCTTTGATAGCACCAGCACAGGACCTGCTGCTTTCCAGTCTAAAAGAAGTTCCCTTGACATTTTGAGATCCAATGGGAAAAGAACAGCAACAAAGAAAATCATTATTGTGGTCTGCTAAATTGTTTTGCCTGCTTTTAAAAAATTCTTACAAACAAAACCTTTGTGCTACCTCGTTTTAAAAAGCATAGCCTTTGTAGTGAGTTCTTAACGTTCTCCAGAATTATTCTGAGAGTGGAAGTATTCCCTCAGATGAGGTAGGCACGTCATCTTGCCTTTTACCTGCACAAACACAGGATACAAATGTCACGTATTTACTCTTTCTGCATTGACAGTTTTCTTGTGTTATTCATTAATAATCCAATTCCATTCTGAAATGTCTTTGTTTTCCAAAATATGTCAAAATATATATATTTTTTTTTTCTAAAATGTTCTGGGTAAGTTGGAAAAAAGTTTCTCCTGCTTAAATTTAGATGTTTCTGTTTGCTTTTCTTCCATCACAAGGTATTATTTGAACTTGAGGGACTTACTACAAAAATGCTTTCTATTACACTTGTGATTTTATGCTCCACATCCTTCAGAATTCAGAGCTATCTGATTGCCCACAACTGAGGTGAAGTATACATTTTCAGGCTGGAATTTATCTTTAACTACACTCCAACTTTATAATTTATTATTCATTATTCCTCCCTCCCTAACGTGCCTGGAGAACTTTTAGATTTTCCGAATGATCCTGAAATGAAGGCAGACTCAGCGTGTCTGAGCGATTCTTGCTGTCTTTCAGCTCCTGGCCTCCTCAGTGCACCTTTCCTTGAGTTCCAGTCTCATTTTTAATATTGGCTTAGGATGAGTTTTCATTCCATAGCCTCCTTCGTGCATTTTTCTATCCTGTGGTCTCGGTGTTATAAGCAGAAGCTGCAGCAGTCCTTATCCAACATTCCCTCTCGAGCCCAGAAGTTACCAAACAAGTCCAAGCTGTGTTAATAAAACGCATCCTTTTGCTGTATCTGAAGCACAGACTTTTCTGTTTTCCACATTCTCAGATTTTAACACCCCGTGCATTCAGTAAAACCAGATTTGTTCTTCATTTCCACCATCCCTTTTTATAATTAGCACGACACCTTCCCAGGCAATCGAGCCAGCCAGGTTGCTAGAAAATGGATTTGCCTTCTTGCAGGAAGGAAAGTTGCTTTACTGTGGATTGAGGGGCTGTCATCTCTACTGGCCTTCCAGAAGGACAGGAGTCTTGGTTTCCCAAATTTGCTGCCTGGACATAATAGATATCCATACCTGTGCCTAATCCCATATAATTGATTCTATGATTCCGTGTTACACACAGCAGTGGAGGGGGAAAAACCAGAAAACAAAATACCTTTTCATCCAGCCTAAATGACCCGCCTTTTATAAATGACCCAGATTAGGAAAATAATTTTAAAGAAATTATTCCTGATTTGTTACGATCAGTTCTGGCTAATTTTTAACTAGAAAGGCAACTGAAGAATAGATAGAAATATTGTGGTGATTATTAGAACTCTGAAAAATTCTATGCACAAATAACTTTGGAAACCACTAGAAGGAAAAGGGTTTCAACGAGACAGAAGAGATGCTATCTCACCAAATGAGCACCTCAAGCGTTTTGATAATAAATTTTGATAAATTCTCCTTCCACATGTTTTCACCTCGAGTAGAAGGTACCTGTGTATATGTGACAGAATTATTGTGCAACTAAAGCTGTTTGGCGTGAGCAGCAGCAGTTAAGGACAAAACACTGCTGCAGCTGGAAGGACTAAATGGAGAAAGTATAAAAGAAATTTATATGTGTAAGGGAAAGATATTTTTGTTGGGAAAGTTAATCGCAAACACTGTCGTGGCAGTAGTGTAAGGAGCTGAGAAGTTCTGAGAGCCTGGAAACGTGTTCTGACTCAACGGTGCAGGCTGGACTCAATATGGCCAAGAGAATATAGACCCAATTTAAAATCAAATTTAAAGGGCAAGATTGCCTCACATGTAGTTGGAAGAGTGTGCTATGATGCAGATACAAAGGCAGCCATTTCAAATGGGTTGAAAACTCAAGAGATGACTATTATACTTTCATAATATTTTATGTTTGTAATGCCAGTCAGGGTCCTAAACGTGGGATCCCATCGAAAGCCTGGTACCCAGAGCCCAAGCTGACAGGTCAGACACTTCAGTCAGTCCCCTTGCCTTGAAGGGTGCTGTCCAAAGCTCTGGCCTCCGAAATACTCTTTCCTGCCTTGCTTCTGTGATTTGCGCAACCAACCACTTGGCTCATGGGATTCTGAACAGTTTCATCTTTTGAGGAGTGATTTTCTGCCACATAATGTTTCCTATGGACAAATCTGTGTTGCGAATGGATGTGGGTGTTTAGCTAAGTCTCTGCCTTTTGCCCAGGCCTCTGGCAGCAGGCAGTAGCTTTATTGGGGTGGCCAGCACCTCAAGACGCACTTTCGTTCGCAAGTTCTTTAATAATGGCTGATTCTGTCTGTTATAGAATGAATTATTTATTCAATAGACACAAAACTAACAGACATAAGACTTAAAACAAACTACATACTACACAGGAATAAGAATAAAAAGAAACTACTAGTAGGTATATACACAGTGCAAGGTTAAAGGTGCCATTAATTTTACAGCTAGCGAAGAAATAATGTAACTTAGGCTTCAATGTATCTTACCATCCAATCGTTGGTGGGGCACACATCGAGATCCTTTCCCCCCCTTCCCAGGAAAGTAACCCCGGAATCTGCATCCAGACTCCGGGGAGAAGTCTCCCACACTCTCAGGGTGTGTGTAGAAGGCTTCTGCCTCCGTGAAAACTCGTGGGCCTTTTATAGTTTGTAAAACAATGTCTCTCAGTCAAGAATATTTCTTTTATCTCTTTCCACATCCGCTCTCCAGACTAAGATGTTGATTCTTAGCTGGGGCTTGAGCCCTTTTGGCACCAGAGCAGACCCCTTGCTGGGCATTTCAGCCCCTGGGTTGTCTCTCCCATATCTGCACCAACTATCTGTGGCAGAGAGGGGGAGGATATGTCCTGCCACAATCTGTCATTAAAAAAATGGGAATGGATGACAACACTCAACACAGTGATCATCCACAAAGACATTCGTTGTCTGATTTATGCTTTAGAAAGATCAGGAATACGCCATATGCCGTATTTTTGCTTAAACTGCATTCGCTTCCATCAATCAGTGGGAAAACTATACTGGAACAAAAAAAAAAAAAAAATCAATGCAAAGAACTAGATGTGAGGTGCTGGCAAGCCAGCCCACAAAGCCCAGCTGACACAGGAGCTTGGTGCAGTGATAATCAACTAATTCTGACAACTCTCTGTAGCTGAGGATGTAAATCAACCCCACTTTTTTGTCTCCAGTGATGGAAATTCAAAGAATGAACCTCAGCAAGTTTCTGCACTTTAGCTTTGCTGAGCGGGGCATTTGTGTTCCCAGTAATGATAAACAGCAGTTTGGGAAAGGCTCTGAAATGAATCATCACTCAATAATAATGGGAATTGGGAGGCAGAGGTAACTGGAGATCTTTTTTATCTGCAGGCTGGCTAGGGGAGGGAGTCATCCGCTTCCCACACAACCTGCAGGGCATCCTCTCTGGCCAAAGGTGCCTTGGAAGGCCTTTCCTGCTTTCAGTCTTGATCTTCTGAGCAAGATGCAATAGAGATTTCTTACTCTAATAGGAGTGCTTGTTAGGAATCCTTGGGACAACTGAGTCTACCAACCCATTTCTCAAATAATGATATGGGTCTGGTTTGAAGGAAGTGTAAAATAAAGGATTTCATGATAATAATTTCATCATTTGTCCAGGTTTTGAGGACAGCATACAGCCAAAACAGCAAAAAATTATTCAAATAAAAAAAACCCCAACAAACCAAAAAACAAAAAACCAAGCCTATGTCTAGAGCTTGTAGGGAATGTAAGCCTGTCTGCATGCTTATCTCTGAAGAAGTAATTTTTAATTCATAATATTTTACTGTCTGGGCTGCTCAGCTGACATGTACTTCATCCCTTTCACTCCCATTTCCATGCTTGCTAAGAGCCACTTAGGAATAACTCTAATCAGCTGGAAAGGAGCAGCACAACTCCAAAGCATTGAAATAGGCTAAAAATAAATTGCACAGCACTATAAAATGAGAGTTACGTGGTAGGAAACTCAACATTTCCAGTGCATCTGGGATTGCTGCTGCATGAAATCGGACATGCAGGTGTGGAGTTTTTCCTCTTCTCATTCTCTCTGCATTTTTTTTTCCCCTCAAGAAATTGTCTGTCACGCCACAGAGGATCAAAGAAGTGCAAGCTCTGAGGGATGTCCCAAGAAAGGAGTTACCATGATGGTTTATTCCTTTTACTGCCAGTGATGCATTCCCATTTCCTGTTCAAAATCACAGCCCATGGAATATTTTCAAGTCTGAGAGCAGACAGAGACATCAGAGATGTCGAATGTTACAAATTACTGTAGAAGCACCGAAAAGTTAAAGTTATGAAGTGAATGATTTATGAAGTGATAGAGTCTCCTGGGGAATTTAAGCCCAATTATTGGTTTAAGAGAGAATACTTCAGCTTGTGGCAGAATTTGAGCAGCCCTGTTCTGCAACATGCTAAAAACCTAGGAGTAATAGCTGATTTTTTGATTCCCAGTTGTTCTTGTGGAAACTACACATATAACATGGTTTTTTCAACCCATAAAAATCTGTTTCAAGCTGCTTGAATTTTAACAAATTTGGCAGATCTTAACGACTGTTAGTAGACAAAACTCCATAGCTTTCACCTCCTGGAATTCTGGAGCATTCCAAATTTCATAAAGAATATATATTTTAATGGTAACATCTCTATACTAATTTTTTTGTTTGGTTTTTCTTAATTAATGATACTTCGTAATATCTTATGAACCTATGATCAGCTGTAGTTTATCATTTTGCTTTCTCTAAGTACCTTAAATGACAGCAGCAATAGCTTTTACTTTGATGTAACATCCCTATTTTTTCCCTGAAATTCTGTTTAGCAAGGATTCTCTGATACACCTGTGGAAATATTATTTCTATCAGAACATGACTTCTGTTGAAATCATTCTGGATATCCATCAGGATTAAATAAAATGCCATAATTCATCCAACTCATTTCATTTAGCATGACTGAACACTTTTAAAAGCAACTTTGAAAAACAAAAAGCAAGGCAAGCCTTAGATCTGTGCATATTCCAAAAGTGTTGATAAGTCATCTTTTTCTCCTGTACTAAATGACACATTGGGGCTTTTTTTCCCTTCTGAGTTTTAATGGCTCAGATAAAAGGCTTGACAACAGAGGCTGAAAACTCTTTGAAACACTCCCCAGTTAGTTGAGATCAAATTCTTCTTAATTTAAGGAAGATGATGGAGCAGCTGCTTAAAGTAATGGCAGTGCTGGAGGTGATCAGGAAAATGATGCCTAAATAGAGCAGCTGTCAGATAATCCATATTCTGTTCTGAAATCATGGCACTGCTTTTTGCTTCCCTCCCTTGCTAGAGAGCTCAGCTCATTTTGTTATAGATCAGCACTAAAGGGACACTCTGGGGTCAGAAATAGATTATTGGGCTTCAGGTAAAACAGACAGGGGAATGTTCCCAATTCTGAACTCGCAAAGTGGATTGGGTTTCAAGTGGTAGTGGAGCTTGGCTGTGTTGTTTACACACACAAGTGTGTTTGTAGCTGAGCTGGAAACTTTGGCCTTGCTTTCTGAACTGAAGTGGAAGATGTCCATCAACTTTCTCAACCCTCCAACCGGTCCACAATTCGCAAATATAAAACGCGGCTGTGAAAGTCAGGCTGATCTTGTGGATGATTTACAAGCCACAAGCACTTCAGTGTCTTGGTTTGGGTCTTTTTTTTGGTAGCCAAGGGTTCAGCTCTAATTATACAACAATCACTGAGTCTTTACTCCGTGCTTGCAGTTATGTTTTGCACATATCAAGAATTAGTTTAGTGCTGTCTAGAGAGACATTGAAAAGAGTTCTATATTTTGGCCGCTCTCCTGGAAATAATAAAAGTAATTATGTTGGATACCCTGTACAACATACTAGTAGTTTAAGGAAATGAAATATATCTTTATCTCATATTTTGTCTGTCAGGTAGGTTATAAAGTTGTTTTTTAAATGTTATATTAACATTTGTTAGTCAAGACTTTAAAAAGAAGGAAAATAGTTACATACTGGACTGTAAATCCCTATAGATTATACTTTTTCTTTCATTTTGTCAGGATCAAACCTCTCATTTGGGTTGATCTCATAGGGAACTTTGAAGCCCTAGGCCACCGTTTGAGAGAAAATGCAAATATGGATAGGAAAATCCAAGACACTTTCCCAAAATCCCCAAGTTTTCATGCTAAGATTTTATCATCCAAGGCAAAGACACAGCTACATGCAGCAAACAAAACACTGTCAGAAGAAATAATGCCAGAATTTATGTATTTTAAGAACAAGAGGATGTTTCAAATTCTACAGATTTTTGCTAAGTGCTTGCCCCAGAGAAGAACAAATTAAAGATTCTTTTTTCATTTTCAGAAAACAAATTTAAGGGTGTAGTTTGTTCTCAAATGGGTGCTTGAACTCCTTTTATTACTCTCCCTCGTTTGTGTTAATGCTTTGATTAGAAATGAATTACTGTTTTCAGGGTGACTGGTGACCTGTATTCTGGGCAGCAGGTGGACAGATGAAAAAGGAAAATTATTATTTTCCTGCAAACGTCTTGTTTATTGGGGACAACAGTAGAGTGTGTAGGAACACAGGGAGGTGGAAATGATTGTCAGAGGGGTGACGCATCACTGCCCTGGTGGGTAACCCCCACGTTTTGTCTTTCCTGAGCAGCCCAGCAGTGGGATGACGCCGTTCCTGCTAACAGCCTGCTGCCGGTGTCCTCCCTGCTGCAGCAGAGGGATGCTGTTCCTAGGAGCGGATGTCCGCAGGTGCCCACTCCCCCAAAACAGACTGCAGAGTGCTGAGAAGGACACACGCTTCTTGGCACACGCAGACACGGTCCCAGACCGTGGCAGCAGAGCTCGGTGCTCCCGAGCAGCTGGGGTGGTGTGCCGGTTTGGACACAAATCCAGGAGGAAACAACCCGAGAGGGGCGTCTCTCTCTCTCTCTCTCCTGCCTGCCAGGCAAGCAGGCCCCGGCAGCACCTCCCCCTCGGGTTCGGGAAAATAATTTCTCGAGTGAAAGAGAAAAAAACTATTTATTTAACAAACAGAGGCCCCCACTGTCACGGGGAAAAAAGGATATTGAAACCCTCTCCCCTGTCCCCTAAAAGAGGACTATGGATTTTAGAGTTCTTTCGGTAGGTAAAACCTGCAGTCCTGAGCTGGGCCGGGCCCGGCAGGGTCCGACGATCCCCCTTGGAGGGTCCCGCCGAGCAGGTCCGGAGATGGGAGCTGGTCCCGGATGAAAAGCAAATCAAAAACAGTCCAAAAAGGAACAGACGCCGCTGAGGCAGATCACAGTCCCTTCTCCGCTGAAAGCCGAAGAGACTAGAGAGTAAAAGTCCTCCAACCAACCAAATGTTGTCAGAATTGGGAGAGAAAAGAATGCAAAACATTCTAGATGCAAGGTCAAGCTGTCCGCTTTGAAGAGTTCTCTCGGCTTCTCTCTCCCCACTTTGCTATTTAAAGGTACACTAGAAATCAAGCAGGCGATGGGGAATACGGTATGGTCATAGAATCACCCCAAGACAGGTGGGAAGTGTTTGTGCGGCTGACAGGCAGGGAGGAGCACTCACCTGGGCACAGGAGGGCTGCCATGCCTGCAGGTGCTGTTAGAGCCACGCCGTTTGCTGGGCCACTGCCTCCAGCTTCTCTTCCCGTGTGTTTCTAACTGTGCTTTTAATGCTGCCGCTAACCTGGGAAATAGAGCTATCGTTTTAGGTTAGTTTGTGTGTAAAACTGTTCCTAAAATAGTGACTGCTGTGTCTAAAGTCTGAGTAACCTTGAACCCAAACTTCTGTTTAATCATGCTGGGTCTGGGAAGAGAACTGCTAAATATTTCTGAACTTTTCCTCATTAAACAGATGTTGAGTTTATTAGCATATGTCTTATTAGCTGTCTAATAAACGCAGGTGGTACTGATTATTTAATTAGGAGCCTCACCTCTACCAACATGTTTTTAAGTATTAATTTTGATAGATGTTTTAGCGTTCAGTTCTGAGAATATAAAATACAAACGTTGAACTATAATAAGCTACACTGTAGTTCCTGGATTTGGAGATTCAGTGAGGTTTCATGCTGTGGATAGAGCTGGAAGACTGAAATGTATTATAAATATTCTTGTTCAAAAGTACATCTTCAGAATTTCGTGAAGTCCTGACCTTACTTTGGAGGATGCTGCAACTCGTCACATTTAAAATTTAAGTGGAAATACTTAAGTATAATATAATACTGAAGTAGAATAAGTTAATCAGCCAAGCACTTCAGAAAGTTCTTGCAAGGCTGTTTTGATCCAGTTTAAGATGTATTACTGAATCTTTTAAAAGTAAAGAATCAGTAAATAGTTGATTATCCTTCTTTTGGATTGACCTGAGTAAGAAGTAAGGCAGCATGTAAAATCTGCCATCGGATTTGCTCAGAATCAAAAGATAGTAAGAATTTTCCTTGAAAAACAGTATGCAGTTCCTTAGGTTGTACTGTATGGAAACAATATTGATGAGATGTTTCATGTGTCCTTAAGCACATGTAATTTTGGGATTCTCCCAGTGTTTTCCAGTACGACTATAAACAGGGATAAATTTCAAGTTGTTGTGTTATATATGAGGGACAAGCTTGAGAAAACATCCAGTATTCCAAGGTGTTGGTAGACTAGAAGGGAAGTGGTTGCCAGCAGGATCACAGGTACTGTCATGTGCACAGGGAGGAGGATCTGGGCTTTCTAACAAGATTCACCTCGACAAGGATTTTCCCTTAATAATCCTCCTGTTTCAGATAGCTCAAACAGATTACTTGGGCACTGAAATGGGTGGGCTTAAAATACCACTTATCCCTGATTGCTGGAATCTTGTTCTGGGAAGCATTTGGGAGAACAGCAGTTGTTTTGGGTTTTAAACCAGAACTTGCAGCTTAACTCTGAAAAAACCTTTTATAGTGCAGGCTCTGGAGGATGCAACCTGTCACTAAGTGGCAGATTCATGGTTTGACTTTCAGCTCCCATTTCAAAGCCCAGAGCAACCATACTAACCACAACAACAGATAGCTTTGAATGGAAATCAATCAGCTTGAAGTCATTATTGCCTGAATATTACTTAATTCCCAGCCTGGCATGCCCATGCCCAGCCGTATCATCAGCTCAGATTTGGGAGATACAGACTGGGATAACCGAGATTATTGGGTCACTAAAAGGTTGGGAATGGCTTGAAAAGTAGTTTGAACTGCAGGTGTGAATTTGAATTGCCACAATCCCTGTCATTCTGATTTCTTTTTTTTTTAATCCATTGTAACTTTATACTTTTAGATTAAATTAAATTTGCCCAAGTAGTCTCTTACAGTCAAGCTTTAAAGTAAAGGTTGCAAGTATGTCACTTGAAGGAGCATGAAAATAAGAAACCCATTTCAGCCACCCCCTAAAACACGTAACTGTGGCTTGGCTTTAATATTTTCCCAAACACATATGAAGAGTTATGATTTAACATTATTCTTAGTCATAAATGTAAGAGACCAATGAATTCCTGGAAACTGGTTGTTTTTCTGGAGCTAAACTGCATTTTTCTTGAAATGTGGCTGATGCGAAGCATTAGGACACTTAAAAATTGCATCATTGCTGATAAAAGATATTTTTAAAGCTTTAGTTTTAAATGTATACTGTTTTTAAAGTAGTTTGAGGGTTTGGGGTTTTTTTGAGGAAAGTCTTTATCTTGCAAAGATACATTTAATTTTTTTTTTTCTGAAACCTGCACTATATAACATTCTTTTCTTCCCGACTGTGAAATGTGTACATTCTATATTTCAAGCATTCATTTTTGATGCCCTCAATCAGGTTTTACCTGATTTTGCAATACTGAGTTTGCTTATATGATCAGACTTTCATGTGAGTATGAAAACACCAATGATTTGTATTGATTTTTCTCTTCCTTGCTGTTTTTTTCCCACCAATTTTCTTGCTGAGCTATTCTAAGGTAAAAGAAGTAAAAGATACTCTATAGACCATCTTACAAATGTACATAATACATGACCTGGTGCTCAATGTTTTTCAGCATCTCAGAAGCAAGAACATATTCTGAATTTTTATTACATGCATTTGATGAGCTATCTAATGGTTTGATGACAATATTTAAGTCAGGTCTTCTTGAAGTTAATATATCGTATTACACAAATCAATTCATTCCATTAGTATCCTAAAATGCGGAGCGTCTGTTTAGGAGCTCAATAAATCTGACTGTTCTGGTATCTTTATCTGGGATATCAATATTCAAAAGCCTTCCTACATTCTGAACGTGCTGATTGCACCTTTTTCCTTACAGAAAATCAATTACCCTGCCCTGCAGTAGCAGAATTTCAAAAAGATGCACTCCAAACTTGAATTTCACTCTCTGATTTGACTTCTGGATGCTGTGTGTGTGTACAACTCTTCTGTGGTCCTTGTTTAAATTCAGGATAAGGTCACCTGTGTGCACCTGATACTGTGGAAAAGCTTTTCTGTATGTTTCCTAACAGACAATATCATCAAGGGTGGGAGGGCTTTGAAGGAGTTTCTTCTGGCTGTCAGACTGGACTCAAGTTTTCCAAAGAGCCATCCCTGGTGAGGTTTTTTTCTTTGACTTGGTTCCACGTTCCTGGCTCACCAAAATTTGGGATTAGCATCCTTCTATCCCAGCCTGTGTTCTGAGTGCTACCAGAGTCAGTGCTCATCTCTGCTCCTGTCGGCTGCCGTCCAAATATGACTTTTTTCCAAGTTAAGTCATAATTAATGTGTGTGGGTAGCAAGAGCAGACAGGACCCTTCCTGGCTGGGAGATGGGGGGAACAGTAAATGCCTCAGTGTTCTGCTGTTCGTGGATGCACACGGACACGAGTCTGCCAGAAATGTTCCCCGAGACAGAAGCCACGTTCTGGGTGGAGAGGTTGGAGCACGGAAGGAGTGGCAGCTGTGCCAAGGGATGTCCTTGAATAAAAGGACTTCACCCTTCTGCTTCTCACACGCTCTCACCCAGGGATGGAGATGGCGCTCACAGCTGATGCGGAAGGTCCGCTCTGAGCTGCACTTTCGGGAGCGGGCCCTGCATTCAGTAGGTGGTCACTAGATGGCATCTTTGGGTACCGAATTTAGAGGAAAGTCATCTCTAACGTTTCATTTGTACTCAGCCTCGTTTCAGTTCACTCTTACTTCTGCCTGGCTATAAAAACTTAAGAAAGGACATGCCAAGGCAGCAGGAGACGGGGGGAAGGAAGCATTTTTCTCTACTTTTGTACTTTCTGAGCAGTGGGGTTTATCTTGAATTCTAATAATTATGTGTAAACATTTTGGAATAGTTTTCTAGGTAATCTCTGCGGAAATTTTTAGATTATGTATTAATGCAGATCTAGAATCTGTCATTTGTGGTTTTTTTTCCACACTCCTTACAGGTGATAGTCAATCACTAGGAAATATTCCAGATAAAATCACATCTTCAAAGCACTTAAAACTGAAAGCAACCAGTCAGCAGTTACCAGCAAGGATTTCCAGGTTAATACCAAAACAACTTCTGCAGCAAAGAAGAACATCTCCAGCACTCTAATCCTTACAAATTGAGATACCTTTTTATGTTTTTATATAGAAATAAGTACAAGCAGCTGTCCAAGTTCTCTTGATTTGAAGGTAATGTTAATCTCTTTCCTACCGCCAGCCGAAGGTGAGGGTAACTCAGTAGGTGGCACTCCTCTTAAGCTAAACAAGAAACAGTGTGAGTATCAGGGAGTGGGATCTGACTGCAATAAAGTGTTTATTAAACATTTCCATGTCATCCAAAGTCAGTATGGTCTGCATATTTTATTTAGAATCTTCCCAGCTATTGACACTTTCTTTTTCTTATCTTGAGCTGTTCTGTAAAATCGTTATAATAAAACCTTCAAATGTATTTGAGAAAAGTTCTTCTTGCAGACTTCTTTTCCCAAGTGCTTGTCTGTGTGTCTAGAGCTTGTTTTCTTGCTTCTCACACAACAAGAACGATCTGTCACTCACACATTACCCAGCGTTTTCATCTGAATTTTTTACAGGATGGTTCTTAGAACAGGAATCACTCTTCTCACTCAACAAATGGCCTGTGCTGTTAAAAATCCCTTGATTTTTAAAAGAAATTGAATCCTTTGGGAATGGTGTCAGCTGCCTGTTTCCCCCTGTGGCAAAGGTGGTCTGCCATGGATTTGTATCCATGGTGCTGTAGGATCCATCACCCAAATTCTTTCCTTGTCGTCAGCAGCATGAGGGACCCCTCTTTGGTTCAGTCCTCTTGGTTGCCATGGCAGGGAACAGATGCTGGTTTTTTCTCTTACCTACATGGTAGATTTGTTACCCCAGCAGTATGCAAACTATTTGAAAAGTAATAGCACAAAAATACATTCATTTAAAATAAAATAAGCCAGAGCCTCAGTGGTGTGGAACAGTGTGAGTTCTAAGCCTGTTAAATATAACTCCTTTTGCCTTCATCCCCCTGTGTGTTTGCTTCACTCCCAGCCCCTCTCAAGGAGCCTACAATCACTCCCCCTCTTGTGAAAGGAGTGCACTCAGAGGTACTTTAAAATAAAGGCAAGGGACTTGCTTGTTTTCCTGAAACACAGAAGATGTGGGTGTCAGAGGCAAAAAGCTCTGGCAACCTGCTTCAGCTGCTCTAACAGTGTTGGTGGATGCATGGGGGGCTCAGGTACAAGCAGCTTCAAGGGAGATTTTGATAACGTTCAGGAATTTTTGACAGTGACTGCGGCTTGTCCTTCTCCTACGTGTTTGGCCAGATGCAGGCTGTGGGGGGAAAATGTGGCAAAAATACAAATACTGCCTAGGAGGTCACTGAAGATGAGGCCAAAGGAGATCTGAGAGAAATGAATAAATGTTGAATAAATGTCTTATACCACGGGGATGGTGTAAAAGTGAAAATTCACATGAACTTTGCTGCTGCAGTTGTTTCCAACAGCTTCTGTGTGAAGGTGTGAGTGGACGACTTCTGTGGTATAGATTGTATATGTGTGATAAATCATGGAAGAGACAGGCAGAGAAAACTGTGGTGTCCTGGGAAGCACTTGGGGCAAAAATGTATTGTAGTTAGTGGTCTAAAATAAACAGTTGTGTGTTATTTTTTATAGTCTTGTCCACTGGGAATAAATATGTTTTTAAACGTAGTAGGATTCCATCACTTTGCATAATGTACTGGAAATACAGTCAGTGGAGTAGAAATAATTAAATGAAAAGAGAGTGGTTGATGGTCCTTTAATCTTTTTATGTGCAACATAAATGCCAAAGTAAAGTACACAACCCTAATAGCTACTTAATGGCCTTGCAGGATGTTGTGCAGTGAGCAAATAACTCTGCAAATGAAGAAGAGCTGCAGAAAACCTTAAAAAAAGCATGGAAGAAAGAAACACGAGCTTTTACTGAGTGAAACTATGAAACAGATTGGAATGGGATATCACCTCATCACTGCTGTGCTCGGCTGGGCAGAAATAACCCAAAATCACCTTCTGTTATCTTGGGAGTGTCTTTGAGATCTGTGGTGCTCAATGGCATCATTTGGGGCTTCCCAGTGTCTGTAACCTCGCTTGTGATGAGGGGAGGAATCCGATTCTGAGCTGGTGGCCGTGGCTGCAGCTACAAACTGCAGAGCTGAATAAATCTTGAGCTAAATTCTCTTTCCAGATAGCTGTGTGGAGATGGCAGGAGATCTCATCTTCTCTAATTGCTGTTGCTTATTCCAAGTGGTTCTTGCTGAAAATGCTTGCTTGTTGAAAATGCCAAAAGTTAGGTCTGCTTGGTAGTTTTCTGAAATGTCTTTGGTAAGTGCCTCTTACAGAGGAGGGCAGCTTGAAATGTTGATTTGTGCAGTAGAGCAAAAATTCCAGTGAGCAAAATTTCAATCAAAGTTTCATTTGGAAATGTATTTATTAGCTCTGATAACGGAGGGAAAGAAAATAGATCCGTAAGTATAGTTTCTAAAATAGAACCAAAGTAAAACAGGAGAGGCTTTGGCCTGGGAAGTGTCCTCTGGGTTTTTTCATCAGTCATAAATACACATTTAAATTACACTCATTTTATAAAATTTCGAGGATATTTTTCTCCTCTCTATGTTTTGTACTTTCCACAAAGCTGATGAGGCCTTTTCTTTTCTTCCTCTTAAGTTCTAATCTCCTGACTTTTTGGGTAAAGAAGTCCATTTCATTAGATCTCTAATTATGTATTCAGGAAACTCCTCATTTCTCTGTTTTTTTGGCTAATGACCACTCTGTTTCACTTTATCTCGAAGCAAAATATATGATGGCTTTTATTCCTTCAGGAATAAAGCAGATGGCATTCAGAACAACATCTCGGGGGAAAAAAACTCCTCAGATCTTTGAAGTGTTTTTAGTAAACACTGTTAAAAATGAAATGATGGATTGCTGGCTTTACCTAGAGTGTCCCCAGATGGAAGGCAGGTTGTTTTAGTTCCTACCTGTTTTGAGTGTTTTGTATCTAGAGACAGGATTCGAAATGGATGCATGCAAGCAGCATTTCAGTTTATGACATTTTGTGGAGAAAAATCTTCAAAAAATCAGTGTTATTCCCACTTTGATTCTGGGAGGAGCACCCTGATTCCCAGTCCTGAAAACACCTCAGTGGAGCTGGGCTCTGCTGCTGTCAACACACAACATTGCAATTGATTTTTGTGATTACAGGCCAACAAAACAAATCAAAATGCATCTAAAGCTGGCAGAACTGCAGTTAGCTCTAAATCCCACACTGTGAATAGCAAATCTACCTTTATCTGCCTCCTTCCCATTACCCATTTCTACATGAGGCTTCTTCTTTTCAACAATATTATCTTAAAATTTCGACATCATAATGTTCTTGAGGTGGCAAGTTGTCACCTTCAGGTTATGTGGTGGGGAAGGAGATTACCTGAAAGCAGTTATTTGTCCATTTTCTCCTGAAATGCTGGTAATGTATGGCAGTAAGTTGAGGTGCCCTGACAGTCCTATGAAGAGTAGTTAGCCAGTGATGATTAAAGAGTGATTGTTTAACCAGTTGGATCTTTCTGAGTGTCAAAAGAACTCTTCAAGCCGTGCAAATCATTATCGCTGTGAGGTGATTATGTCTTGTGCTGTCTGTGTGCAGGATTAGGGTAAATAATGAAATGGGATTTTTTAATGATATATTTGGAGGATTAGATTTGCATGGCCTCTTTGTGGATTAAGTTTGGATATGCTGAGATGCAATTTATATGTGAGAAGGAGATAAAGAAGAGGGAGCAGGGGGAGAAGGTGGGAGTGTGATTATCAAGCACAGAGAGATGGCTAATCCAGGTGGGCTTAATACACTCAATTACATTTTTATAAAGGAATAAACCTACTAAGTGGAGATCTCAATTAAGTGCATCCCATGTTTGAGACACGACTGCAAAACAAAAATTCACAAATTCCAAATCTCTCCCACTTCTCTTTATTTGCCTTTTTCCATTCCAATTTAAGAGGTCACAAAGTCCACAATATAAGCACTTCTATAACAGGTCAGGGCTATATTTTCACATTTTCACATTTTCACATTGCAGATTTGAGAGTGGTTTTGGGAGATTTTGTATGTCAGTTGAGAGGTTCAAGCTTTTTACATTTCTCTTTAAGAAATACCCAGACTATTTGATTTCTTTGGTTATAACATTTACAAAGCTCATAACTAAAAATCTCATAAGTACAAAGATGCAGCATAATTCCTTTTTTCTTATTAGTTTATAGGCATTAAGCAGGATACATAATGGAGTTTCAGGAATATATCAGTCTTAGGAGAATTCATTTCCATATCACTGCTTGCTTCCAAGAATTAGTAATTTAGGCTTGCAGAAAACATCTGGAAATTACAAGTTGATTTTGCCATTCCTGCTTTTGTAACCTTTGGGGACTTTGGAAATGGGTTTTGACATTTCTGTAACAATCAGCAAACGTACATTTTTGTCATTAAATTTACAAGCTTAAAGCTCAGGTGCTTTTCCAGCTGCAGAACTTTAAGCCAGGTTTATTGCCTTCCTTCGGTGTTTGCTGTGGTCTCTGGGATGCTGTTTGCACTCCCTGTGCCTCATGTACCTCGTTCTCTAAATTGCAAAGCTTTTCTGAGGAGAAACTTCATGAATGTTGACCCACAGCAATAAGCTGGTTTTTTACTGTGATCATTTCAGGGATGATTTTCACTTCTGTTTAGGCAATTTCATTCTAATTGCATTATTTGAATTATAATGTGTTTAATTCTTGTAATACTTGTATATTCCTAAAATTGCATGTTCAGATATTATTCCAAATTTGTGTAAAATCATACACTTTTTTAAACCTTCACTAGATTTTGGGGGAAAGTGGACAGCCACTCTTTGATTTAACCAGTGCACAGTTAAAAGCCATCTAATTTTCTAGTGATCCATTCATGAGGGTTTCAAAGTGTATTATAAATAAAACTTCTTCAGTTGCCATCACAGAAGAAGTCAAAAATCTTAACTTTGAAAACAATTTTACTGTCACGTTTGAAATAAATTCTTATTCTAGATTCAACTAAGTGGTGGGAAATGAAACTTGAAAGGGTCTGGCTTGAGGTGTAGATAGAAGATTGTCAGATTTGAGAAGGAAGACCTACTTTCTGCTCCTTTTTTTGAAGACTTCAGCAGATGAAGAAAAGGCATTAGGTGAAATTGAAAGAACTAACAAACCAAAAGCTAACAGAAAGGATAATGCATATATTTCAAGCTGATCTTCAATGTGATCTTTTAGTGTTCTTAATGTACACTTCTGCCCCTTCCCCTTTCCCCCCCCATTCTGGTTTTTACATCCTATGAATTAGAATCTGAATAATTAGACTTTATTCCCAGTGGCAGCTTGGTGTCAGCAAGGAGAACCCCAAGCAGGTAAAAATCCCAGTTCTCAGTCTCCTGAACGCTTCCTTCAGTAGATGTTCCCAGTATAGATGGAGAGTGCTCAGCTGCGGTCTAGAAATACCACATTAATCATTTGAGAGGCCTTTTCCTGCACAAGTGTCTTTCCTCCTCCTCAGTTCCTCCTGTTTGGGGTCTAATTGCAATGTTTATTGGCAGAAATTGCATTAATTTCAAGTAGATTTGGCACATTGCTGGTGTACACACAGGTAGCACAGACAGCCAATCTCCAATCTGTGCTCCAGACTTTGGAGCAGCACTGTTTATTCAGTCACCTCACTTTTTATATATAATGACAACCACTTGGGAGACATTTTCTGTAAAATGTGACACAGACAAGCAGAACTTGACAAAATTGTCATTAGAATTTGAAAGCGGTATTTTTTTCAGTGTTTTTTATCTTACCAGCTCAGTCTTTGAGAGTGAGAGGGAGGGGAAAAATAGTGGGATGGTAACACTAAGTTCAAATAGTCTGAAATAACTCTCAAAACATTTGTTCAGGATCACCAGCACAGCCCCTGTTCCACAGCATTTGAAATTTTCCCATGGGACACGAGGTAGGAACAGGTTGAGTCCAAAGCACTGGGACTGGGGCTTGGGAACGGTCTGGAGCACCAGAAGTGTCTGAGGGAGCTGGGGAGGTTCGGGCTGGGGAAAAGAAGGCTCCAGGGGGGATCTTGTGGCTCTGCACAATTCCCTGCCAGGAGCGTGCAGCCAGATGGGAGTCAGGCTCTGCTCCAAGGCAGTGCGGAACAGGACAAGAGGAAGCAGCCTCTAGCAGTGCCAGGGGAGGTTGAGATTGGATATTAGGGAGAATTTCTTCATGGAGAGAGTTGCCAGGCTGTGGAACACTGGTGTTGGAACCCAAGGTATTTAAAAGCCATGTGGATGTGGCACTTGGGGACATGGGTTAGTGGTGGCCTGGGCAGTGCTGGGAGAGTGTTTGGACTCAGTGATCTCAGAGGGCTTTTCCAACCTTAATGATTCCATGATCCCATGGGTCTGTGATCAGTAGAGACCCAGCTATGCCTGAGCTGTGTGCTGTGGTTGCACATGGATGTTTAGTATTGTATTGATCAGAAATTATTTACTTCAATTGTTTTAAGGCTCATTAGCCCTTTAATGCAGATCAAAGCATTCACTCTCTTATTACTCATCAAAATGACTCAAGTGAAGTCTCTTTGACCAGTAATGAACAGAGAAGTTTTCAGGCCCCGTGGATTTTCATGGCAAAACAAATGTGTGGCATTAACTCCATTTGTGTTTTGCATCTGGTAACAGTCTTGACTTCATTGTGTGCTCGTTACGTGAGAAGTATTTTTATTGCATTTTCTTTTTTTCTCTCCCTCTTCTAAGCAGCAAAAGAGTGGGTTTAAAAAAAATAAAGCAGTATTGTTTTTAGAACACTGCAACAAAATATAGAAGTGATAGCTGTGGCACATTTCTAATAGCTGGGCTGAATCATATTCTGCTCCTCTAATGGCATGCGTAATTGCTCCAGGTTTTCAGGCGTCCTTCAGCCGCACTTATTTAGATTAGTGACTGATGCATTTCCATGGAAACCTGCAGCAGGGAAAAAAAAACCCTCTTGGTACAGCGTGGAACTGAAGGGACGTGGGCTTTGAGCCTTGTGTGAAATAAGGCTTTTCCGTTGTGGTCAGCTTGGTTTGGGGTTTTTGTTGTAGCTGCTCTCTGCAAAGGAAGAGGAGTTGCCAGCAGCATTTTGTGTAGCAATTTAGAACGCTTGTCAAATCCTACATTCCTTGAAAAGCTTCAACTTTTTGAATGTAGTTGAAGGAGTACATTTTGAAATGAGATGTCTGGGGTGTTTTTCTCTGTGAGGATGCAGAAGCACCCAAAACCAAGTAAGCTGGTGAGAAACTGGCTGGAAAGTCAAGGTCCAAGAAGGGAGCTCATTTTGGAGGTGTTGTGTAGAGCTTTAGTGAAAGATCACTGAGTTTTGAAGTGCTAGTGGCAGGAATGGAAAGGTTTTATATGACCTCCATCACTAAAATGCCTGGAAAATACAATTACTTTTAAAAACTTTGCACAGTACTATTGCTTTTCTCAATATCTGGTACAATCTTAATATGCATTACCTAACCTATAATATCGGATTTTTAGTGCTTTCTTAGTAAATTCAATTCTCAGCATTCTCAGCAATTGGTTCTAATTTCCAGGAGTGTTTAAGGTTGCAACATGGATTTTCAAGTGCATTCTTTAAAAGTAGTTGCCCTTGTGTGTCTACACAATTCTGTAAGAGAAAGTACCCTCCATACTTTTTAAAAAGTAGAAATATTTTCGGATTTAGCTCTTTTCCTGCTGCAATCATCCTAATTATTTGGAATACTAGTGTAGGTTCTCTAGGAGTAGGCTTTCAAACCAATGGTGGTAGTTTCTCCTAGTTGAAAATTAATTATCCTGTGGCCTGACTCTGAATCTTGTGTTACTTAGCAGTCATCAATGTGAAGTATCTCTAACCCTATCTATAAATGATATTGATATTTTATATGGTATTTATTTTATTATGATATCTATACTTAGTCATATCTATATATTCTGATACAGCACCACAAGTTCAGTTCATAAAGTCTGGTACTCCTGTTAAAAGTGGTGTGGTGCTTCGAAGTAATTTTTCTTTTGTATTTTTGACTTGCATTTGAATGTTGTATTTTAGACACCTGCAACAGCGTGGCAAGGCAGGAGTTCTTCCTGGTGAGCAGGGAGCTGTCCACATCCACATCCACATCCACATCCACATCCACATCCACATCCGCATCCGCATCCGCATCCGCATCCGCATCCGCATCCGCATCCACACCCACAGCTCCTTGTTCCACTCCCGTCTTCCCCTCCCTGGTCCTGTGTAAACCTGGGTACCACATTGCTTAGCAACATCCTGCTCTGAGCTATTTGTTCACTCTGACTGGAGTTATAACATTAAATTAGAAGTTATTCTGAGGCCCTTACAGTGGAAGTTGTGAAGTGTTTCTCTGTTTGTTGGATTTCAGTCGTGTTTTATCCACAGTGAAAGTCAGACTGAGAAGTCCACATGCACAATTAAGTCAGAGGGAAAAAAAAAAGAGAGTGCTGTGGTGAAAAAGATCGTGAGGTTCTATGAACTTCCCACGTATCTCCCATGCTCAGCAGCTTCTTATGTATTCAAAATTTTATCTATTATTGAAGGCAGAGAATTTGACAGATCATTGATCCTGAGTACAGCTGGCGAGGATTTAGACTTGAATGAAGCTTCTTGTAAGGGAGGAAATTGAGGGGAAACATTTGTATCACCATTGATGATAAAAGTCCATAATAACTCTTGTTGAAACTTGCTGTACATGAAAATTAATGATTTTTGAAATTGAATAGAAGAATGGCTTTGCAGGGCCTGTTTTTCCTTACTCAGCCCAAAATAATTCCCCATCTGTTCTTTCCAACTGGGAGTGCACAATGACCTTCTCCAAAGCAGTTTGTTGTCTTTGTGGGGCTGTAAACATGTCTCAGGTAGGAATAATCCCTGTCGTGCCGAGCAGACCACAGCTCCCGCCACGCGAGCAAACGCAGAGGTCCTTTGCAAACCTCTAATGGAATTTCCCTAAATCTGAGGCAAAGTCACTGAGTCAAGGCAAAGTCATTAGGCCAGGTTTCACCTGGCACCTGCCCTTTGCTACAGGCCGTCATTTTGGGTTATGCTGCTGCCATCAGTGAGAACACTGATATTTGCAGGAAGTAGCTGAAATATTTGCTGGGAGGATGAAAAATGTGAAATAAGGTGTTATGCTTAAAAACATTCATACCCTGAGTCAGTTCTAAAGAACTGGAACATTACACCACCTGAGCTTTGTAAGTGAACAAACCATCCTGACCTTCAGGATAAATAACATTTGCAACAGATGATAGTGCCAGCAGGCAGCTCATCAAGACTTCTTTGTTCTCCCTGAATTTGAAAAACAAGATGCCTTTATTTATGTGTGCAGGAGCACTTTGGGATCGACAGGGAGAGCTGGTTTTTATGAGGCAGATGTACATATTGTCAGGCCACAATTAAAGGTTAAGCAAACTGCACTGAAGTTGCTTTGTTTTGGCCTGATTTTGTAAAAACTGGGTATTTCAGCAAGGCTCAAACTAGGTACAAATGGACCAAAACAATGTTCAGCTGCCAGAAACTCTGAGGTCAACATCCAGCTTTTTACAAGCTCTTCACTCTTGCTTTAAGATGCATTTTACTCTGTAAAGCAAAGAGGGAAAAAAAATCTTTCCCTTCCCAATGAATTCCCTTTGTTGACATCGCCCAGAGCTGTGTCTGTGCCTGTCCCAGGCACGGAGTGGTTTAATCCTCTGCATCAGCTGAGATCATGGACACAGAGCTGCCACGGATGGGTTGGGAATGAGGGGCAGAGGGAACGGACACCCTCAGAAAGCCAGCAGGAGAACTTAGGGAAAGATCAAGTGACCATTACCACATTTTGAAAATATTCTGCAAATGAGGGAAGAGCTGCAGAACTCCAGAATTGTACAAAGAGCTTGTAAAGTTGTTAGGAGAGTAAGAAGCAAATGTTTCCACAACTACTTGCTGGGTTGTTTTTTCTTCAGGTGTAAGTGAGCTTTTTGTTAAATTAAAGGGAAAACTGATGACATGGAAACACTGTTCTTCCATAACTGCCTCTCCGGCAGGTCCAAGTTGCATATTTCAGTTATTAAGGTTTCTCTTGCAAACAAACTTGCTGATTCACTCCATTGATCAGCCATTTCAGGATCCTTTGTGGGTAAACTAATTCACTGTATTCCAGCTAATCTTCCTCTAAGGATTCAGGAGAGAATCAACATTCAGTCTTCCTTTCTGTTTTTGAAACTAAGATTTAGTAGGGAAAAAAAAAAGAAGAAAGGAAAGGCAGGAGGACGTCCAAGGATTTGCTATTCCAGCCAGGTTGTCCTTGAGACATTTTTATGCTTATTCTCAAATTTGAAAAACTTCAAAAACCTTCTTATGCTTCTCAGCTTTAAACTGAACGAAAAAATAGTTGAGAGCATCACATCAACTGAACACTGGGACTTAAAGAAAAAAATCATCCACAAACTGAAACAGAAGAAAGTGAACCACGAATTAAAGATTTTCATTAATTTACCATTTATAATGCCTTCATCATATGTTTCTTTTCTCTTGATCCTCACAGTTTATCCTTTCAATTGAAGTATCAATGTTTTTACCTCAGATTTGCAAAGATATTAAAAAGATAATTGTAGTTTCTTCTGAGTTCTTGGATGGTACATACCTGCAGATTTCACTTTAATGAGTTTTAATAACTGTTTATCAGAATCAATGATCAAACAGTTAATACAGAAAAATTCTGTTTCTATTTCTTCATCCCATTTTTTGGACATTTTTTAGAACCCATAATCCTACTTGGCCTGACTTGGACGAGGATCCCTGAACTTCATCTTTCCTATGGCTCAAATGAAATGCTCAAAGAAAGCAATAAGAAATGTTAAATGATTGTATCATAGGCCTGAAAAAAACTTCTCACTTATTTTAATGTACCATATTTAATAGAAAATTCTGTTTTGGTGAATCTCCATTTTCTAAAGGGGAAAACGAATAAGTAAAATAACTTACTGAGACTTCACAGTTTGTGGTATGAAGAATATTTTTATCTTTTAATGTGATTATTTTTTGGAGCATCATTTGGTATGGCAAATATTTTGGATATACTTGGGATAGAAAAATGTATGCTCTTCTTTAGTGATGCTTTCAATGCCATGAACTTTTTCTCCACTTTTTCTTATGGCCAAATTTGGACCAATTTAAGGAAAAACTCATGAGATAGGAGCTCTGTCTTGTTTCAAACCAGCACAAGTGTCCTTGAATTGTGAAATTCTGCTGACTTCATTATTGCACTGCTTTCCTCAGCTTTGAATAATGTCTGGTCTACGAAGCAGGGTCCTCCACTGAGAATGGGAGCTGAGTAACGACAAACACCGATACGGTTAGATAACGTTCTCATTTATTGTTCAAATCAAGCAGGATTATGTAGCATTTCCAGCTAGTCATCCGTTGTCCACGCACTGTAACTAACTCTGTGATTGGATACTTAGGTAAAATCAAGCCCGTCTACTGTCTACTAATTGGATAACATACGGCAAACAAGTGTCCTCCCTCCTCCCAGCTTGCGGTTATCGCATCCCGTTAAACCTCCCTTTTTTCTCAAGGACACCTCAAGGACACTCTCAGCACTAAGTCATGCTAATCTCACAGCACTCAGGGCAAGCAGGCCCTGCTAAGTCTGGCTAGTTCACTGCATTCAGATACAGACCATGTCCATTCTGCTCTAAGAATTCTTCTACATATCCCTCTTTTTCTTTTTGAACAAGCCAGGCTTGGCCTACTGTTTTGTCTACAGCTTTGCAAAAACATTTAAAAGCACAAGCAACAGCTAGCAGCACTAATAATGCACTACCTAAAAGTCGCAGTCCTTCCATCAACAGTGTTTGTAGCCAAGATGGCCAGCCAAAACGGGTAAGCCAATCTGACAGGGGGTTGCGTACCACTGTAAGATTTTTCAAGTTGTCTCAAAGCAAAGTTAGCTTATTGTGGATTGACTCTGAGTGATCTGATAAGTTCATGCAACAGGTCTAACCCTGAGCAGAAATGGTTGGGAAAGGGTTTTTCCCCCGGGAAGGGGAAGATGCAGAGGGAAGGCCTTAACCTCTGGCACTGTTTTGGGTGTCACACGTGCAGAGAGCTGTACCTGAACTGCTCTGGCCAAGAACATCTGTAACTGGGTGTTGCATGAGTGAAACATCTCCCAGGGCCGTCACTGGGGAAGAGGGAAGGCAGAAGGAAAAGCTGCATGGTTTGGGGTAGGGATAAAACCCACCTTTACCCACCAACGGTATCTGGAGAGAGCCTGTTGCTCTCTGTTGCCTCCCCAGCATCCCAGCACAAATTGTGCCGCTCCTGTTTCCTTTGTCCATCCTGTGACCATGCTGGTGACAAAAACCTTTCCTGGAGTGCTGGCAGGCCTCTGACAACATCCCCGCTGGTGGAACGCTCCGCGCAGTTTCCTTGGAAACACGCGCCGAAATGCCCTGCGAGGAGCAGCAGGCAGGAGAGAAGGAATGGAGACAGTGCTTTGGGATTTTCCCCCCTCCCGGTTCTTTGCTCTTCCTAAGAAATATCAAATATGTCAGCAGCCTGCTCCGAGCAGGAGTGTCAGGGTGGGAATCAGGCTGGCTGCTGGAACAATTGTTACGTGGGCCGAAACAGGGCAAGAGTGGCCTTATCTCTGTGGATCAGAGTCCCAAATTTATTCCTTGCTTTTCATGGCAGTGATTTTTCAGCTTTTGCTAATGCCTGCGAGCTCTGTTGGAGTCCTGTGGTCACTTATGAGATTGAGACAGAGAATCTACAGGAAGTCCTACTTTTATTTGGAGGAAAGCCCTCACCACTCCTGAGGTGAAGAAAGGAGGAAATGTTTTCCACCTACACTTTCTCAGTGCTCACCCCTCTTTGAGCCCTATAAATTACATTCTGGAAGGGCAGGGTTTGAGCCTGTTGCTCACTGAGATGTCTGCAACAATAAATGATTCTAATAAAGAAACAGCTGGGGCTTTATTATTTGGATTGCCACTATTGCCCAGGGCACACAGCTTATTTCTGCTGCAGCTCCACTGGCTTCAGTGGAAAAAGGACCAGGAAAAAATTGTTGTGTTCTTATGGTATTTACTCTGGTAACATATGGGCTTCTCAAGAGATCTAGAAATTTCAAGTGATATCCCAATGTTTCTCTCTTCTGTCCATGTAAAGGAAACTGGACCATTTTTGCAAACCCTGGTGCTGTTCTGCCTCTTAGAAAAACTTCTTGAACTGATCCAACTTGATGCAATGACTTTTCATCTGTGGTGGCAGATGTTCCTCTCAGTAAGAATGCAGTATTATTAAAATAATTATCTTTATTCAAATAAAACTACTAAATAACTTTTTCTAGATTTTCTTGTCCATATCTTCTTGCTGGTCTTTCTAATCTGGCTGCAACCAAGTTTAAGAAGAAATCCTCAAAACATTCTGTGGGTAAAAACTTCTTAAATGACAATAGGGTTGTTAGTCTTAGGTGGTCCCAACTTGCTGCACAGCATTTTGGTAAAGAGTGCTGG
The DNA here is from genome assembly GCA_013398955.1 of Callaeas wilsoni. Taxonomy (NCBI): domain Eukaryota; kingdom Metazoa; phylum Chordata; class Aves; order Passeriformes; family Callaeidae; genus Callaeas; species Callaeas wilsoni. The sequence goes on along the minus strand of VWPU01015898.1, from coordinate 43,665 downwards.
TCTTAAGAAAACCTGAGACATGAGAATGGGTACAAATCCAGGGAAGCCTGGAGCTGACCCTTTGGTGCTAATATACCTATAACAGTGTTACTATGCCATATTTGGCTTGAATTCAGAAAAGCATTTGTTAGGCATTTGCCTATGGGTTCTTTGTTGAGTTTTGTCAAGTCAGAGAATGGAATCCTTTTCCTTTTTCAGTCCCCACTTCATTCTGATGGCACATTCCTGGTCCTCCCCCCTGCTCTTGGGTGTCTGTTCTTACACTGTGTAATAGGGCAGCCTGGAATCTGAGTCAGAGGCAAGGGAAAGAGGGTAATTAGAGAACTTAACACAGCAGCCTGGGAAGCTGCCACTTAGCCTCCAGTTCAGCGCCTTGCAAGGCTCCTGTTTTCCCAGACAGTCCCCGTGAATCTGGCTGCACGCAGAGGAGTGGGGGGAAGCAGAGGGGTGGCAGAGCTGGGGAGCAGATCCAGGCTGCGGCTGAAGAGTGCTGGCTCTGCAATCCTGAGGAGCTGAACAAAGCTCTCTGTCTTGCTGTGCCTTCCCATCCCTCCCACCCACTTTGTATTCCTTATAGCACTGAAATATCATGCTACAGAAAGCAGATTCTGCAGGGGGAACATCTGGCTCCTTAAGGCTCAAGCAGTTGCTTTAAGATTTCAGAATATTCTTCATCATAATTTATTTCTTTTAATCATTTCTGAGGGACTTCTGAGAGCAAGCCAGGCAGAAACTCAAAGTGGACTCCAGGTTTATGGTCTTCTTTGTTTATGTCTCTTGGTATGAACTTGATTTTTAGAATGGTATGAAAAAAGAAAGTTGCTTGATGGGGAACAGACTGCAGTTTGTGCACTAGAAGCAGGAATTTTGGGTAAAGAAAAGGCCTCTTAGGCAGAAAGTACAGGTTGTAGGTGAGTGACAAAGGGACAAAATAAACTAATCAAGTAGAGTTCATATTATAATAGGGGTTTTCTCCTTCTCTGGCCATCCTGTAGGATGGAGGCTGGCTGGTCTCCACAAAAAGTATATAAATATAAATATTTCTGTTTTTTCTTGGTACTACTTTACTTGGACCTTGCAAATCAGTGCACAGCTCTAAAGAAATAACTTTCTTACTCTTTTAGCCAGCTGCAACCTGCACGTACATTTCCAGCTGGAATTTCTCTGTATTATGGATATCTTTGTATTTATGCCTCCAGCTGTGGGCATGATCCAGTTACGTGTCAGCTGCACTGCTTAAAGCAAGGAAAGACACATTTTGCCCACTCTTCTGGCCAAAGTCTGCCTCCCAGGACTTTCTCCTGCTCCTTGGCTGTGTTCAAAGCCCTTCCATCTTGCTGTGATGTTGTTCTTCTCTCTGCAGACTTGCCCTTGGTCATTTGACAGGACCAATCTCTCAGTCATTTGTACCATCCTTAAAAGCTGTGCCACGGAGGTGCTGTGCCTTGAGGGCTCCGTCTGGCTTGGAGAATTAATAAAATCTCTTGGGATGGTGTCAGGCTGTCCTTCAGTGGAGAGTGCCTCAGCTGTGCAGATGAGGCTTTCGTCATCATAATCTAAACCAGAAATTTTTCCATCTGATTTTTAATGTCTCTTAGCCAAACCAAAAGTGGTTGCATTGGAGGACCAACCTGTAGTTAGGCAGAAAATATTGATTTGCATATTCCGGCTATTTTCCCAACCTTTCTGACATCTGTTGCAGGTTTTTCTTCTTTCTTTCTTCTATTTTGCCTCTTAGCTATAAAAGAACCAAATACTGGACACAAAAGTTTTTGCCCACTGAGAATGTGAGTGGAGCTTTAAAACTTGTGAGTGATGTGATTCATGATCTCCAAGCAGTTCTCCTTATTCACCTGATGTGTCTGATGTGATAAAAGAATATCTCCAAAGCCAACATTTTTTTCCAAAATGCCTTGAAACTACGTTAATTCACTGTGAGGGAATATAAACAAATACTTCAGCACTTGATTAAGAAATACAGGAGTATTGAAAATTCTTTTTTCTCTGTGCAGAAACACGAACAGATAGAACAAAGAAGCTGTTTAGACACTACACAGTTGGATCCTATGACAGCTTTGATGCTTCAAGGTAAGAATTTTTCCTTTTGCTTGCAATCTGTTTACAAAACCTTCTCGGGTTTTATTTAATTGTTACTTTTGGTTTAGGCTTTGGAGGGGAATAGGGAAGCAGATCACTAAACAGAGCTTCTCAGGGTACCATTTAACTTCTAAATCGGTTTTTATTGCACTTTACTTTGTTCATATGGGATGAGTGTAGAAAATTTGGGAGTAGTGAAGTCATGAGTTTCACTGTTTCGTTTTGTGAGTGGTGAAAGAGATTTGTTGTTCTGAACAGTCCCTTTGGAACCTGAGTAGAACCGAAGCAGCTGGAAATGAGAAATTAGATTATTTATTTGTGGAAAATGCACAATTTTTAAGCAGGTTCTTCTTCCCCATGGATATACCTTGAACATACAGCTGACTGCTGGTAGGAAGGATGACCTTTAAAACACAGAACCTCACTTAGCTTTTGGTGTTTTCTTGAGGAAACTTTGGTGGCATACTGGAATTATAATGCTTTTCTCCTGAATGTCCAATTATAGCTTGGGTTTGGGTTTTTTTTGTTTTCAAGGAAACCACATTTACTGTAGGAGAAAAATTCTGAAATATGTAAAGCAATGGCAGTTTCACGTAGCACAGTATTTTAAAAGAAAAGAAAGAAAATTGTGGTAGCTGTTGGTTTTATTCTGTGATCTTAGACTTTGTTCTGAGGTTCGGGTGTAGTTTCTTTGTCAGTTGAACGATTTGGGGAGGGCGTTCACAGCTGGACATGATGTGATTGACTGCGGGAGTCTGGTGATGGTAAAGTTGTCAGGAGGAGCTGTGAGCCGCACTCTGAGACAAGGAACAGCTCTGCAGAGCAGACTCACTGGTTACTGGGGACATTTGCAGCGAGAAGAATCGGCTCTTTGCAAGGTTCTTTGAGGGATCCTTAGCCTGCAAAATCCATACCCTTGTCTCTGTGTTTCAGTGTGAATGGATAGGGTTGTTTCTGCAAAAGAGAGAAGCTGTGGCTGCTGCATGTTGCCTCAGAGGTAACAAATAATTCCACTTGGAAGCCTCCTGCTGCTTTCTAACAACCGATTTTTTCATTAGAAAATGTCAGTTCCATCAAAACCTTCCTTTTTTTTCTCCTCTCCCCCACCTTTGTTCTTTTATGTTGTTGGTCTATTTTTGTATTGTTTTGGGGATTTTTCTAAAGGTATTGGGTTTGTGCAGTGCAGCAGTAAAGCTCTCAAAACATATACCTTGCCTGCATAAGGATTGAGCAGGAGAGGTAATCAGGAGAAAAAAGAAACTTTTGTACAGCCTTATATAAATTAGTTACGAAGCGTGTCTGCGGTTGGTATCTATTAATTGTCTGAGCAGAGAGAGGGAAAGCAACAGAGTTCTCCTGGCAAGGTTTAGAAGAAAACTCTTCTCGAGTTTCCACAGAGAATCTGAGGCCCAGTGGATCCATTTGGAAGGGTAATAGTGGGAATTGAAAGGGAAAGATAGGAGAAAGCAGAATTAATGGGAAATACCAAGAGCTCCAGTGGAAAGGTAGACTGCTTAACACATTTTTTCAGCAAAGTATGGTAAATTTAGAATTTTTGTAAAGTAACGCTAGGAAAACTAAAAAAACCAATAACACACCAAGCTGTGTTTCAGGTACTTGACTGAGGCTGCAAGTCAGCTTTTTGTACCTCTGAATGGTGATTTCGCTGCTGCTAAGGAAAAAGAATTTGCATTTCAGAACCTGTCTGGAGATTATTGTCTCTTGGTGGTACATCCCCATTTAATTCCTCACAAGGGCTTCTTCAGGGAGGGGAATTATTCAAAGAGGCAAACAAGGTGTGAAAGTGAGAGCAATTCTTGATATTGCCAGATTTGTATTGCTTTGATTACTTTCTCTGTTATCGTTTCCTATCAAAGTCGGGGAAGAATACATTAGAACAGATTTAACGCTGGCAGCAAAGGTTTCATAAACATTTGTCAGAAGGCAATTGTGCCTCTGTGCTAAGAACAGCTCTGAATCCAAAGTATTAACAAAGCTGATCCAGTTCCTTTCTGGAGATGATGTGGGGGAGTGAGGGGAAGTGTCTGCTCCCTTCTCTCTTTCCTTCTCCCTCCCAAAGGGCAAAAATTGCTGAGTAGAAACACTCTGTTCAGAAATCTATATTAATGGGCTTATTCACATGCAGGAAAATACATTGTACATGGCATTTTTCATCTTGAGGAAAATGTGCAGCTTGAGTAATGGAGGTTCATTAAATCCTATTTCAGCTTTGCATAAGAGATCAGTTATCCATACATTAACTTTGGGAAAATGGGTAGGATGCTTACTAATGTGGAGAAAGGCACTGAAACTTGCTTGCCCGTGCAAACAGTCACTAAATATCATACAAATATAATATAATATTTGAAACTACCAGGGTCTGATGTATTATCTGCTTTAAATGCTGATGACATGCCCTCACAGGGAAGAATTTCTTCTTAAGGTCTATCCTCTTTCAGTTTAAATCCCCACTCCTTGTCCTAAAGAGCAGATACGCCACTAAAACTGCAAGGAGATAATGCAAGACTGCTTTGCTGCATCTCTGGAGTTTTCTGTCTTCCCTGGGTTTGTGGTCAGCAGTTAATTCAAATGAAATCATTTGCAGGGTGTAAATGAGTTATTTCATCAAGGTTTAATTCCAGTTTAATAACAGAAAGTATTGCTAAGGCATAGAATGGATGTTCAAATTTTAAAAAAAAACTCTTTATTTTTTAAAAACTTAAAGCTAAGATAAACCTTTAGAAATGATCATTTTTTTATCTGCTTTTTAACTGAAGTGAGGGAATTGATTAATTCTTTCAAGATGGGACAGTGGGTTATTCAGTCAAGAAAATCAAATAAGTTGTCAAAGTAAAATATGTGTAATTACTTAGTTGTTTAATTTCAAATGTAAAATGATACCACCCTTTTAAATGGAATGAGACTGATAATACAGCAATTACTTAGTTTTATACTCTGGAGACATAAATAATATGAAACAGTGTGGTGCTATGTAAAAATGATAAACTTGGTGTGGTGGAAAACATGATCCATTGCCTCCATGAATTTGGGAACTTGAGGACACAACAGTGGAAACTTTTCCTACTGCATTCATTGCATCATCTCCCACCCCCAGCAGAACAGGGCAGCAGCAAAAGTCAATAGCACAATTGAATGCCAGCCTCAGTGCAATCAAATATGCAGATAAATGTGAGGTCTCCTGCCTATTCTGTGTCTTTCTTCACAGAATTATCGACTTTCACATGGGGGTTTTTCTCCAGCCACTTTAACTGGTTCCAATCCCTGCATGGGAGAAGTTTTTCTGGTGCCTTTCCTTGACATCCCATGGCTCCAGCAGTATTAAGGAGCTCACAAGAGAGGATGTGATGACAAATAACCTTTTCCAAAGGCTTCTTGCCACTAAGTTAATGACAGGACCAAATCGATTTGCCTTATGATTTTTGTTCTGTTTTTCTGGAGGAAGGAAAAGAAGAAAATTGGATGGTGTAGTCTGTAAGAAAGCTTAATTAAAAGCTTAATTCATTAACCCTGCTGTCCCTACTTGGAGTCAGGTGGCAGCATCCGTGTCCCACAAGTGTAGAAGCTGACAGGAGCAACTCTTCAAAAGCCAATTTACATACAAACACATAATAAAAACTGGAGAGATTCTTCTCAGATGTTCTTTCCAGGCCATCCTTTGTTGCTGTTGCCATCCGTGCTGTCGGATAGAGCAAGCCAAGCTTTAATCCTGAGCAGCTCAGAGAGACTCCTTGGCACAGCTGAAGCTGTCTGCCCCTGTAACTCAGCATGCTGTGGAGAGCTTGGTTCCTTTTAAAATTTTTTTAGCCCACAGAATGTGCCCGTTGGATACCTTTGTCCCAAAATCGTGATGTAAGTGGTGCTGTCTTGGTAGTTTAAGCCTTAGGTGTGTTACACACCTTTTTTTAGTGGAAGCTCTCAGTCTGATGCAGAAATACTTTCCTCTGGTTTGAGATCTGATTTCATGTGGATATTTCACAGAAGTAATCCTCCCTCTGGAGAAACGCAGTTGTCCATCTCTTTCAATGTAGATTTTAAAATAATAAAATATAGATTTAAAGCAGATGGAAAGTTTTGGTGGAATTCTGGCCACTGCAAGTGGTGAGGAATGTAAAACTGATGGGGAGCAAAAGGATTTTCTCCTGGTTATGGTGTCCCTGTGTCCCTGGGGTGGGGAATTTGGCATATGTGTTTGCTGAGTGCTGCTTGCTTGGCAGCAATCCACTGAATCCTGGCAAATGGATCCTTGCAAAAATTGAGGGAAGGTATAAGAGCTGTTTTTATATTTTATGTCCTGCTTCCCACATTTTCACGTTGGTTCTCCCCGGGCAGAACAGTGAGAGGAGTGTTGTTACACGGAGAATAAATTGGATTTTCTGAATTGGGGTTAGAACTAGATGATATGGGATTGGAACTGGGTGATCTTTAAGGTCCCTTTCAACCCAAACCGTTCTAGGATTCTGTGAACTGCTCTTTCATTTGTTTGTTTTCTGTTGGATATCACCACTTCCACTGTACTGATATTTCCTGGGAAGTCTGTACTGTTCAGGTGATCTCATGAAGGAAACGGGAGTAAGGAGACTAAAATGGTGCTGTTCACTCTTAACAATAAATCCACAATCTGGGGCTGACACACTGAGAATAAGTGGAAAGTGATTTTACAGCTTCCTTACCTGCAGGCATATATTTTAAATATAATCCTTGGTTTCCTCTGGTGGAAACAAGTAAAACCAGCAGCATTTTAACTTTTTTACCTATACACATAGCTCAGTTTTTGCCTAGAAGATGGTAACAGAAATATCTGAGTATGCTCATTATTGTAATTAAATATAACCACGTGAGACAGTGATGTGGTTACATCTGAGATTTTAATGATTTAAGATCTCTGCAGATGTGATATAATGGGTTTTTTTGGGCACAGAGAACAGTCAGCACCAGCCAAATTGTAGGAAAAAAGTATGTCAAATGTTTTGTGTGCATGTAATCTCCCCTGGTGTCTAAAGTTATTTCGTTGGACTTGCGTGTTGTCTGTTCTGAATTAATTAATTAACTGTGAGTGCAACAGTCTGATGGCAGTGAGCTGCTCTTAATGTGAGGCAGAAAGGCAAGGATAGCTCAATTTTAATACCTTGTGCCTCATTAACTTGAAGAGCATAATTTAATACAATTTGAAGAAGTGCATATGTATTTAAGCAATAATTAACGCATTGTAGCCTCCGTGGAGCAGGTGGAGATGTAAAATGTGAAGTTTTGCATTTACAGTTTTTCAATTTCTAATGGAAATTCCTTTGGTTGCTGATAAACAACTTTGCACTTTGCCTCCCCTGCTGTTGTGTGATGCCACGATGGAGTTTTTTGTGCTGGTGACTACAGCAAATATTGAAAGGAGTTGCTGAAATAGGAGGCAAAAAGGGGGTGTGTGCATGTATGTGTGTGTGTGCATCTGAATCGTGGCACCTCTCCATCTAGACCTGTACTGTAATTGCACTGTGAAGATCTAATACAATTACAGCAAGATGCAAAACTCTACCCTGGCTGATACAAGTTTCCATTAGCTTGTAAGTGCATTTTTAAGTTGTTTGCTGCCTTGACAGTGAAGTTTGCTTAACCCACTTCGGTAAGATTTCAGCTTTTAGCAACTAATGTTTGGTAACTAATGACTAAAGTGTGTTGGGCATCTTCTGGGCTAGATGTTTGCCTAAATGTTTAGTGATAAGCATTAGCAAAGAGAGATGGAGGGCTGAAAAAAAATATACAGCCTTTCCCAAATTCAGAATTACAATGCTCCTTCTGAAAAACTTTTGGGATCTACCTCTAGTGCTAGTCCAGACTTAACTGTGTGCCTGTGGCAGAGAAGCTGCTGCTTGCAAGGGCTGGGATTTGGATGCTGTGCCATTTCCTGCACAGCAATTGGTACTCCCAGGCTCAGCAGGATTTCCTCTGCAACTCCTCTGGCCGGATGCTGGAGGACAGCATGGATTTAAATGTCACCACCGAAAGCAGTAACCTGTGTCCTGTGCATGGGGGTGGGGGGGAATAAAGTGTTTTTTTTCTTTAAATTAGAATAGAGGAAATTAAAAAAGAAAGGAAAAGAAAAAGGAGTGGAGATGCAGAAAGAGAAGTTTGTGAGGGCGTGGCACCAGGTTGGTTAGAAACCACATAATTAGAGCAGAGGAAGACAGGAGATTCAAATGGGATTTTTTTGTAGGGGGGAAAGGAGAATGATTAGATTTCTGACAATTAGTGTTTTCCATTCCTGGTCCCAGCCCCTGCGATGATTTAATTCCCTGCCTCAGGATACCTTTGGCTGCCGTGCTCTCACCTCATCACCAGATGAGCAAAGCCTCCATATGGTGCCTCTGGTTGGGAGTGATGCAGTTGGAAGTCTTGGCAGCCCCAAATGGAACAAATTACTGGTGAGCTCGCTCTGTGGGCTTGCTTTCAGTGGGAGCAATGATTTAAACCATTTTTCCTCCCCCTTTCCAGCCAGATTTTCACAAATATTTGTTGCATTTGGAGAATTCGATCTATGAGGCAATATTCTCAGGGTGGCCGGCAGGCAACGTATGTGTTCTGTTCCTCTTAAAAGCTGAGATGATCCAAAATCGGAAAGGGGTGGATTTTCATGCTGGGTCTCTTCCGCGGTGCGAAGGGAAGATGGTGGGAGGAGGGTGCCTTGTTTGTCCTGGGGCAGAGCAGATGTGCTGGAGTTGTGTTTCTTTAGAAATTTTCTTTGGAGTGGAGTCAAACCCAGCTAAGAGGGAGCAGCTAAAGAGCAAACAATAGCTGGTGCTGGAGCGTTCACCTGGACCAGAGAAGGTCTGGGCTTGAGTCCCGCCTGTGTCAGACTTAAATCCACAGCCTGAGCTGCTGCTGCATGCCAGGAGCCTGCTGGACAGAGCAGTGCTTTATCTAAGTCCTTTGAAAGTGTTATTCTTTCCCCAAGCCAAGAGGCAGATGCTCTCTCCATCCTTGTGGATGTTGCGGGGTGCTCCATGGGAATGATTGGCAGATGCACCGATTGAGGAGCTGGTGATGCTGCTGGGGCTTCCTGCTCTCTCTGCCACAAAATGTCAGCCTGTTTTCCGAGAAATCATGTCTGACAAGGACTAAAATGTATCAACAAAAGATGGGCTTTAAGGGATAAGTGTTACATGGAAACGGAGTTCATGGCAAGGTTCTGAGCAGAGGAACAGTGAGTGTTAAATGTGTGCACTAAGAAAAAGTGGCAACTGCATTTTTAGGGAAAAAAAGGACCGTTACCCATGTGTCTTCTAATTTCTGTAATTTTTTGTAGGGCCCAGATAACAGACTTGAGAGTTTGGTGCTCCAGTTGAAAACCAGGGCTGATCCTGAGTAGATTGCGGGATCCTTTAGACCAGCACGTCCAAACCTGGAGCAGTTGCACCTATGGCAGAGGTGCTTGATACCTCTACTGCAAACCCTTCCAACACCAAAAATTTTGAAATACATTAAACTCTGTGCATCTGAATTGACTTGAAATGATAAACCAACATTTTTACCCTGTCTCCAGTACATGGAAAATGAAAGCTTCATATTCCCAGAAATTCCATATCAGTGCAAGCAACGAGCTGAATATGAAAGGCAAGGGGGCAATAAGGAGAAGTTCCAGTTCAACATTCAGATAATTAAGAGAAGTGATGGCCAATTTAAATTAAATTGTAAAGTCAGTGATTTTTTCACTGCTACCAACATTTTGGGCTAAACTGGCCACGCTTTGACAGAATTGCTGAAAATGATGATGCTGGTAGGCAGGAGAGCTGTTAGGATGGACATTTTGTCTTGCAGGTAAGCAGAATTTGGAGTAGACTTAAAAATAACTCAAGGGCTTAATGCAATTAGAGAAATGGAGAGGGAGAATATATTTCAGAAAAGAAGGTAGAGTTGCCACCTCCTTTCTGATGTTAATAAGACTGTGAAATAACACAGTGATTAGTCAGGATTTTTAAAGGGATATGTGAAAATTAAACCATAATTCACATCAACTTTACAGGTCTTCTGTGTAAATTCCTAGAGAATCAAAGTTTCTCACTGTACACTGTATTTTTAAAGCTCTTGGAGAAGAATAAAGATGGTTTCAGAAAAACTTTATGCCTTTGGTGAGGCCTCATTTGTTTTGAGACAACTTCAAACTTGTAAGTTATATACTAAAGGCATAACATTTTTTGTCATAAAAATTTGCAGTGTGTTTAACACTGATTTAAGCACTGGACTCTTCTCTACAATGCAGACTTGTAAGTGAAATACTTCTATCTGTAAAGCCGAAATGAACAGTCAGGCTACTCAGACTCCTCGTGGTTAGGGCTGTATTTATTTTCCAAGGAATGCAAGTCAGGAGGATGATAATTCCTCCTGCTCATCATGGCAAAGAGGATGTGATGGAAAACCTGAGGGATCCCTTAAAACAAATTGGAAACTCATGTTTATCACCGGTCCTGAAATCACCTGTTTCTTGCCCCTATTTTGTAGTTTATATTTGTTTAAACTCTCTTGGAGCAAGTGGAGTTATGATAACAAAATGTACAGCGAGTTTCATAATTATTTTAAAGACTTGCAAGGTCAAACTGCTACCTTGAAGGGCTTGTAATGCATTTAAAAAGTGTTAATAAAACACTTTGTGTTTGTTTTCTTTTAAACTCAAGGTGCGACGGAAGTTACTTCCCTTGTTCTGCCTTTGTTACTTGTCCTGTTTGATAACCCTGAACATGTTCCTCTCCTTGGTACTGAGGTTGTCTGTGATAATAATGATCAATTTTAGCAAACACAGCTGGAAAACTATTAATTTAAAAAACCTACATAAAAAACTAGTGGGTTTAACATCTATAATTATTATTCCTTTATCAAAATACTTTATATGTTAAGATGGTTAGGGAGAAAATTGCTATTTCTCTGTGCTTTAGTGGCAAGATCAGGGGCTGGAACTGCTGCTGGTTTGGGGTAGGAAAATACAAACCTAAACAGTAAAGTGTTTATTAGATAAATATTCTGGTTACCTAAACATATGTGAGTGTTTGGACAGCCTGTTTGCTCAAGGCTCGTCGTATTAGCAATGAATATTAATATTTTCACAGTCCAGGCTCACGCTGCTCAAATGCTTGATAATTAAAACTGAAAATTGCTGGTAAGTATCAGGTGCAACTGGAGTGTGCTGGGGCCCAGAATATTCCTGTGCTAGGTGAAGCATCTGTGTGCAGGGGTTTGAAGAACCCTGGGCTATAAAACTCTGCTGTTCCACACCGAGAGGAGTCCTGCCTGCACGTTTCATGTCAGCTTTTCACTTTGTCATGTGTGGTGTTTGAAGTGACTGTTCATTTTTAAAATAGAAATGAAATGCATTAATACAGAGGAATTAAGCTTTTTTAAAATTTATTTTGCCACTCTCCTCACCCCATAGTGATTTTTTGTTTTCTCCCTACCAGTGCAGGTGTGAAAGAATAACAACATTTCTCTTAAAAAAGGCTAAAATACTTGTTTTATTATGTGTGTGTATAAATATATTCATACATGGGTATCAATATATCCATACATATGGTGCATATGTACCCCATATATATACCTGCTTAGGATTATGAACTTACCACCAACTTTTTTATTCCCTTCATATCCTGTCCTGAGATTCCTACATAATACAGAATCAGACTTTTACTGGATGATTTCCCTCTCTAGAAAGTTGTTTGACTTCCTAGTTTGCTGTACCAATATTTTCCTTTAGTTGTTGCAGTTTCAGCAACATAAGGTAGAAACAGAAAAAAACCACAAGTACCAATAACCAAATCAATTTATTTGAAAAGTATTACTTTAGATTGGCTCCTCCCTACTCCTACACAGTAAAAAATATGATATTAAGTGTAATTAAAAGCTGAATAAAGGAATGTGGACTGAGGGGAGGAGAGAGAGAGGAAGTTTCTCCTTGGTTCTACATAAAGAAATTGTGCAACTACTTTGCACTTCTGTTGTGAAATTTAATATTTCTCTTTTAAACCTGTATTTTTGGTAAAGCTTTATAGCATAAACCCACTGAAGTGTACAGCACTGTTACTCTCTTTAAGATAGGTTGCTTCTTTGTAACAGTGGTTACTTTTTTGGGCACCTCTGCTGATCACAGACTGGAAAAAGCAGCATCTTTCTGACTTCCTAATTCTTACTAAATCCCTTTGTGGCTGATATTAGTGTGGGCTTGGGGACCTAGTGAAGAACTGTTCTTTTTTCACCCAGAGTATCAAGTATTCAAAATCCAATAAAGATGGCTTGATTCCTTGTTTAGAAGTGTGAATGAAACACCTTTTTTAGGCAGAAGATGTGATGTGCCCTGTCAGGTTTTCCTGGAGCCTGTGATTCCCTCACTGTGGAGTACAGCTCCGGAACTGGAGAATATCTTGATGTCTTTTAAAGCAGCCACAGTTTGACATGTCCCTCTTTCATCAGCAGATTTCAAAGCAAAATCTGCAGCCTTGCTGTTCTCATGATCAAAGAGCTCCACGAGGTGTTTACTAACTCTGGAGAAACAGCACTGGTACAGGAGATTGGAAAGACAAATATGTGAATATGGGGAGGTTAGAGGTGTATTGCTGGAGCATCCTTTCTTATTTTCCTGTTCCTTTAGCTGGCCTGAACATAGCCAGCTGAGGAAGACACAGGTATGCCAACTTTACCAAGGAGAAATTAGACCATGTCCTTTCTGTTGCAATTTGAAATTGTTTGCCACAAATGATAAAGCCAGAGAGGAAAATAGTGCAAGCCAGGGTAATGGTGATCTTGTCTGTCTTCTCTGGGTTTTTTTGTTTGAGTGCCCGCTGTGCCAGTCAGGCACTGACACACAACCAACTGTCTGTGCCAGTAAAGGTTCTGCTCTTGGATTTCTTTGAGAGCACCTGTGAAGCTGAGATCCATAGGTAGTACTAAGCATTTGATTCCGTGCTGCGCTTCCATATGCAGCCCTGATTTCCTTTTTATTTTTTTTAATGAAATAGCAGAATGACTTGGAGAATTTTTAGTTCTATGTGATTCTGTTCATCCCTTCTCCATCATATGTTAATTATTGTACCATGATCATACTCCTTGGATTTGTATCTTCAGCTGCCTAGTAAGGAATTCATCAATTTTAAGTTTACTGTTCTCCAGTGTTTCTGTTCTAATGCTGCTTTCTGTCTGCCCTGAGTAGAGTGCTGAGGTACTCACCCATCTATTTGGAAATACTTTCCTCCTCCCAAGCACATCTTGCTATAAACTTCCAGATAAACGTATGTTCTAAAGGAAAATCATTTAGACTTGTCATATGTGACATTAGGATTGCTCAGCTGCACAGAGTGAGCCAACCCCAGCCATTCTGGGATCCTAGGATTCTGCGAAGGGAGAGGTCACTGTGAGTTTGAATATATGGTTGGCTACATCCCACTCTTTCTGTTTGGGTTGCCAGTGGGTTTTTTAGGGACAGCCTGTGTATTTTCCTGTCTGCTGTGCACAGAACGAACTCGCTGCTGTAGCTGCTGCCTCTCGAACTAGTGATTGCTGCTGTGCCTGATACAGGAGAGCTGTGAGAGCTCTTCTGTGAGACCTGAAAGTGGACGATCGATGCCTGGGAAACTTGAGCAATCACAGAAAGAGTCTTCATTAATCTTGAAGGCCTTAATTAGTAGGATTAGCCAATTTTCCTGAAGCCATTAGAGTAGTTGACTATAAATTGTAAGGTTGACCCCTTCCAACAGTCACAAGAAATGTTTTCCCACTGAAAGTTTGCTATATCCTACAGTAAGGTTTGCTGTAGGCATAATTTCCATTTTATGTGGTATCAGGACAGCTTACTTCCCGAAAAAAGGGAGAGAATATTTTTGATGTTCCTTTAACAGGGATTGACTGTTGGGTAATGCACAAAGGGCTCCTCCTCTTGAACAGATTTCCCAAATGCCCTTCTCTGGCTTGAACATAACCACCATAAATTATCATAAAATGGCCATCTTATCCTGAAAGGAATTAGTGTGACTGCTTCCAGACGTTGGATATAAATTTATGGAATGATTTAGATATCATTTTATTGCACCTGGCAGAGCACTTGATTCTTCTAGGATGTATCTAGCTGTGAACTCAGTAGATCTTTCCAAAAGATGGCAATTTGCAAGAGTGCTGAGGAGAGGAAAAAGGGCTAATGAAGAGATTTAGATTTCCTTGGCCAACTGAAAGAAGTGAACCTGGAGAGAGCCACTTCTCACTCGAGGGGAGAGCAAGTCCTGGCTGAAGGGCTTGTGGGCTCAGGGGCTGCTGAAGCTCAGAGGGTTGGGTTACATTTCTAGGGGATGCGTGACTGCAGAGAACCGGGAAAATAATTCCTTTTTACATTCATTTTTTCCTCTGCCTTGGGGAGACACTGACATTATACCAAACAGCCACTTTTGTTTCCAGATAATGGTGATAATTTTCAGTGGAGTGTCCTCTACGTGCTGTTTTTCAGATCGAAATCAGCAATGAAACACTTGATACCAACTTGCCTAAACACATCCTATAGTCCTGAGAGTCTCCACCTCTGTAATTTAGTATTTTAACTTGTGGAATAAGTCATGCCTTAAGATAGGGTGTAGTTACCCTAGATGAGAACAGGAAGCCAGGTTTCGTGGGCCTGCCTCCAGCAGGAACCTGCACTCCAACCTTTATTTTCTTCATACAGATCTTTATGAAGGACTTGACATTTCTCCTTCCTTCCTCAATTATCCTAAATGGGCTGTTAGCAAGCAGAAATTCACTGCTGTTTTGAAAAGCCCACACAAATGATGGTTGTTATGTGGAACAGTGCTGAGTTCAAAACTCACGTCTGTCTGACCATGGGCAAATCCTTATATTTCCCTTTCTCCATTGGTAAGTCTGTAAAATTATGGAAATTGTAACTCCTCTGCACAGTTCTTGAGCCTTAAATTGTTGAGGAAACTACATGAGCTGATGAACAAGTATGTTTTCTAATATTTACTGCTTGAGTAAAGCAGAGATTTACATTGACTGTTATTTTGGCCTGAAGTTTTTATGATTGTGCTCCACGCAGAAATATCCTGCACTTGATAGGATGCCATTTGCATTTGACTTTGCCTGCAATGAATCTTGGCCTTACACAGCCCAAAGTCAAAGCAAAGTGTGCCCTATTTAAGTAATGAGCTATTGATTTCAGAATTACTCATTTTATTACCGTCATATGGAACTGGTCATATTCTGAGGACTCGTCTTTGAAATGGAAGCTGTTTAATTTTGGTTTGGGATGGGACAGAAATGGACTTCAGGGATTTTACCTATTGAAATTTGGCATATCACAGATAACAGGGACTGTCTGGCCTCACACAGAGCTGTGCATGGTACTGAAAGAGCCTGGGAAGAAATTTCCTCCTCCTGCTTGAGCTCAGGCCTCTGAGCAGGCTCCTAATGTAATGCCACCTTCATTTGTCACTGGTTGCTGTACCCAGTGTTCTGCTGCTAAGTATTTACAACACCTCCAGGATCAAAGAGATGCTGCCAAGAAGGCTCGTGGGGAGAAATTTTGACCTACTTTTACATTTGGCACCACTTTGCCTGCCAAGAGCAGGTGGACAGTGAACAGACCTTCGGTGGAGGGTCCACCCTGACTGGCACAGAGAACCCTGGTGTGGCAAAGCAAGCAAAAAGCAGCATTGCCAAGAGTCAGAGGTTAAACTCTGCCCCTCTTCTGCCCCCCTTTCTTGGGAATGCAAACTTTTCTGGGAGAAAGGGTGTGGAGGTTGCAAGTTCAGGTCATTTTTTTGTGTGCCTGTTTGTCTTCCACCCTTTTCCTGCTGCTTGTTCTTTGCTCTGCAGCACTGGGGTGAGTGTGGAGAATCAATTTACTTTCTGTGGTAGCTTTAACAAGTTTAAGCTACTCAAGCCATAGGATTATTGCTGTCTGATTTTTTTCAAGCCTTCATTTTTACTTTCCAGGCTGTGACGCTGTTTTCTTTGACTGCAACTGTATATTAGACAGCTGTATTTGTCAAATAATAGAGATCAGTTTGTGTGTTTTCTCACCAAAAATCATGTTGTGCTTCTCCTTCCCTTCCCTCTCACCTCCCCCTTGCATGTAAAACTGAAAACTTTGTAAAATGTTGGCAATTTGGTATCCCCACTTTCAGTATATGAACTGAAGCATAAAACTGGGTAGTTTATGGAATAGATATGCTGTACGTGAGAAGAAAATCAAAGGTGGTTTTTATACCTTTAATCCCTACATTAGGATGAAGTGAGCCTGACGTGACAATGCCCATCCATTTCATTAGCTGGCTTTGGAAGGACCCTGGATGCCTGTTATTTTTTTTGGATGTAGACCAGGTGAATTGACCCTGAGTTTACTGAGCTGATAAACTTCTGAATTCTGTATGGAAATGAACTGGCATGAGAGTGGGATTTGGGGAGGGGATACGAAGGGACTCTTTGAACCAAACTCTTGCTATAATTAGGATCTCTGAAGTTGCCTTCTAACCTCTTAGAAGTTGCCTTCTAAGCTCTATTAAGCTATTGATTGGTTACAAGGAAACTTGAAGGGAATGGGTTTTATTAATTTGACCAAGTATTAAGAAAAATAACACTGTTGACTCTTCAGTGGATAAGTACAGGGACCCACCTTGAGAATGTGGTGGTGAAATGACGGAAATAAGCCAATGCAGTGGCAGGACCAGTCGACTTCTAGAACATCAGGATGTTGATGGAGAGCTTCAGTGGGCTCTGAGAGTTGCTTATTCTATCCCACCTCGATATCCCTGAGCAGGAGGGTGTTGGGCTTTCTCAAGAAGCAGAAGTTTTTTTAGTTGTAAGAACAGGAAATGTCTGAATGACACAGTAAATAACAATAACTTGAGAGATACAAAAGCTGTTGGTGCTGATGGACAGCATCTCTTGCCCACAAAGTCACCGCTGTGGCAGTTTGAATTAATGTGTGGTGTTAACCACTCTGCCATTTGGAAGGCATGCTTACATCATCGCTTCAGCAGCCATGGGAAGTTTCATCCCGCAGAGTTGGAAAGGCACCAAAAGGATGGTCCGTGATGCACGAAAAATCTGGAGTTTGGAGGCTGTCCATTGGTGTCCTGATATCATCATCCCTCTCTTTGTTCAGAGCTCTAAATAAAAAGGTCACAGCAATTTCTCTTTATTTAGTTTCCTCCTCCCCCTGGGGATTATTAATGGCCCTGAGGCAGATCTGCTCTCTCCTTGCATTCACTGCTTTGGGGACTGGATTCTGTACAAGACCAGTGGGAACAGAAGTTGGCTAGTAAAAAATTAGGGAAATCAAACTTGCTCCTACTCCTTTCTATCTGAACTAGTTCTATAGGTATTTTAAAGCAGCATAGTTTGCAGTGCTGACAATTCATGAACTTAACCCCTGCCACTCGTGCTCTGCAATGCTTTTGGTACCAAAAGAGCATTCAACATTTTTTTTCTTCCCCCCCCCCTTTTTTTTTTGCTTTGAGCTTATTTTTAGTAACTTCATGTTTAATGAAAGATGTTAAACGCCTTAAGGCTGTTACAGATCGTTCCCTGTATCTGAAAGGTCCCAATTTGTTGTGTATTTTGTGCATTTTCTTCATCTACCTTCTACTTTTATCTTAGCCAATGACAGTGAGATTCCTAAGGCTACTTTCTCTTTAAGGGAATATTGCTTACATAAATAGTCCTTTACACCATCTCCTTGTTTTATAATATAAATTGTTTATCAGGAGACAGGAAATATTCCTTAGAAAATGTGTTTTCCTGCTTGTGCATGCCTTGTTACTATTTCAATTATGCAGATTCTTGATGCTGTGGAAATTTGTGCTTGATGACGCCAAGGCAGCTGCACGTTGTTAGCATTGTAGGCTGTCAGATGATCATGTGGGATTCTTGCAGCATGCAACATTCAATAGGATTGAAAAAGGGCTTTTGATGCAAGGCATAGCTTTCAGAATATATTTGTGCCTTTTAGTTAGCTAATAGAAAATCATAATTTATTATCTTTAAATTTAAAATGCTGCCTCATTTTTCTTCTGGTTGGTTTCATTTTGGCTTCACTAGAAGATGCATCTGGTACATCCACGATTGAGGAGTTTATTAATGATACTGTCGTTCAGTTCACTTACTTTTTTTCCTTTTAGAGTCCTAGCTAGCCCACAGATTACATGATCACATGTTCATCCAGTCATTCATATAGAACACAAACCACCATGCATGATTTCTTGTTCTTTCTTTTTCCTCTCTGCCTTTTTTATTCCTTTTAAGTTGCTTTGTCATGTTCTCTTTTACCATCCAGCTTAGTCTTTGTCTTCCCCTCGCTGCTATTTGTTCTATATTTTCCCATGCTTGGTTACTGCAATATTATTTGATTAACGGGCTGTGATGATGATGAACCTGCACACTGGAGGAGCAGCTACTACAGTGGTGATGAAGGGATGTAATAATGGTCGCTATCCTCGGAATTCTCTCTACAGTGACTGCATAATAGAAGAAAAGGCAGTGGTCCTGCAGAAAAAAGACAATGAAGGATTTGGATTTGTGCTCAGAGGGGCAAAAGGTATGTGCTTCTGTGTGTGTGTGTATGTGTGTGAGTGTGTGTGTGTGTGATGTGCAGTGGCATGAAGAAATTTATACATCTCGGAATATAAGCAGGAATTATTCTTGGTGCACTTGGTTGCTAGACAACAGGATTCTCTGTATGCTATACTACTCCGATGGATTTTGGTGGCTTCTCTCCGAAGCAGTTTGCATTTTTACATAGGAGAAGCACTGCATAATCGTTTTGGGGGGAGAAAGTTTTGCCTGTATTTTTCTCGTGCCGGTGGATGTAGTATTTTGCCATTAATCTGGTCTGTTGTGCAGTTTACTTAACTATGGGAAACCTGCTTTCCTCATAAAAACTGCTGCTTTATTTCAAATGCCAGCCTGATTAAATAGGGCTGTGAATGGGAGTAGACAAGAGAGGGATGTTTTGTTTAAAATAGGTGTGGATCTTCTGCAAGGTGACATTGGTGCAGTTTTAGTATGAAAATATGATCTTTTTTTATACTGGAGAAGCTGCACGTATGTTGCATGGCCTGTAGTGTGCTCATTTTTAAAGCTGTTCATATGTTAAGCTGCATGGCACTTCTCTGTAGGCTAAAATCTATCACGGTGGCATTCCTAAGAGTTAAAAAAGGCATTCTATTTAACGCATTGCTTTTTAACTTTCAGTGCAGTTTGCTCCCTTTGTATTTAAAAAAAAGAATATATATATGTGATGGTATGTCCCATCTCTTGCTCCCCCTCATTTCACATGGGTTCTCCCTTGCCTTGCTTGAGCATGAAAATTATTCCATGTCTTCGTTCTCCGGACATGGCTTTTGCTCTCCCCCTTCCCCACCCCTAAACTTACACCGGTGCCACCGCGGATTTGCAGGGCTGGAAAAGCTTTGCCGCTTTTAGCCAAATGAAATGTTTGGCGTTGAGGCAGGAAAGCCAAAGGCACTGCCTTATCTCTGAGCACTGGTGTGGGTTATCAGTGCTTTGAGCGAGGCTTACTCCCTCTGTGTGAGCCCGAGAGTTTCCCCCAGATTTTCTCTGTGGCAGCGGGGGCACCTCAGGTGAAAGACCCAAGGACTTTTCTGCCCGCGTGTGTACGTGACACAGAGGGGCAGGCAGGGCTGTCACAGGGCCAGCTGTGCCTCCTGTCCTAAAAAGTGATTTCTTCTGGTCTCTTCTTTGCTATGCACATCTAAATTTAGGAGGGGAAAAAAAAATTCCGGTTGATCTTTTTCATCCTTTGCCACTCACCCCTACCCCCCAGTTTGGCCAGATGCTCTCCCCTAGCTACAGCACATAATTCATTTTTAGGTGGATGTTGCCAGAGTCACAGCATTCTGTCAGGCACACAAAAGGGTTACTTGAGCCAATACTGAGTATCCTGGAATAGCTGAACCCAGCTATTGCCTGGTGCAGCTTGACTTGGTTTGTGTCCGGAAAGGAGCAGGTATTTCCCCCTCTGGAAGGAAGACCTGTGGATTGCTGTTGCAGAGGGATTGCACTCTGTCCCCAGTATCTCGATCTCCCGTGAGGCACATCCCTCTCACTTCCAGCACCCACCATTTTTTAACCCTAAATTGGAATGGCCAATGATAGGCCTGTAGTCAAGTGGTATTTGCAAGCACTCCATAACTTTCTTTTTTTAATGTGGTGTTTATTTTTAAAGCTGACACACCAATTGAAGAATTCACCCCAACTCCAGCCTTTCCTGCTTTGCAGTACTTGGAATCTGTGGATGAAGGGGGAGTAGCATGGCAAGCTGGCCTGAGAACTGGAGACTTTTTGATCGAGGTAGGAGATCCTGACATTTGATTCTCAGTGCTCTGTTGGGGAAAGAGTGATGTTCCCGTTGGAGAATTGACTCTGGAAAAAAGTGTGGGATGCCTCTGAGCAGCAAGTTCAGGGGACTGACACCAGTAATGTGCTTCACTTGATCAATTTAAAACTTCATGCAGCATTCAGGAAAGCAGTGACAGAGGACAATGGTCAGGCTGGCTGGGAATTTTCTGGTTGTTCTTCTTGTCCTTTGGGAATACACTATCAGAGATATTTGGGAGGTTGTAGTCTTCATTCAGTTATTGAAATTTAGAGAATTTCAATATTTATTGTAGGCTATCAGTTCTGGTTTCTTCTAGATATTTTCAGGGAGTAACCAAAATTAATGACTTTTTATGCAACTATTTCTGCACGCAGAAATATCCGTGGTCTAGTGGTGTTTAGTAACCATGGAGAATAAAGCAAATTACTTTGGCTTGAAATTGAGTTTTTCCAACACTACACTGTAAATACAAAAAAATAAGCAATGGATGTTATTGCAGTCTAAATTACTTTATAAAAAGAGTATATTTAAATACTCTGTTCATTCATGCCAAAAATATCTTCATGTTTGATATTTTGGAGGATTTTTTGCTGGTGTTTTAGGTTTTGTTTCAATAGTTGGTTCTCCTTTTGAGTGTGGCTGGGCAGTTTGCAGCAAAATTATGATTTGGGATTTTTCTTCCTCTTCCCCCCACAACCTTTTCATGACCAGCAAAGGGATGCTGTGGCTCTGTGAAACCAGGTATTGAAAATAGGTCTTTTGGGATGGATTGATCCAGCCTTGTCTGTCAGATCTATTGATTTTACATTATTTGATGTGTTCTTCTTCAGGCTCGTGTAGGGTTTGGTAAAATACTTCGTGGTGTTACAACGTTTATTTCTGCAGAGCTGGCTTTTGCATGCAGGAGAGGGTACAACATGCAGCTTTTTTTGGAGTGTGCCTTGAACTCCCATGGTGATTGAATTTAAATAGTTGCACCACTTCCTCACACTGTAGCCGTGAAAGAACAGGCTTTGCAGGCTTCTAAAGTAAATAGATGTGCATTTTTATCTCTGTCTTCAAGCACATTTCCCTTGCTGTTTGTTTACTTAAAAAGAAGCGTTTAGCAGAGCGTTAAAGACCAGCTTACAAATGGAACTGCTTCCTTCCCTGGGCAGGGATCCTTCCAAAGCTCTCCTTGTTTCTGTTAGGTGGGGTTTTCAAACAAGGCTGTATTTTTAGAGGTTGGTTTCTTGTTAGGCTTTTCATCCATGGGAAGTATGAAGAGTGTACTGGCAGATTGCACAGACAGAATTGAAGGTGAACAATGTGTGCAATTTAATTCATTATGGAATGACAAATATGCCCATGGATTTTTAAAAGATCTCTGAAGGGATGGAAGAAGGCTGAGTAACTGATTCTGCACAAAGCTTTACTGTTTTTTGGCAAATGAGAGAAGAATTATAATTAATTGTCTAGACAATTTACTCCTAGCCTTAGCTTAGAAGAGCAGCTAAACATGCACATACATTGCTGAATCAGGAGGACTTTAATCCATACTCCAGCATATTTGTAATTAATTCTGAAAGAAGCCATTATTACATGCAAATCAAATCCATTTCTGTGTAATTTATGTTCATCGGGGTTATTCTGTTCTGAATTTTTCAACTTAATTAAGAGGATATGATAATCCTGAGAAATGACAACTTGGCTGTTGCAGGAGATTTTTCCTGTTGGAGAAAGGCAGGATTTTTTTCTATTTTATGGCCAACATGCAGTGCACGGCCCAGGCAGGCTGGAGAAAGCCATCTTTAGAGATATTTACAGTGATCCAAAAGACTGTTGAAATAGAAGTCCACCTGCACTTCTAGGAATGCCAAACTACTTTATATTTTGTGTTGAATGAGAAGATTTAAATTTGCACGGCAGCAAGTGGTTGTCAGCCCTGGTGTAGTCTGCCCTGCTGCTAAATGATTTCTCCCATGACTCTGAAGTTTATGCCTCTGTGTGTAAGTGCCACCTCAACCATTTGCGAGTAATATAAAGCATTTATCATAAATGTCACATGAATAATAAAAGAGTTAATGGGCAACCAGGGTCCTAATTAGTGCCATTTATAACGCTGGTGGCAGGCGCCGGGCGTTAGGGAAGGGAGAGTCCAGTTTGGCAGGGGGCAAAATGGGAGGCAGAGCTGATGTCTCATTCTTGCTTGAGGAGGTTTGGTGGCTCGAGGTCGTGGAGATGAAGGGAGCCTCCCTCTGGAAAGACAGGTTTGACAGGGAGATAGATCCTTTCTTTGGAGAGCACGAGGGCAGGAGAAGACAGGGCATAATTTCTTCGTGTACAGTTATGGTCTGGAATCTTGTGAAGGAGGTAAAACTTCAGTATCAGCTATGAGGCATTATAATAATTCATGGTTGGAGTTGATCTGTGTGGAGCAGAACAAATCAAAGGTCCGTACAAAAAAGGAAGGAAAGGTGCTGTCTTGCTCCAGCAGACAAACAGAGTAGGGATTACCTGGAACAGCTGGCATTGTATCATATGAGTGAGTTTTTATCAAGTGTGCAGTTCCTGATTTGTCCAACCTGTACAACTAATTTTAACATGAGACTTCAGAGATGAACATTACACTTGCCCTTGGAAACAGTGTTCACAGAGTCTCCATGGAAATTTCTGACAGTGTGTGGTTTGTCTCCTCCTTGCTTCAAACCCAGCCGTGGTTTTTGTGATAAAAATTGTAAAGTGTGTAGTGGCTTTCCTGGATAGAGCACAGGGCAAATGTACTGGAAAAGTGCAGGAGTAGTTTCAGAGCTGAAGGAGTGCGGTAGAGACAGCTGTCAATAGATGTGGATTTTCATAAGCAATTCAACAGATGCCAATTCAATGTGATTTTTTTTTCTTAGCTTTGATGAACAATCAGAAAATAAGAATGGTTATGATTTGGTTGTTAAAACTGAGATTTTACAGCTTGCCCTATGTGTTATTTTTCACTATTTTAGTGGATGTTTTCTTGAATCTTGGTATCAGCCTGATTAAAAAGATAGATAAAAGTAAAGCAACATATTAGGCCAAGTGCTAAAAATTGCCGTCTCCATTAGAAAGGGGTTAAAAAATTACAACCATCACTAATTCCTTTGTAGGTCATTGGTAACTCATCAGTGACTGGATTTCTATACTATAACTGCCCAAGTTTGTAAAAATTCAGGACGTTCTGCCTTGAAACATGACTTCAAGAATTCTTGAAGGTGGGGTTGTGTTGCAAATTTGCTTTGATGACATAAACAAGTCTAACCATCTCTGAGTAAAGAAATCCATTAAACTGGAAGGCCCATTTTAACTCAGGATAGGGTTTTTTGGAGGGTTTTAATGTGGTAAGATATAGATTGTCTTTTAAAATTAACCCCCAGAGGATTATTAACTATTTGTTCTTGTTGTCCCCATGAGTATGCAGCTGTTCTGCAGGTGTTGCCTGATGGGACATGTGGGGATTTTTCCTGTCACACAAACAATAATGTTACAATATCAATACTCAGAAAGCCAAGTTAATTCTGCAGTATTTTACCAGAACAATGCATTTGTTCTCTAAATGAGGCATTGCAGTTTGCATTATTGTGCCATAAAATCTCTTATTTTTCCAGATAAATTGAAATGTTATTGTCTTTGGAATAGCATGGCTGCTTATTTACATTCCAGTTAAAATGTAAACTAGATAAACCTGGTGAATTATTCATTTTAAGAAATAAAAACAAAAGGGCAAAATTCAAGGTTTAATTTGAGGATCAAAACCAGAGATAGTAATAGAAGAAATGTCATCATTTTGCTGCAGAACTCTTCAGCTGGTACTTGTACTAAAACATGCAAAATATCTGTAGTATAACTGCCTGTGTTTCTTCATCCTTGAAAGCTTATACAATTTACTAGGACAAACTTTTCTTTAATTGGTTTTGGGTGGAAAATAAACATTTTATTACAGACAGCATTATTTTATCATTGTATTAAAGATATTTGTCCTCTGACTGCATGTAAGAAGTAGCAGTAAGCATTTAGGGAGACATCTAAAATATCTGAAATATTAAAAAAACCCAACAAACCCCCCACCTTCATACACAAATAACTTCAGGTTCGTATTTAGCAATAGGCTACTGGTTTTATCACGTTATACAAACTTGAAAACTGCTGTGGGAAGCAAACTTTGAACTGTATTGTTGTAGCCTAGACTCTAGTAATTATGAATATTTTTAGCAGTGTTATGCCTTACATTGGTATTCAATGGCTGGGTGAATTAGTGGTTTTACAAAGCCAGCTATTACTGATTCCAGTCCTTTTAGCAGCAGAGAAACCTTCCCATCCTTTGATAATCTTCATTCATTACCCTGTGGCTGCATTTTCTCTTATTTCTGGTGTGAACTTTGCCCGCTTCTACCACCAGATAGAAATCTAAATTTAGTTTTTTTCTCAGGCAGCCTCATGGGGCCCATGATATTTTTTTCTCTCTTGGAAATAAGTGGAGGCTTTGTTAATGGCTTTGTACGAACAGGGATTCTCACGTTGCAGCGGAAAGTTTGCTCATCTCCTCCCAGCAGTGTGGACACCAGCTCCATGCAGTGCTTAATAAGAGTGCTGTGTGTAGGAGGAAGAAAGCAAACCCAGCATTCTCAGAACATTTCTGAGAGCTGGATTTAGCTCTCACACTCGGGCCTTTCTAGGGGACGAGCGGAGTCAGGTCCACATTAGTTCGGCATCTTGCAGGAGGGTTTTTTGTTGCCAGCTTGGCTGCTGCTCCTGCCCAGCCAGGGAGCCTCCCCTTTGGCAGGAGAACAGCCAGGCTGGGAGCTGCTCTGTTCCTAGACAGCACCAACTTTGGGTTCGGATCAACTCTACAAACATCTTTTTAATGATGAGGGGTTTGCCAAAGCTGCAGCAGCACTGCAGTGTTTGAGCTTCTGGAGAGGGAGTTCCTGGCCAGGGCAGGGGCTTGGAGCTGGATGGTCTTTGGTTCCTTCCAACACAAACCATTCTGGGATCTTTTATATATGTACACAGCACTAGTCTGGGCACCACTGTTTTTAAATCTGTATATTTAATTGATATGTAGTTTGATCTAATCAACCATTAGAGGAAAAAGCTTATTTCTATTAACCAGTTACTCGTCATCCTCTTGGTGACATCTGTAAACGATGTCTATTAAGCACCAGCAAGCCCCTGACACTGCTTAAAACACAAGCTCTCAGAGTCCAAAGAAAACTTTCTTCCTGTTTTGCTTTTGGAATTCTCCTGCTGAAGTGTAGCTACAGATGTACTGCAGGGTTGGGACAATGGGCTTTTGGAAAAAGAGCAGCTGTGGTACAAGTGTTGAACGGCCTGGTGTATCTGTGCAGCATCTGACTGAGGGAATTAATTTTTCACTTGATGGAGAAATGTTTTACTTTCTTTCCGCTTAAACTCAGTGACTGAGGGTTTGGGTTTGATTTTTTTTTTTTCTTAATTTATGTTTTTAGTGGATAGTGGCAGCTGAATGAGGTTATTGTGCCCTCAGACTGCTTTGGATGTGCACAAATCCACTGTGCATAACTGTTTCTGATTGTTCTTTTTATCTGTTTTTCACATGTATCCTCTAACCCGTAGGAAGTGATGGTGTTCCAAATGTGCCAGTGTGATCATAAAAAAGAGGAACAAATCTTGGTTAATTTTTAAATTACATGATTAAGACTGTTACCTTTTTGGCATAGATGGAAAAGGACAGACAAAAAATAATTTGGTTCTTAGAGGAGCTCAGTTATTCACACATAAGCAAATAATACGCTTTAAAATAAGACTGAAGAGCAGACAAGAATGAAAGCCCTTTGCTTTCCAGGCTGTGAGCAAAACTGGGAAGCATTTTCCTTTAGCTTTGACTCTCCATGAGGTGTATATTGGGCTTCCAATTCCCCGAAATTTAACAAATAGCTCTTTGAAACTCAGAGCTGATTTTTATACTTCTTTGAGAGGATTTGCAAGGAATTGTGATGATAACAGCAGCAACAGCCAGAATTAGCTCTGTGCCCATTCAGTTCTCCATTTTCAGTTTTAAGGCATTTTGGCCTGGATACCACAGTATTTTAGGAGAACTTCCTGACATTCCTATCCTGAGGGATTCTGCCAAAGCACATGGGACTGCACGTGGAGTGTGGAGATATCCACGGGGAGCTTTCTGACTCCTAATGAGTATGAAAACCACTATTTCCCCGAATTCCTACTACAAAATCCTCTAAAAATAGCAAATTTGTATAAAGTTAAGCTGCTTAGTATAAATAGCCAGTTCTTGGCCACCTAGAAGCCATCCAGTGGCATCCAGCCACCTTAGCCATCCCATGATTCACATAAAGCCCAGTTCTGGATGGTCTTCACTCATGCAGAAATCTGTCCATCCTCTCTTCAAATAACACAGGAATAATGCATCTCTTCCATTTCCAGCTCTCAGGTGCTGGAGCTAAGTATTTAAAATAACACCAAATAAATAAATGCTTTTTTTGTGGTGTGGTTGGGCAATTACCACAAGACATTCTATTAAAATTAATTTCCCCAAAGCTCGTTGGCTTTTTTTAGTCTCTGGATACTATGGAAACCTGGTTGCTGGATTGGAGCTATATGAAAAACACTGCTTGTGCCTGGTATTTTAGGGGAGAAAATACCATTTCTTTTTAATTGCGGGATGTTGCTACAAACCTGCAGAACTGCAGTTGAAGGAAAGCAGATGAGTTGTTTCAAATGGTGAGGAATGAACTGACAAACTCCTATTGCTGAGGACAGAACTAATCTAAAAACCTGGAATTTTTCCTTCTTTCTTTTTTTCCTTTTTCCTTTTCCTGGGGGAGGTGCAAGCATCTTACAAGCAGGAGAAATACTATCACGGGGAGTTACATGTGTGTGTACGTGGTTTCTTCATTTATTTATGGACAGTTTTCTTTTTCCTATTCTGAGACTGGCAGTCAGTTTGTGTGACACTGAAATGCTCAGTTCACCTGCTGGTTGTGTTTCATGAACCACAAGTCTTTTAGCAGAGGCTAAAAGGAAGATTATGAACATCTGTTCATCATATGCTTCATGAGCAGTAACCTTTTCTTCTCTCCCTATCCCAAAAATTCAAGTTTTCTGAAAAAATAGCTTCACTCATGGACCCCTACTAGGCAAATATATCTTTGCTATTATCTCCTATAAATCTTTGCTATAAATCTGAAGAAGCAAATGAGAACTCTGTAGGTGGACATCTACTGTATTCATGTAGGGTTTTTCAGTAGGATTTCCTGAGTGTCATCCCCTTTTAACCTTTACTGTGGAATGAGGTTCCTACACTGTTCTCGAGGTTTCAGAGGGGGTAAATAAATCCCTCCCTGTTGGTACACACAGCAGGCTCCTCACTGCTCATGTGTGGGTGCTAAGAACTGCAGAAACACTTGATTTGAGGAAATTCTGAACTTTTGGGTCTGATCTAGCAAAAGCTCTGCATTCCTTTGATTATTATTCCTTTTATATCTAATCTCTAACATGTGTCCTCTACAGAAGAGTGGGTTCAGATTTAACCCATTAATTGCTTTAAAAAATCAGAAGAAGGCTTCCTTCTCCATTGCTGTTCTCCTGCTAAACTGGCTGATGGTAAATAAATGGGAACAAATTCAATGTTGGAGTTATGCCAAGCTGGATCCCAATAAATGGTGGCCATCCCATTCAGAGCTGCTGTGCTCCTCTGAAATTACTGTGCAACTCTGCAGGACAGCAGTGAGGGAGAAGGTGGCTTTCCAAGGAATCCCTGCCTTGTTTTGTTCCTTTACCTTCGAAGCATTTCCCATGGCTTGTGATTGTGGGGCTCAGCAAATTCATCTAATAACCAAATTGAAATGTACTTTAAATCAATCAGATTAGAAATAACATTTTACATCCTGTTGTGCCACTGATAGGAATCTTCAGAGACTCTTATATACAACAATGAAGGATAATAATCCTTTATCACTACCTCATTTTTGCTTCATATATTCTGGCAGCTGTTTGGGGAGCTGGATTTCCTGTTCTCCTCATCTTGTGGTACAAAGTTTTCCCTTGTTAGAAAAACATCTTTTCTCTGTAGTCAAAATAGGATCTCCTGTGTTGTCTTCATGGCCAAGTGGTCGTGAAGACTCCTCTGTTTTGGGTTCTGGATGTGGCTGGACTTGAAGGTCACTGAGGGCTTTGCTGATCAGACCACTGGAAATTGTCCTAGTAAATACACGGAAGCTTCTCAAGAATGGGTATATAGGATGATAGGATAAGAGTAGGTAAGTAAGTGTTCCTTGATTTGCTGATGAAGAGAAAACTTGAAAGCATAGAAGTACATAAAAAGAAGTCATGGAAGAGTTTGTTTGCAGCCTGGTACAAAAAGGGTTGGTTCTGGACAAATATACAAAAATCTAGAAGCCAGATACCAAAGTCTTGTGTTGATTATGTTGTATTTTATTAAAAAAAAATACAAGCAGCAAAATCAAAGAATCCTTTTTTATTTCACCACGTCAATCTCCCCAGCATTTTTTATTCCAATTCCTTCTTCCAGAACTGTTCTCCAAATAACTGCTATTGTTTTTAATGGACTCAACCTGTGGCTTTTCAGCACCAGACAGATTTGTGAGACGCTGTGGTCACTGCTGACAGGCTTGTGAGTTGTTAACTGCATCTGGTATATTTATTTACACTGGTGGTGATTATGGCTCACTTTAACTCCCAAATTAAAGAGGGAATTGTTTTTAAATGACCAGCAAAACATCCATTGCAATAATTTTGTAGGAGTTTCCTGGGTTTTTTCTATCTAAATATGCCTTATTGACTGTGCCTATTTTTGGAGCTGGCTTGTACAAAAGCAGGTAGATTAGGAATGGAATTGAAGATGAGTTTTGTCTTGAAGTAGCTCTTCGGTTCCCATAATTCACTGTGCATTCTTAGAATAGTTTGGAGATACTTAGTAGAAATCAAGTGCGCATCTAAAAAAGTGGTGGTCCTTCAGAGCTGGAAATAATGTAGGCAGCTGTTATCCAAGACTCAAAGACTAGGAATATTCATCTCCAACTCTCATTTTCCTGCAATTTGTTTTCCTGTTTGTTCTCTGTATCCCAAGCAAACCTCTGCAGAAGTGCTGTTCAGAACTTTGGTCCTTTTGCTCCTTTCTTATGGTGTGGGCCCAAATCTGGGTGCTTGAACTTGTTCCTATTGGGTCTCCCCAAGGCATTGATCCAGGTGGTTTCCTCTGGATAAGTCTCGTTCCACGTGTAAAGGTGTGAAAACCTCAGGACTGAGACCTGATGTCTCTCTTTGGCAGTTCTGAAGGTAAAGAAACTTGCCCATGTCTTGACTGGTAGCAAATAACGGAAAATTGGGCAACTGCTGCCATTTTAAAGCCATGATGGCCTCTGTCTCTTCTTCCAAGGAACAGGACAAGAGGAAATGGCCTCAAGTTGGACCAGAGGAGGTTTAGGTAGCAAAATATCTCCCCAGAAGGAAGGGCCTGGAGCAGACTGCCCAGGGCAGTGGTGGAGCCACCATTGCTGCAGGGATTTAAAAGCCGTGTGGATGTGGTACTTGGAGCCAGGGTCAGTGGTGACCTTGGCAGTGCTGGGGGAACAGATGGACTCGGGGATCTCTGAGGGTTCTTCCAACCTAAACCATTCCCTGGTTCTGTCCTTGCAAAGAAGTTGGGATAACTTGCAGGGTTTTAGAGTTCAGTGAAGCAGTTCCAGCTTTCTGTAGTTGCCCTATCCAAGTGCTCACTTTTCAGCTGCTTCCCTGGAACTGGAAACGTGGGATTCAGAGCATTCCCATGGTGGATAAATCCTCTGATGGCTGCATGTGGTGCATGGATCCTCTCTGATCTATTCAAATGCACCTAAAGCAGCTACATTAAATCTTGTAATTCAGGCACTGAATTACACTTTTTTCTTGTCCTTTTTCAAGGCAGATTGAAATGAGAGTTAGATTCATTTTGGATAGATTAGGATCTGTTAATGTTAATATTCACTGTCACTGGAATAGAAAGGTTGTATGGATGGGTTTTTCCATCTCTGAAGGGATTATGTAGTGGGTAGATTCTTGTCTCTAACCTTAGAAAACAGAGAAGGGTTTGGAACATAAAAATGTGAACTGGTACAATATTTGTTGTAAAACTCACCAAGAATACGTTTTCCACACAGGAATATTGTTTTCTTCCTAACATCAGAGAGGAATTTTTAATGAGTGAAATTCCTCCTTCATTTGCATACTAACCCATATCTAATTGCTAGATTACTATTGACGTTTCAGCTTAACTCTCTGAATATTAAAAAACATTTGGTATTTTAAGTAGTTTTATATTCTCTGTTTTGCCGCTTTTAATGTACAAATGAATGTCATTAATTCAATTTACATATTTCTAAAGACCTTTTGATGTAGTAAGATGTAAAAGTTGTTTATTTTTAATTTTTTTTTTTTTAGTGACAATCTTATATGCAAAAATGCTGCTGCCAGGCAATGATCCACCCAGAGAGTTTTAACACAGTTACTCACTATCAGCATCAGATCAGCGACGTGACAGCAGGTTTTGGGAGATGTATGACCCATTCTAAGCATTAACTTTCAAATTTCCATGAACGTGCAAATGCACATTTTAGAAAACTCTAATTCTTATTTATTTGTCTCCATTGGAAAATATCAGGGGTTATTTGGTTTTTTGCTTTTGATCTTCATTTTATTGGTTTGGTTTTGGTTTTTTTTCCCTTCTAATATCTCAATTTTATCATATTCTATAGACAGGAAACATTTTTTTCCCTGCTTTGGATTTTGGTTTCCAGTCCATAGGGATCCAAATAAAGAAATTCTGCCTTCAATAAAACATGCCATGTTTGCACAGCAATTTCTTTATTGTTCTGCAGTAATGTCTTTGGGAGAAACGTCTCTTTTGAATTATTATTTTAATTAGTTTTGATTCACGTTGGTTCCTGTTCCCTCCCGTGCACACTGAGAACTCTCTCGCCACAAAGTTTACTCTGAAAACTGCCCTGTTACGACGACAGACATTAAAAAATCACTTTGTCTGTAGTTGTGGGAAGGTTCCTGCCCGTCTGGCCCTTCAAATCCTAAATATAAAATGAGATCTTTATTCTGCAGACTTGAGAATCTGCTTAATGTGGAGTTTGGAGTGATGTGTGCAAGCTTAGGCTCAATAACCCATTCCCAAAGGATGCTCCTGCTCTCTGCAAGTCCTGTCTGCCTCTAGCAAAAGAAGGGGTTGATTTTATTTGATGCTTTCAATACAGATAATCTGTATTTACAAGGTCTTGTAAGATCCAGTCTCGCTGCCCTCTGCTCATCTTTGATAAGTTAAACTTTGAGTGTTTCACTCTGATTTGGAGTAAGATCCTCCAAGTAGTGGATGAGCTGCTATCAGACAGCCAGAGAGACCAAAAATAGATAAAATGTAATCCCAGCATACTTCTCTTCATTTGTCAATCTTTTTGCTAATGAGGAAAAAAATATCAGGAAGGAAAACTCTTACAAATATAACCCTCAAAGTTGAAAGAGATGGAGAGAAAACAAGAAAATGAGGAAAAAAGTGATTACAAATTGTTTTTTTTTTCTATTAGCCTACTGAGACATTTGGATCCAATGATTTAACAGACAGTGAGGTGTTTTGTGATGCAGAATAAAGCTCCAAGATATCAATCTGAGGATCAACTTTGTATTTGCAAGTTAACAGCTTTGCTGAATGGCTCTGTTGGGATTTTAGGATATATTAGGAGTAGTTGAAGGAAGAAGGTTATACTTAGACTTGGAATTACAGAACCTCATTTAAAATGTAATGTTTACTAAACTTCCTGTGAAATGTAGAAAATGCACAGCAACTTATTTCCAGAAGGAGTAAAGACTAAGAGCTATCCAAATCAAAATAAAATAGTATTTTTTTTCTTCAAAACATTCATAGATGTGATTTCTTTCTTAAAGACTTCAGACCACAGCTGGGCACTAACCAAGGGCCTGGTTGTCCCAGGTTAGAGACACAAATGCTCAGAGGACACTCCGGGCAGGAATGTAAGTTGAGCTGGATAAATCCAGTCTACGTGTTTCCACATAAATACCAGTAGGAAGGCAATGGCAGTACATGTTTTGAAAAATTAAACATTTCAAAATGGTCAGATTTACGGTTTTGTATCAAGGCACTGAATCACTGGAAGATTATCAAATGTAAAATATGTGAGTAAGGCTGGTAACATATTGTTTATATGTGGAAAAAAGCATAAATCCAGGACTTTCTAACATCTAGGAAGCCTGGCCAATCTTGAAAAAAATTATTTTGGTTACCTAAATTCCTCACTTTTGGAGGAATTCTTAAAAAGGTGAAACCACTGGTAGTATTTGTAGAACTCTCATTGCCCATGTCTCGTCATCCTGATGTTAGTGCCAGATGTCCCCTTGGCTTCCTCTGCCAGGGACTGGAGATAACCCCGTGGTTCAAGCACAGGTGTCCAAACTGTGCCCCTTGTTTCAATCCCAGAATAAACTTCAGAACCCAGTAACACTGAGAGAGCTGGTGTGGAGCAATGGGAGTCCAGCTCCCTGAAGTGCTGTTTTCCAGGTGTTCCTGGGGCCGTGTGGTCCGGAGAGATCCCT
Source organism: Callaeas wilsoni (assembly GCA_013398955.1). NCBI lineage: Eukaryota > Metazoa > Chordata > Aves > Passeriformes > Callaeidae > Callaeas > Callaeas wilsoni. The sequence continues at coordinate 10,580 of VWPU01015898.1, read as the reverse complement.
TTTCTCGGACAATTCCCAATAGCAGTGGTAGCCCCGGCTGGATGTAGCTGCCTCAGCCACCATATGTATCCATCTCTTCAGGCTGTTCATGTGTTGTGGCAGCTTTGGCAGCCTGCCGGGATTTTTCTGAGTAATGCAAGTGGTGGGGAATGATAATAATAATAATAATACTGTTAACCCTTTGGTTTCTCAGCCAACCAGAAGGGAGATTTGGGGGAGCAGAGCCTCCCCTGCCCCCACTTCCCCTGTGCCCCTCCAAAAATGCACCACTGAGTACGTGTTAGGAAGCCTAAATAGAGACAGGGATATGAATAAGCTTTCTAAGGAGGTGAGAGTATAAAAAAGGAAGATGATATGATTCTCCCTCTGACAATTTTTTCCAGCAGTTTGAAAAATATAAAGAGTGATTCGTTGTTTTCCCTTGCTCCCCTTCACTCCCAAGGTCAGATAAGAATGGCAATCGCGGTGGTTAATGCTGACAACCTTTCTCCATCCTTGTCTGGCTTCTACAAGGGAGAGATTTGCAGTGGCAATATAATACAGCACTGTGAGCTTGCTTCCTTGGCTGAGGCAAAAGCTTCCCAACTTCTGCATGGAGTGATTTCCAGAGCATCAGGGGACACTGACCCTGCACCGAGAGCTGGGGCTGGGGACAGCTGAATTATGGTAGCATTATTCAAGTATTGACAGCACATCACCGCCTTAGGGATAGGACAACTGTATTTTGATAAAGGCAGGGCAGAGGAAGGATGAATAAACTGTTCTAATGCGGGGAAATGAACAAGAAAGGAGAAGCATATGGGATTGAACTTCCAGGGAAATGAACAGAAGACCACAGACGTTGATTTTACTGACACTGGCTCTATCCCATTATGAGACTCTTCATCAGATTCTGGTCTAGTGGAAGGTGTCCCTGGTCTAGTGGAAGTGTCTCCCTCATGTCAGGGGAGTTGGAACTAAATAACCTTTAAGATCCCTTCCAACCCAAATCATTTTATGATTCCATGATTCTTTGAGATCTCTGCATAGGCCCAGACAACTTTGCTCGATATCCTTTGGCTGGAAGATGCAGATTTTTTTGCCGGGAAATGGAGATTTTAGGCTGAACTGCTGCTAACTGTGCTCAGTGTGGGAAAGGAAGGTCCCTGCTGTTGCTGTGCTGCCAGCTGCCATGGCCTGGTGCGGATCAGCCCCCAGCCCTTCACGTCCTCGGGCTGGTTAATGAGCTTCCCTGGGCTTGCTGCCTGGCAGCAAACAATGCCACTTCACCAGCTCTCGAGTCACCACTAATTGAAGCAGCACAATTATCAAATACTTGGCCTCGTTCCACACCTGAAATAAAGCAGCTGTGTTATAATGTTACGATCAAATTCTTTCTCTGTTATATGACCTAATAAATTAACGGTTGAGAATCGTGCATTTGTGACTCAGTTTGTCACAAAAATATCCTAATTCCATCAATGGCTTTTGGATACATTTCACTGAGTTTGCTTGGTCTGAAAAGAAACTTGGCTGCTCCAAGCCATCCATTCTAGGAAGACTGAATTGGTGGTCTCTGGGATACAGAAAAGTAGCGGAAAAAATAGGAAATAATGAAATATTTCTGCAAAGAATTGGCTTCACAGAGAAGTGCTGCCTCATCAGTTCAGTGAGAGACACAGGTCAGCTCCTGAGAGCTCTCAAAATTGTCCTGGGTTGGTGTCCAAGGAGCTGTCTGGGTACACTTTATGTGGATTGATGGCTCTGCAGAAAGCCTGACCCAGCATGTGGCAGGATAATCCTTGCTACAGCAAGCTCAAGGGTGAAAAATTAAACAATTCCAGAGCAATACCTGGTTTGCAAAATTAAAACATTCTTCTGAATTAAGCTAAACAAGGTTTCTCTTTGGCTCTTCAAGTATTTTTATTTGCCCTGAGACTGGATATTTAGCATCCCTCTACACAGACTGGCCTGCCTTAGACACCTTTTAAAACAAAAGATATCTGAATGGGTTTTTTCTTTCCTTCCTCATTTTTTTTGTCTGTTAGGAGTGCAACCACCAAAAAAAGACAGTGTTGTTAAATGGCTTCTAAACAGTGTCACTTAGAATTAGGAAGTCTTAGTTTAAAACTGGAAATATGAACAAAGGAGAAAAGACTTTAAATCCTGCAGAGTTAAAACTCTGTCGTTTGGCTCACCAAAATAGATTTCGAGGAAGAAGCAGCCAAAGGCATAAAAATCTGATGATAGATGTTTTTCTTTCAAATGTGCCAGAAATAGGGAGGTCTGCCAGAGGTCAGCAGACCTGAAGGATGATGGACCTTTAAAAGGCAGCACTGTTGAAAGTGATCGTTATAGATGGAAACCTCAGAGAGTTCTTAGTCATAGTCCATCTATGGAGGAGTTTGGGATGCGGCTGCTTCCTCAGAACACTGAGAGTAACAACCTGAGAACTGAATTAGGAATGTTCCCACAGCTGGAGAGCTGGTGCTGGTGTCAGAAAGATTAGAGTTACTAGGAAAGGGATTACAGAACCCACTAGCCTCCAGGAGCCAAAATTTAGCACTTCATGATATGTTTCAGAGGCATGGTGGTGTGCAGTTGAAGATCTTGGAGGTCTTTTCCAACCTTAGCGTTTCTGTGATTCCGTAACGGGAAATCATGTGTTTGGAAGAAATCAGTGCTTATGTGGATAACTGCCGTGGCAGTCTTAGCTTTCATTTGGACATTGGGAAAGATGTGCTTGAAAAGCAGGTTGTGGTGTAGTGAGAGAAAATGACCTCCTGGGATAAGAAATAAAGGGTAGAGAGAAATGGACTGGTTTCAAAATACAGGGAAAAGGAGTGCAGTTTTTGAGGCCTGTGCTCTGTGAGCTGTCCTGTTAAATTTGTGCAACAATAATCGGGTATAAGATCTCAGGCATAATTCAAAACCAGTAAAGCATTTGGAGCTTAACTAAAAGAGCAGTAGATGCCAATGTGGAGTATGTCAAAGGAAGTGTACCTGGGGAGGAATCTCCTCGGGCACCAGGACATGCTGGAGGCTGACCAGCTGGAAAGCAGCTTTGCAGGGATCCTGGTATTTCTGCTTTCTGTTCATTAAATGTATTTGTGCCTCTATTTCATGGTTGGCTTAAAATACATGCATGCGAAGTGCAAAAGATGTCAGGAATATGAGCAAGGATAAGTTGCTAAGGGACAGAAAGAGTGGCAGTAAATTAAATTCTTTGTGTTTCCCGTCAGGTAGCTCTGACACATGGTATAGATTCATATGCATGAGAGAGAAATGTATTTCATACATCCTAATACTGAGCAAGAACAAACTGCAGCTACTAATTTGTAAAATATGTCTTTTATTTATCGAGCAAGTGTGTGAAATATTTCCCTTGTCCTGTATAATGACAATCTCCACATCTTTTCGTGCAACTAGAGAAATACTGTGAGCAAAATTCAACACGGGGAAATGATCACTGCAGTTTCAGAAGGTTTAGTTTGGCATTAAACACGAATCACAAATGTATCAGTGAGGACACAAACCTTCCTAAGTCATTCCCTCCTAAATACCTGAATCTCTGGATCTTCAAGAGCAAGGAGAGAGCCCTGAGCAGTCAGCAAGTACAAGATTCCCCTTGACAGAGTATCACCAATCTGTGCCCGTGGTGCTATTTTACAGCTCCAGTTGACTTGTAACACAGCAACTGTCTCCAAGCAACTGTGAGAAATACCGGGATGTACAACCAGGATACAAAACCGGGAGGTACAGCCGGGATGCAGAACCCGGCAGGGACAGGGATGGTCAGGCAGCTCTGCACCCCTTCCCAGCCAGCCTTGGCTCCTGCCTCCCGCTGGAAAAGGCTCCAGCTGCCTTGGAGGTGGCCCTTTCCAGCAGGAAGAAGCTATCTCTGCAGGTGGGAGATGGGATTGGGCCGTCAGCTGCCCACGTCAGTCATTTTGCCAAAATAACTCTTCACGTATTAATCGATTCGGCTCCCTCGTCTGTGCCAGTGGGGCTTGGCAAAATGGTATTTTTGCAGCCAACTGACTCCAAACAAGCTCTCAAAACCAAAACAAAATAGCTGTAGATTTAATCTAATTCACTTCAATCAATATGCAACAAAGAAAGAAAATTTATATGTTTAATATCATTTCTCCCCAGCTGCTTTATCAAATTGCAGAACTAGCAATATATGTAGGAAACTTCTTCTTTTAAAAGGTAATAATGTACATTTGCAGTCCTTGTCCTTCTGAGAAAGCTCATCATTTTGTTATTTGCTGTATTATGTTTCACTTAGGACCCATTCCAACCGTTGTAAAAGCTGCAGGAATGCAGCAATCCACTTCCACCAGTTTAATTCCAGCAGAATATTTGGAACCCTTTGTGGAAGGGAATTGTAATCTATGAAATACTTGCTACAAAATCTAGTAACGAAAGAGGATTTTTTCTTTTTATGATCTAATTTGTGTAATCATTTGTGTGACTGTTGATTTGGGGTATTACAATTTTGAAGAAGTGTTTTGAGATTAAAAGCTTGAGCCTTTTCTTAGGGGGAATGAAGAGCTTGTGAGAGGAAAAAGCAAAGGAAAGCAGAAAACGCGAAGTTCCTTTTTGGTTAGTTTGCCATTGTTTCTTTTCCCCAGGCCTAAATTGTCAGGCTTGTGGATGATGCTGGGACATGCACTTTAAGGTTTGCCTTGCTTTTCTTCATTTATTCCCCTTTTTTTCTCTTCCTAAATTCTAAAAAGTCTACAGTAAATGAGTTCTGTTAGTGACCACACATTAATAGCAGATGACTCTCCTCCCATTTTACAGAAGCTTTCTGTAGTGACACTCATCAGTGCTATTCAAACCAGAGGTACTGCTTCACTGATCTGAATAACTCAACCCAACCAACTCGCTGAAAGACGTTTATATCACAGATTTCACTGCCTTCTCCAGCTGTAATTATTTAAAAGGAAGTAAAAGCTTCTGGGTAGGAGAATGTGGCAGATGATGCTGCAGAAACATCAATGTGCTGACAGCCCTTCATGAGTACTACCTCCTGTGATTAGCCTCTTTCAGACCATAATTAATATTATTCATTAAAAATTACTATTATTACTACTATTATTATTTTCATTTTTATGGGTAACATAAATGGCACACAGTCAGCATTTGGTGCACACCCATGACATTGGAATTATCCATGTTTTCAAGATTATCCCATCACATTTGAGAGAAAATGGCCTTGACTTGTGCCAGGAGAAGTTTAGGTTGGATATTAGGAAAATTTTCTTCACTAAAAGGATGGTCCAGCCTTGGCCCAGGCTGCCCAGGGCAGTGGTTGTCCCCATGCCTGCAGGGATTTAAAAGTCACATGGATGTGGCACTTGGGGACTTGGGTTAGTGGTGGCCTGGGCAGTGCTGTGAGAACGGTTGGACTTGGTGCTCTTTTTCCAACGTGAACGGTTTTATAATTCTATGAAAACATATGTATATATACACATATACATATACATATCTATATATGTTACTTTCTGCTTGACAAAGAGATTTGAACTGCATCCCACCCATTCCACGATTAGATCTCCATCCTGAGAACGAGATAGATAGACAGATAGATAGATAGATAGATAGATAGATAGATAGATTCTCTTTCTGTGAATTATCCCATCACATTTGAGAGAAAATGGCCTCGACTTGTGCCAGAAGTTTAGGCTGGATATTAGGAAAATTTTCTTCACTAAAAGGATGGTCCAGCCTTGGCTCAGGCTGCCCAGGGCAGTGGTTGAGTCCCTATGCCTGCAGGGATTTAAAAGTCATGTGGATGTGGCACTTGGGGACATGGGTTAGTGGTGGCCTGGGCAGTGCTGTGGGAACGGTTGGACTTGGTGCTCTTTTTCCAACGTGAACGGTTCTATAATTTGATGAAAACACACACACACACATATATATATATACACATATACATATACATATACATATCTATATATGTTACTTTCTGCTTGACAAAAAGATTTGAACTGCATCCCACCCATTCCACGATTAGATCTCCATCCTGAGAATGAGATAGATATATATATATATATATATATATATATTCTCTTTCTGTGAATACAGATTAAGCTGCTGGTTTTCTCCTTTTCTTCCTCTGGAATATTTTCTGTGTACTGAGGGAAAAAAGGCAGTTGATCCTCTTTAGCTCCGGGTAGCAGCAGGAGAGGGGAGGCTGCTGGCTCCTCGGGCAGTCGGCGGCCGGGGTGCCCCCAGCCTTGCCGTGAGGGGTCGGGAGAGCTTTCTGGGAGCCTCTCTGGTGCTTCCCGCAGGGAGAGATGGAAACATGCTGCCAGTCTGGAGCTCTGGGGCCCGCTCCTTCCGTTCTCCTCATCCCGCTGCACCGCCACGCTGGCACTGGGAATAAAGCTGTCGCCAAGCAGAGGAGTGTCCCTGGAGCGCCAGGCGCTGAGGGAGCTGGGCTTGTTCCGCCTGGAGAGGACACAGCTCCCGGGACACCCTGCTGTGGCCTTTCAATGCTTATGAGGAAGAGGGGGACACATTTTTGAGTGGGGGGACAAGGGGGGATGGTTTTAAACTAAAAGAGGGACGATTCAGAGCAGACATGAGAGAGAAATGTTTGCTGAGAGGCTGCTGAGGCCCTGGAATGGATTTCCCAGAGAAGCTGTGGCTGCCCCTGCATCCCTGGAAGTGTCCCAGGCCAGGTTGGATGGGGCTTGGAGCAACCTGGGGTGGTGGAAGGTGTCCCTGGCCGTGGCAGGGGGTGGCACTGGATGAGCTTTAAAGGTCTCTCCCAACGCAAATCATCCTGTGATTCTATGGTTTCGTTTTGGACTCTCAACTTTCACTACCAGTTTTGTAGTAAACACTGATTTTTTTCTACACGAACCCTTTATTTTAGTGGTACATGATGTACTCAAATTCTGATTATTTTACTGTTCTATCGACTGAGTTTCTATTTATTGACATAAGTTTCTCAGCTTTTCAGAGACACACTTTTGATTTCAAGGTACTTCTTGAATGTCTCCTCATTTAATTAATTGTTTATGAAATTAAATTTCACTATTCAAAAAACCCCTCAAAAACTAGTATCTTAAAATGCAAGCTTAGCTGTATAGCATCTATAATTATTTGCATGTATTTTTTCACAAAACAGATCTAGGTTAATGTCAAGTTCAGCTTCCTACTATAATTTAAATTTTCCTGGTGAGTTTCTTAAAGACTCCAATAGATAGACATCTTTTATTGAAAGAGCACCAGTTTTGCAACTGGGTAAAAATGTGAAATGCAGAGTGAACTATTACTAAGGTCATATTAGCAGTGAAGATACTATTGCTCATTGAAGGCACTTCAAAGTAGTATTTTTTAGAAAATACTACTGTGGATAAAAAAAGGTGCGTATGAAAATAAGTAAACTTAATTAATAAGCAATATCCTACCTCATAAATCATAACTGCAAGACACCACTTGAGTTCTATGGATGGCAAGGATACTTTATCAGAAGTTTAAATATCTGCTAAAATCATATTTTATCAGGATTTTTCATGTTAAATAGCATTTGTTTTGCAGTTTTAGTGCAATCCACTGGTGGCACAGTGTGCACAGTGTTTGCCTCAGTTTTTTTCTCCCTCATAGATATTAGTGGCTAGAAATAATCTAGAAATACTCGTACTGTGGCATTTGCTTTGACTACTCCAATTACCATCTCTTTCCCAGTTTTCTACATTCAGCTTTTTCTGTTTCAACATCAGAAATTCAGAAGGCAAAGTTGTCCCATTAATTCAGTTAAGCTCTTCGCTGTATGAACCTCAATGGCTTTAAGTAACTCATTTTGGAGTTCATGTGTATGTGTACGCTTTGTCTGCTTAGATCATTTAAAAAATTAAAATTAGATATATCTTGAACTTATAAGGCTTTTCTTTTATGGTTTGCCATGTAAAAGGAATTGAAGAAGACAAAAAATGATTCATTTAACTGCATAATTAGCTGTGCAAAGGGGCCAGTATTATTATTTCAGAGCTCTGAGGTTTGTGTGGTGGTTGCTTTTGGTCTGTGACAATAATAGGACAGCTATTTCACTTGTAAATGGGGTCATCAGCACAACTTTGGAGTGGAATAACCATTTTTAGATGAGCCATACAATGACAGGCAGTGTAGTAACAACTTTATTTACCCTATTTTACCTTGTACAACTTCTTGTGGGATGAAATAGAAGTTTCTCACTAGAACCTACATTTTCCTATCTGCACGTTGGAGGAGGCAAAGATCAGAAAAGTTCACAGTGCATTTTGAAAAGTTTTGCTTTATCAAAGTACATTTGGATGTTTTTAATCTCTCAGTGAACAGCAGTTGAAGTGGGAACTGCTGACAACAAGGTGACAGGAGGCCCGCAGCCACTGAAGAATGGAGAAGAGGATTTTGGGGTAACAAGTGTGGGATCTTAGACCAAAATGTGGTTGTAGCCCGAAGTGAAAGACAAATGTCTCTAAGGCATATGGGAAGTGTTGATGGCCAAGCCCAGCTGAAGAAATCAATCTGAAGTCCTTCATAAGCTCTTACATACGTGACCTATCCATAAGTCACTTACAAGATCTGAAATTAGCCCGTACTTAATGAACGAGTGGGATTTATTGCTGGTTTTCCATGTGCAGCGTGGTATTTAGTATCTAGTGCCTTAATTTTTAGAAAGTTTGCCTCCCACACTTGTAACACCTCTGGGAAGGCTGCACCTTTCTCTTTGTGTTTCAGCTTGGCACTGGGGGAATGTGACAGGAGCAAGGCTGTTCGTCTTCTTCTCCCTTCCACCTCCCCAGAGCACTGTCAGCCGCCTTGGGGAGGGTGCCCAGGACCTTGCCATGGACCTTCTCCATAATTCCCTCACAAACACAGTGCTCGGTCACGTTGGCTGCTAAGAGACTGAACAGGCCGTACTTTTAACATGCTTATTCCATAATTTGAGTGTCTCCTAGTGCAAAGATTTGTGAGGGATTATTAGGCTATGTGAATCTTGTGTTTATATTGGCCATGCTTGGGATTGTATGGGATCTGCTTTTTCCATGCTGATAAGCATTTTTATTTTTGTTTTCTTCTTTAAAACTGCATGGATACAGTCCAGGCGCTGATGGATACAGCCTTTATTCAACATCTGCCATGCTATATCATAGTAGTAGGAAGTAAACTCGGATAAGTATTATTTGAATGAGCTTTGACTTTCTTTTGGTTTGCTAATCTGATCAAACATCCAGAGGTTTAATTGCATTCTCCCAATCAGTAATGCTAATAATTATTTTAGTTTTATCGTATTATTGGCCACTATCAAAAGAAGTCCATATGATTATCACATTATATGTAGTTATTGGTGAGCTGGAGAAAGTAGCTGAGTTCAAGAGAAGCCTGATTTGATGGTATTTTTTCCTCATAATAATTTTTTTATTGGATTGAACATGCACAAGGAAAAAAAAAACTTTAAAAAGAGATAGATTTTGGGAAGGTCAGATGAAGCAACCAGAAGTCTCAAAAAAACAACTTCTGCTTCTCGTGTAAAAGGATAGTGAAAGGTATTATTTTAAATCTGTGATCAGTACATACAGCTGCCAATGACTGAAGTTATTTCAAATTCTGTATGACTTGTTCTTGGGGTTTTTCCCCCAAATAAATATATTGCTGAGATTTACACACCTGTAATTTTTAGTTTCTGCTTGTGCTCTGTTAAAAGCACAGTGCAAGTTCCAGCCTCCTGGTTACTCAAGCGAACAAGTTTTTTAAATATGAAAAAATATTTTGCACAGGTGACCTTGGTTTGATTTACCCTGTAACTCCTGTATCAAGCTTCTTTTGTAGACCAGATGTGCCCTCTTAAAAGGCAGAGTTCCCAGTGTTCTGCTTGGGTTGCCTGAGGAATTAGATTTTCCATGAGAACCTGGAGTGCAGGATCATCCCATATTTTCTTTCCAAAACAGAGCACTGTCCTACCTAGCAGGATTTTGTTTGGTTGCCTGTGGTGCAATGCCTGCTTTGTTTTAATGCATTTCGTGTTGAGATTCACTGAGGTGGAGGCAGGCATCAGAAGGGGCTCTCTGAGAATGTGTCTCAGGCCATATTTTAAATTGGATTAACATGGAAATTGTGCTTTCCTTGGAGAATCCTCCCTTGGTCGTGTCTATGCCAAGAGCTGATGCTCACTCAGTGCTCAAGCCTAAACCCCCGTGAGGGGAACAAAGCAGCTCTGCTTGGCAGAGTGAGGGCTGTTTGACACTCCTCCTGAGCCTTCCCTCTTCCCCTGGGCAACTCCTCTGAGCGTGAGCTGGAGCAAGGATGGCATTTTGAGGTGTGTGTGCTTAAAATACTCCTGTGGTGGGTTTCCCTGGGAGAACCTGACAATGTTCCGTAGGTTTAACACGGCAGCGGATCCACTCTGGGGACTGGGATGTGTGACAGGCTCTGGGTCATCCATGGAGCTGCTACTCTGTGCTGCAAAAGCAGAGTAGAGAGGAGGGGGACCAGAGCAGGGATGTGTCTCTCAGGCTCATCTCACATGAGAGGTCTGAGTGTCAGGAGAGATCTGGGGTCCCTGTTCTTGTCCTTGGAGGCTGGGTTGGGCTGGGTTGGGT
>VWPU01015897.1:0-88142 GCA_013398955.1 Callaeas wilsoni | reverse complement strand
TTAGAGACCATTGCTGAAAAAAACCCAAAAGCAACCAACCAACCCCCAACACAAAATAAAAACCCCCCTAGCAGGAGGATGACTGCAACCCTGCCTGCTTGCCCTGCCTGCATGAACTGCCGTGCCACGCCCTCAGAGATGTGCCATGGCCAGCGAGAACGACTCATCTTCACAGCTTAAAGAACAAGAACAACAAAAACCCCAACAGAAACACCTTCTTTGTGAGAAAAGGAAAAAAGATCTGAAGTCCTCATTCTCCCCATTCTTTTCTTCAATTCTGATTAATACAAGCGTTTACGTAAAAATTAGGATTGTGTTTAGATTTTTTTTGAGTCCCTATACTGCTTCTGAAGTTACCTTATATAATATGCTAATTTACACAGTAACCAGCAACCACTTAACAAACGCAAATGGGATAAATATTATGCTGAAGATTAACTGAACAACAAAGAAACAAAAGATGCCACTTTTCTGCAAATTTGAGTAGTATTAAAACAAACAAAAAAAGTCAGAGGATAAAGAGTTTACACTGTTACACACTGAACTATATTGGATTTTCCTAAATGTTTTTGCTTTAGAAAATGCTGACTTGCCAGGACCTATGAGTCCATTGATTTTTCAAATCTAGGATAAAACTTCAGAAGTCAGAGGACTTCTTCTTCCCTCCCTATACCCCCACTTCCTGATCCTGTTTATCTTCACCCTTTTCCCAAATCCAGCAATCAAAACTGAACCATCCATGGCCCTACAAGAAATTCTTCACTTTCTATACCAACGATGTGTTTACGACCTCTTTGCTTCTAATCAGGGAAAGTCTTCCACTAACTTAGTTCTGGAAATTCTCAATCTGGTTTTCACAAAATATAAACTGGAAAAAGATGACACTTCAAAAAAAAAAAAAAAGCAATTGCTAATGGCAAGTTTCAAGGATCCTAGTGACTGATAAACCAAACAAGATTTTGTGGCACTCCTTGGAAGAGGGAAAACAGCTGTAACAGCTTTGGTTCTGAGTCCAGATTCAGGATGCCATTGGAAACAAATAATACCACTTTAGGCTCTGGTTTATGTTTCTTTTGGTTTCAGTGACAGGAACTTAGAACATGACAGATTCTGAGTCCTCAAGTAATTAATTGTAATCAGCCACCTGCCTCCTCTGTCTGTTGACATCCCATATACAGAAGTGGTTACTGAAATAGCCACTCAAGGAAACAGAGCTATCCTCAGACTGTATCCAGCCACCCACCTGGCTCACACAGAGCTCTCAGGACTGAAACTGAGAGAGAAGGGAAAAAAATTAATTCCTGTATTATTATTACAGGAGTCACACACCTATAACTTGTCAGTGCACTGTTTAAAATCAAAAGTCATAAAAGCTGGCATAGTGATGAGGTTTTCCTATGGTTTGGTTACTTGAGGTGGAATGAATTTTATTATGTCTGAGAAACAGGCTTCTCCCAGGGAGATGGCATCCAGTGCGCAGCACTGCTCTCCAAAAGCCCTGGGCCACTCCCATGTGAGGGGGGATTTTCCAGACTGTACAAACAGAAACCTGCCACTCAATGTTCCCTGAAGCAGACACTGCCAGTTTCTCATGCTGACTCTCCAACGCTGAGCTCTCATTGCAACCCCCCAGCAGGGACAGCACCCAGGCAGTAACGTGATGGCAGCTGGAAGACCAAAACTGGCCCTGCTGTGCTGTTAGTTGGTAAAGAGAAGCTTTCCCTAGGAGGCAGTTTTCTTTATTTCAATGACCTACATTCATACAAAAGTCAGAACTGAGTTGATAAATCATCCCCAGGTCTGCCTTTTTCTCTTTTCTGAAAATGAAAAGAAATGCCAGGATAGGTAACTTCAAATGAAAAGGAAAGCAGACTGCAAAACATAAACTCACCCTAAACATTTTCCTGCTGCTGCTTCTCCTCTGTCAAAAATATTCAATTCAATCAACATTATACTTCTAGTATAAACATAAACCAATGCTAAGACTTTTTGGCTTTGTTATCAGACATGCTATTTTAATAAGATACACATAAATACAATTAATTTTAAGATTCCACTTTTGTCAGGTTATCTGTTGCCATTTCTAGCCCTTCATAAGCCATTTTGCTGCAGTTTATGGAAGACAGGGAGTCTGGGCAGCTCACAGGCTAACAGAAGACATTGAAAGACAGGGAGAAGAAAACAAAGTGATATGCACGCGGGCAGAATTAGCTTCTTCCTCTTACAGAAAGCAGAAAAGATAGAGAGGTAGCGCATAAGAAAACCTCTGTGAAAAGTAGTTTGGCACTTTGCTCCTGTCTAGGAGCTAGATTGGCAATAAGTCACTTATGTTTTAACACCAGGCAGCAGCAGCTTGAGCCTGGAGATGCAGAGTTTTTAGAATCCACTCCAGCTGCTGACAAGTCAGGCAATGGAATCGGATTACTTCCAGTCACGGAGATACCCCTGCTGCTGCACACACACACCTGGCCCCAGGCCTGGGGACAGGAGCTGCCGCCTGTACACGGCACCGTTTGTGTGAGAACATCCCTGAGGGACTTGCCAGAATGAAGTGTGGGGAGTGACACAAACAGCTTCAGTTTTCCTTCAGAGAGAAACACTCAAATACTGTCACATAGGAAATCAATAAAGAAACAAACAAAACAACATCACAAAGCCAAAAAAAAGTCTGCAAAGGCGGAGCAGGTCTGTCAGATCACTGGTCACTGCTGTGCCATGGTTATCAGCTCTGGAATGACACTCGAGGGTTGGTAACAGTTCTGCAGTTAATGAAAGCAAATGGGGATAAAGGACTTGAAGTCTTCATTTAGATTTTAAGCACTTTTTGACTTCACCTCCAATTCCTTCATAAAAGAACTTTGGAGAACAGCCTTTTACTTCTATACCTGTTCCTACAGTCCCTCCCAATCTCACACCCTCCTCATACTAAATTTAACTAGCACATTTTCCTCTTCATTCAGTATAGCCTGTTGCTGAGCCCAAATATGGTTGCTGATCTCTACTATCTTACTTTTATTCCCCAAATTCTTTGGCTCCCAAGATCATCACCAGAGGCCTGACATTCCAGCCTCTGACACAAGCAATTTTCCAGACCCTTCACATGTCCACTATGTCTAACTTTTATAACACCACCTCTGAGAGAGTCTCTCTCTTCTTTTTTATTAGCAAAATGTTTATGATACTCTCATTACATATCTCAAATCCTGCAGCATCCTATTAGGTGGGAAACACAACCTGACGTATTTGTTAATGTGGGATTTGAAAAAAAATACACCCTTAGAACATTTTCTCTTTCATTAATTGACTTGATATCATTAACATCCTTGCCCTGTTCTTCCCCACAATTCTTTTATTCTCCTGTCTTCCCCTGAAACACAACCCTGCACCACCTCAGGCTCTGGGGCTGACTCTGTAACCATCTCTAATGTCACACAGAATGGCCTTAGGTGCTCTTCTGGGGCCAGGCACTGCCTCTGCAACACAGGAGGCTCAGAGGCTGCATCATCCTTGCAGGGCTGCAACTTGGTCCTGCAGAGACAACTTGAAAGGAACAAAGAGCAATTAAGAGAGGAAGATGTGAAGGAAAAAAATCCAAAAGGCACCATAGTCATGGCATTTAGTTTGGATCTTAAGATTAGCAAGTACCTCTGGAAGCTTTGGGCAAATGGCTATTCCAGGTATTACAAATGATGGATAATGTTATGCTGTGTTTGCATTGGGTTTAGTGGATAATTTGACAAGTTTATTGCTTTTGTGGTTTAAGAGACCAAAATATTATGGAACTTCACATCCAAGATATTTCATCATAAACCAAAGCAACTAAAACTGCAAAGCAAGGGAAGACAACATAGCTAATGCTAAGCTTCAAGATAAAAGATGAAAACTGTTACAGTTACCAATTAACATTTAGATTGCCTGTACAAAGGGATGCCATAAATTCCCACGCCTCAGGTACAATAATTCCTTTTAATATCTCATTGTATCACTGCCAAAAGACTGTCTCTCTGCTGCGTACCATTTCAAGGAATATTTGTGCACTTTTTGGTCTCCAATAAGTATTGGTGCACGTAAATGACATCAGTCAACCTGTTTCCTTGTAAGCCAGCTAACCCACAGTTAGTTTCTTCCCACAGAACCTCTCCAAGAAGCAGCAGAGACAGCTGAAGTTCTACTGAGCATTGCTCCAAAGGAAAGGCACCGATTCAATGGCACTGAGTAAATTCAATGTTGTTAATGGAAAAGATAATTTCCCACATTCTATCCTAAGTTCTGCATAATGCACCCATAAATTTCAGCTGCAGCCTGCACTGAAAGCAGAATATGGCTTTGCCTAGACACTGTGTTCTGAGCTCACTAGACCTCTGAGTGAATTTCTGAAAAGCTTTTCCACCGTTTTTTTGGTGTCTCTATTAGGTATTTGTCATTGTAACAAAAGTGCTACTCTACGCAATTAGTTACAATACAAAATAATTGGATTTTCATGTCATGGAGTTTCTTGTTGTAAGTTTTATCATAAAATCCTGCAGGTTTGAAAGATAACTAATTTGCAAAAGGATTATCTTATTAACCAAAAGCACACCATATTTTACCTCTTAGTTTTGCACAGGTTTGGGTTTGACACATAAATACAGACAATTTTATTATTAAACATGAAACAAAAATTAAAAAAAAAAAACTCCAACCAAACAAAAATCCAACCAAACAAAAACAACATCACAAACACAAACTTATGGAATTTCAAATTAGGAACCAATTAATCCGTTTGCACTCACAATTAGAATTTGCACAACACAAATAACTCAAGGAGTCAGAAACATCCCTCTCACTCTTTTCAACTACCTGTACATGTGATCCTCAAGGGAAGAAGGAGTCAGACAGCTCAAAGTTCAGTTTCTGGAAGAAGAATAAAAAGATGGGACCCAACCAGAAAAAAAAATCCAGAAGAGAGCAATAAGATAAGCAGGCTGAAAACACGAGTCACGAGGAAAAAGCAGAAGAGCTGAACACAGAGAAGAGCAGCGAAGATGAGTATTATGCTTCAAATGCAGAAAAGATTGCTGCAGAAAACAAGGAAGATGACTGTTTGCTGAGACACTTGTGTGAGGAGCACAGGAATCCATTCTGCAGAAGGGAGCTGCAGGGACAGTGGAGCAGTGAACGCATGGGCTGGGAGCTTTCCGAGGCAGGAGGTTTTAGGAAGACACTAGGTAAGTACCTGCCAAAGATGACACCAGGTTACTGCTCCCGACTTCAGGCCACATGAGTACTTTAGGCCTCTTCCAGCCTTGCAATACATGATTTCTGGGAAATTATGTCAGGAAACAATTCATCTCTTAGCTGAACCCAGGCTCGTAGGTGCAATTTGCTCCAGATTTCTGTCTTAAGCTGCATTCCTCTGTTCATCTGCCTGTTGCCAGAGAAGCTTAGATGAGCCTACTCAGACCTGACAAAGCAGATATCTGATGCAGGAAGCTCTGATATCAAATTTGATGAGAGTTTAATCAGGAAGTCTGCTTAAGATTCTGCAGCAATTAAACCCTACACAAAATCATCCTCAGTGAAATAACCCAGTTGCTCATAGAAACTTCAGTAGGTTTTTTAAGGATGCCTGTTAGGCATCAAAAGAGAAAAAGTTAAAAACTGTAAAGCATGAAAAAACCAAAACCTGAAATACCTTAAGTATCAATCTTACCCATTTCATTTTGGAATGGGTCTCTGCTACTGAAGAGCCCACAAGAATAAAGCAAATCAACAAAATAAGAACCTAACCTTATATCTCTATGAGCAACTCAAAGAGATCAAGTCTTGGAGATTTTTGTGGTCTTTGGAATGTCAGGTACTTTGCACCTAAATTTATATGTTTGTATGCATGCAAATAGAAAAAAAACATAATCAAGAAACCAAATTCAAAACAAGAAAATTCTGACTTTTTTCCAGATCACTGTATCTTGGTAAGACAGGAATCTAGAAAAATCACGTTACTTGTAAGTAGCTGAAAGAGTCTGTGATATTCTTGCACATTCAGTTTTCCAGAGCTGTAAGCTAACCTTGATGCAAGCAGAGAATTTAACAGACACCATCAGCAAGGGAAGCTCACCAGGACAGGGTAAAACTGCGTGGATTTTGGTTTGTACATTTGTTCTGTTTGGGTTTTGCATTAAAGCCTTCACAGGTAAGGAGGTGGATTTGCTTGTGGTCTCCTGAGTTTTCTGTGAAAGAGCTACTAGGGACAGTCTGATACCTCCCACAATAAGAACGTTGTGGCAACCAGTGCTGAAGGCTCTGTGAAGAGGAGACCCACACAATGCAACAAAAAGCAGAGTTCAGAAGACAGAAATAAAAACTAACACAGGCAGTTGCCAACAGTCACAGAAATAGTGACAATAGTTGCCAATAGGTAAGTGTAATTCAACTATGGTTTCCAAAATCTTGGAGAAATTGAGCACTTCCTGGGAGAGTTCTTTGAATGTTCTAACTTTTTGCTAAAGAATCATTTGCCTAAATGATCTCAAGCAAAACTCAGCTGTTTCTATATCAATGACTGGCTTAACAGCAATAATAAAATAATTTATCCACTACGTCTGCTTAACTAATTCCTGATATTAGTCAGGAATTACTGACTTTATCAACTTTGTTGGATTTGCTTTTACTGATGTAAGCAAAATTAAAATCTGACAAGAGACATTTGAGCTAGTTTTGGTTCCAGTTCAGAGCTTTGTTTTCTGAAACATTTTGTTCCATTTCTGGAAATAATTATGGTAGGTTTTATGGCAGATAATTATTGTAACTAATTTTTACTCACATGACTAATTATGAATGAGAGGAAAGCTCCTTACAGTACTCTCTCACATCTGGAGAAGACCAGAAGCACAACAGCAGCAGTCTGGATGCTGCCATGAATTTGTTGCTGTTTATTCACTGAATGCTGATTCCTTTCTCTCCTGATGAAGGTCCAGTGCAGCCCCATACAGCTCCCATCACCCTGCCCCACTGCTGTGGTGAATTACTGAACAGGCCAATCACAGTCACTCGACAAAGACAGTAAACAAAATAACTACTGCATGCATGGGAATATCTTCGTACTAATCAACACACACACAAAAACTGCCCACCTACCGATTACAGAAACCTTGCTTTTGGTTTTTTCATTCCTCCATAAGTGCACATGGAATCAGTTATGTCATCTCACCTGCCAGAAAAAACTTTGGGGCAAAATTGCTGGGACAAAATGATTTTTTAATTGTCCTAAGCAATAAAACCCAGCAAAAATCCCAGCACACTGTCACTGCTAAGGTGATGTTTGACAGTCCCAATTCAGAAATCAAAGATGTTAATGGGCTGCAAAAATTAAGCACCTTTCTGATTTTTTTTTCCAGTGTTTTTTTTTTTTTTTTTCTCTTGGGCATTTTCCTTTCATTTTTAGTTTATTTCTCTTGGTAGAAGGATAGGAAGAATTGGGTAAATACTTTCTCAAATCCTTGATTTGTAATAAATATAAATTAAAAATTTACTATCCAAAGCATTTTATCACATGCACAACTCCGCCTAAAAAGGAATATGTTAGCATTGGGTTTGTTTCCATGTTCAAAGGTAATCAACACCACCCCCACAAACTCCACACCACATTTTGAACTTTTGTCAGAGAAACAAAAAATAGCTTTGAACTACACAAGTTTACAACAATTAAGCTGTATGAACAATGTTTTTCTAAAGCACTTCAGAAAATGACTATTATTGAACCTGCAGTCTTTGCGGCTGTAATTCAAGTACTACAATTCCAGCCACACAGCTCAGGTCAAAAAGGAACAAGTCAAGCTGACAGAAAGCAAGTCGATGAATTCTTACATGATTTTTCCACACAGACACAGATGGACAAGAATAGAACCCACTGTACAATGTAATACTTCTGTGCTACTCTTTCTGAGGTAAGCGCCAACTTTTCTTGCTGTTACCATCTTTTCACAGGTTACAGTATTCTCACGTCTTTTAATTTATCAGGTTTTCTAACCCCCATCTCTTTTCTGCATCCAGTATATTAGGCAAGAGCATCAATTTACTGCCTGTGAGGACTGTGGAAAAAAAAACAACAAAATATCCGTTTGAAAAAAAATAAATCTAAACTACCCTATAAAGTGAATTGCATTGTGCAAAATCAGAACGAGCAGGCTGAGGCTTTAAAAGCTGACTCCAGTGAAAGGCACTTTAGAGAAACTTTCACTCTCTTCCAACACAGCAAATTTTTTACTCAGATTTTAGAGTTCCACATTGCTGGGAACTTAAAAGAAATGAGATTACCCAACCAAACAAAAGATTGAGTGGAAAATCAAGGAATTGTGGTATTTTGGGGGTTTTTTTTAAAGTATTATCTAAAGACTGAGGCCAAGTAATGACCTTTAATTGAAATCTCACGTATCATTAAAAGCTTTGCATCTTGTTCTTATTTCCACAGGAACTAAAAGCTCTGGTCAGTTGAACAAGGGCTCTCTGGTGATTTTTCCCACAGAATACCCAGGCAGAAGGACAACAGTGGCTCCTGCTGTGGTACCCACCCTGCCACCAGCAGCTCTGCACTCTCCACTTTCCATGCCCATCACCCCTGGCAGCTCTTCCCCAGCCCCTCACAGTTTTCACCCCTCTGTTTGGAATGTGCATGCCCAGAAGGCAGTGACCAGGTCTGCTGCATCCCTGACAACCTTCCAGGCAGGCCAGGGCCCCCTCCATCTCAGGGAATATTTCACACCAAAGTTAAGCCAACATTATCTCCCCTGCCTAAAGAAGGGGGGCTGAATCCCTTCTCTGGGCAATCACAAAGAGCAGACTGAGGGGACACAACCGTGACTGTCAAAGTTTCTTTGTCAATTATTTTTCCAGACTTGTGGTAATTTTTGTGACTGTCCCCTGAATTCTGCCCATTTGGATTCCAGATTGCTTATGCTCTCACATCATGCTTGCTAAGAGTCTTCAAACAGCACACTTTGCATCATCATGTTTCCACTAGTTTCTATTATTCCAGCATTTCCATTTCCTCCTAATTCAGGGCATGCAAATGAGACCTCAAGTTTCTCAAGAAACAAACTGAACAAACACAGACTCACCACTAAGAGAGACAAGTATTCAGACCTTTTTTATCTTTTTCATCATGAGATAAACTGTCAGACAACCAGAATTTCTAGTGTGATATAAGGAAACCACAGGCGAAACTGAAGAACTAACATACAAAAACCACAGGGTTTCTCAACTCCAGCTTGTATGAAACAGCATCATGTTCTAGGCCCAGAAATATTATATACCCCCAGCACGTATTAAAGAAGTCAACAAAACTAAAGCCTTGTAAAACTAGAATGAATAGACACTTAACCTTGTAATTTCCTCTACATTTAAGTATTTGCAAAAATTTCTTCACCCTAACACAGGATTAAGGCTTAGTATTCACTGAGTACAATATAAAATGTTTTACCTCTGTTTTACAGTCACTGTCCAGGCAGGCAGGTAGTGCTGTAAAACAGTTTCTCTGGAATGTCTGAGGCTAACAGGATGGCACTGCTCCCTGCTGTGTTTAGAGAAACATTAGAAAAAGGATATGTACTGATTATTTAAAAACAGCTCCAACCTGTATCATGTTTTCTGCATGATGGAATCCTTTAGAGATGTACCTGTCTGTGCAGAAACTCTCAAATGGCACTGAACCCACTTTGTCTCCTCTGCATTAAGGCATTCTGTGTATTCCAGTCCTCTAGGACTGTCCTCTGTTCATCAGCATGTCACAGCAATTTCAGAAGCAAAATTCTTGTCACAGTGTGCAAAGGCAGAAGAATCTGTGTCAGACTATCTTGAGTTACAATAACCCAGAGCACTGCAGCAAACTGAGCCCCCAGAACAGAGCAGCCTTTGGTGCTCCCAGAGAGCCACTGCACAGAGCAGCATCCTCCACCCCAGCCAGCCACGGCACAGAGCTGATCAATCACAGCTTTTAATCTCATTACTGCCCCAGGGCTTTCTTTGCCCTGAAACAAGTCTTCCTGTTCTTTGGTAGCTCAGGAAACCACAGAAGTGACTAGCATTAAATGACATCGTGTGCCTCCTCTATATTCATTTATACATAAACTTTGAGGAAGTTCAAATTAAAGATGATGCTCAATCTGCCGTGGAGTTTCACACGTGTCTGCTGCTAGCACTCGTCAAACCCCAAGTGACTCCATATCCATTGCATTCCATTAGAGAATGGATACAACAGAAAATACTCAGTTTTAAAGCTGCCTTTGCAAAGGAGGTAGGTGCAGTGGGGTGCCTAAGTTTAGGCTAATGGTGCTGTTAGAATCAATATATAGAGCACACATCCAGTCACTGCAAATAAAGTATCTCAGCACATCGCTTTGGAAACAAGTGTCAGGATGATACAACAGTCTGACACATGAACATTTTAAAAGATTCAAATCTCAGAGCCCCAAATCAGTTCAGCTATTTTAAATCATTGTTGTAAATATTGAATATTAAATGAATAAAACTAATTTGACAACAAAAATGTTACTTATTTCCTTAGAGCTGTTTTATATTTAATTCTTCCCAATAAAATATCTCTTGAGGTCTATGACAGCTCTCTGAAAAGATCTTAAATTTTACAGCAAGTAGTAAGGTAACCCATCACATCTTCCCACACACAATCTCTTTCAAAAGCAGAAAACAGGCATACAAATTAATTATTTGCAAAGTCAGCTGGAATTGCTGCTGAATTTCAACCTACAAGAAGGGTCCCTGCACCAGTTTCCCCTCCTCTCTTGGTCTAGGTGCCAATTTGATACTTTGAAAAGGTTTCAACTGTTTTATCATTCAAGAAAAAACACATTTACAGTAGAAAGAAATCCAGTCTCTGGAGAGAAGACAAAACCTTTTGGATTTTCACTATTTTTTAAATAAAGTTAGTGCATTAGAATAAATATCTACCATTCAGAGACCTTGCTATAAACAACAGCACCCCTAATGAAGAGGGCAACTGTTGTGAAATATTATATGGATGGCAAAAATAACATCCTCAGCTATAAATTTTAAAGAGTTTTTTTACTGTATGTTACAAAAACTCTCTACAAATGAGATTTGAAATTTGAATCCAAGTTGTCACATTTAATTACTAAATAAATCTTGGACTAAATCTTTGGAGCCAATTTTAATAATTGAAGAATTTCTCCTACAAATCCTTCCAAAAGAGAAAACTCATATTGTTTAATATAACTGTATGGCTTTCTGAGCCCTATAACAGGGATATACAAACTATGACTGTAAAACATTACTGTAACTCCGGAACATCTTAGGTTTATTTAGTATTCACATTCTTTTGTTGCTTATCTTGCTGCACAGTTGTTTTATGGTGGTCACACATCTCTGAAGAGACTCAAGAGTTTTCAGTCAGGTTAGGCTTGAATAAATCCCAGATTTTACCACTTCCATCTTTAAAGATCAACGTTTGACTTTCAATACAGAGCTGAACTTGGGTTTAAGCCTCATTAACCAGCATCTGGGACTTTGAAGAAGCTGAGATTCTAAACAAGGGAATGATTTTGTAGGTAAATATGCAGCCTAGCTTTTCAGCACCGACAAGCCAAGACTAACTTATCAGAGAATATTTGCTACAACATGACCAAAATATTGCTGCTAGGTTGGTCAAATCCTTTGTAAGTAAATCTAAATTTTGGATTAGATTATGTGCATAAAATACCTAGGTATGTTAACAGCTCAACTATGCTAAGCTAAGACAATTGCTTCCATTTTCTGAAAAATGGATTTCCCTAAAATCAGCTTACACACAGAGTCAGGCTGCTGCTACTGTCAACTCCCTTACCACTTTTTAGATAAAAATATATCCTGCTTTACTTCAAATCTGTAAAAGTCAGTGAATGATAGTTAATTGCTCAGTCATGTAGCGTGTACAGCTGCAGACCAAATAATGTCTGTTCGTTTCCCAAGCTTATTTTAAGTGTGTTCTCATGGGTCCCTCTATAATTCCCTCCACTCCATCCCTTAGCCAGACTGCCTCTCTCCCCATCCCCTGAACCAATTTGTTCTATTTTTGTTACCGCTTTAGATTGAAGGTAATGATGAGCCTTTTGTCCTTGGTCTCCAGACAGCTGAAAATCTGGGTCTGGATTCTTTCATCTGTTCCATGCACAATAATGTGCCTGCACTGAGCCCCACTGCTTCCTCAGCGGGGCCTAATAAGAGCAAGTTTCTGTATGTGCATGTCCAATGGCAAAAATCTGCATTATGTTTCCAGCATACAAGTATTTTCAATATTTATGATGCACAAGTGTCTCTTTCAACATCAAGATGATCAATAAGAACTCATCATTTTAACAGGAACATTCACAGACATATGTTAAATACTTCATAGTGCTTATAGATTTCTGGGTACAGTATATTGTCATTCATTTATGCTTGCTAAGTCTCAAGACTCTTTTTGCATTATAAGAATACCAATAAAAGCACATACTTGCTAGGAATTTAATGCAGATGCATAAAAGGTATTTTTAGTGTGTTTTTAGAGGGGCTATTCCAGAAATCTAAAAGGCTAATAGTCTAAAATTTTTCTTCAGGTACTTTTGAAAAATCCCAGTATTCAAAATTATTCCTCACTATGTAAATACTTCTATTAGGAATAAGACTCGAGAATTCATATGCTTCAGGCTCTCTGACAACAAAATTTCCATTTCAATTAAAAAAATCAACCAAACAAACCACAAAGCCAGCTAAGAGGAAAAAAAAATCTACATTTCTTTCCCCTTCCGCGTCAAAGCAGATCTCTAGATAGGACATCAGTGCTTACAGCTGAAAATCTTATGTTGTCTTTGCAAAGATTGAAGTGAGCAACTACAGTCAGATGTCTGCAGCATGGCGCAATAAAGGTTCATTGTGAGATGTTTTATTTGTGTCTCACAATTGTCTTCTAGATTATCATCTCGGATCAAAGATCAGCTGGAAGGTGTGTCAATAGTTCTGAGGCATCAGTCCCAGATGGGAGAGGAGGCTGCTGGGATCTGGACACTGGGATTATGCGCCAGTGTCACATAGACTGGCTGAGAGGAGATGGAACCCGCGTTTCCAAACGAGCCCGGGTTATGCAGTCGTGTCCCCTGAGGTCTCCCCCAGCAGCACCGAGGCAGGAGGGAGCTCTGGAGCCGGCACACACGGGCTGAACCAGCTCCACCTCGCACCCACGTTCTCTCCGCGCAGGATTTATTCATCGCCTTGGCTGCGGAGGGGAGCCTGCCTCTTCCGATCCAGCTAAGAATCTCAACTGCAGCGCAAAGGGAGCAAAAAGGTCCCTTTGAGGAGGGCTGGGTTTGAGATCAGGAATGGGTAAGGGCCTTGCCCAGTCCCCCAAGGCTGCAGGAAGCTGCACATCCTCCGAGGCCGCGGACTGTGTTTGACCATGCTCAGTGTGAAGAACTTCTTACTGACATCTCCTTGAAATTGCCCTCTCTGAAACTTGTGTCTTTTGTCTCTTGTCCTTTTGCTGCACATCTCTGAGAGGAGTCTGGCTCTACTTTATCTCTAGCTCCTCATTCCCCTTTCTGTGAAAGGCAGAATTGCTTCCCTTGAAATGATACTTTCATAATTCAAAAGTTATTTGCCTTTTACAGATAATGGGTTAAAAGCCTGATTAAGGAAATCCTTGACAGATTGCAACATTTACTTGGGTCAATGATACACACACATCTCCCCCAGATTAAATCAACCAGTTTTCCAGAGCAAGGCAAAATAGGTTCAAAGACATTGGGAACTGGCTGCTGTAGTTAGAAACTACTCAGTCTACACTTGTAGAAGATCCTCTTAAAACCCACTAAAGCTAACAAAGGCCACAGAGCAGCAAAGGGGTCTAAAGGGAAAATACAGTTATTTAATGCACCAAGCTGTTCACCAAACTATTATATCATTTAATGGGAAAACTGCAACAGAGCAAAAAAGTTGTTTGTGAGAAATCATGTCTCACTGCTGCCTTAAGACTGGAAGCAATACTGGCGCTCTGTGAAAAAATAATTATGACTCCAGAAATATTCCAGACACATTGCAAACATATACAACAGCAGTCATAACTTCACTACTATTTATTACAAAGCAAAACCTTTTAAGAATACAAGTAGCCAAAGAATAAAACAAAAGTAAAACAGTGCAGAATTTCTTTATGATTTTTTTTTTTATAGCATTTATTTACTTGTACTTTAAATTACTCACAGAAAAGGAACTCACCCCTCTCTTTCCAATGGGAGACTTGTCAACCAGCAAATTCACAGCTGAAGATCTTTATCTCAAAAAGGCTAAAAGACTAAATTATTTACAATTTAACTATAACCTAATTCCAAAGGAATTGTGCTTGTGCAGCATTTTCTAACAGTTTATGCAAGCACAGGCCAGCTGAGAACAAACAAGGCATTAGCTGCATACGATTCCAGATTCCTAATTAACCATACATACTACAAGCAGCATCACTGTACTAAACAAGTTAGCATGCAAATTATTCTTCCATCATGCCAATGCTACAGAGACAACAGAATTTGGAAGCATAGCAGAAGGACCAAGACTCTGGTTTTAACCCCCCTTCATAATTAGGTAATCAAATTTGTTTTCCTAAACATTTGTATAATAACAGCACTAATAAATGCTAAAACTAGTCTACGGTGTTGCTCTTGGTATTGTAAAAATAAAAGGATTAGTGGCAAAGGTTTTGTGCTTGTGAAGAAGTAACCATCTATTTGCACAATCTTTCATATCTTTTATAGACATATCCAGACATCAGATGTACTTTTCATCCAAATTCCTTCCCATGCTCACATAAGAAGACCTGCCTCTGAACTGAACATAGAATCCATCTAAGACAATATTTTTTCCAGCTATACAAGTTTATATTCTACAGTTCAATACAAATAATTTTAAAAGTCACCAACAGCATCCTTCTAGAAGAAATGGAACAACCAGGAATTGCTACACTCAGTGGAAATACGTAATAATTTAAAATAGCACGTCAAAAACATTGTGTCTTCCTGAAATGAAACCTGTACTAACTGCTGTGCATCCAGAAAAACAGAATACCATAGCCCATGTTAAAAACAGATCCTAAACACTCCTCCTACCTCAAAGGCAGGGCTTTAGGCTCTATCTGGATTAACAGGAAAAACTGAGTAGGATTTAATTATTCCCTTTGCTGGGATGACAAGAACGGCTGCAGGGCACGAGGGCAGGGAAGCAGGCAGCAGTGCTCAGCAATCACTGGCTCTTCTGCATCCTGCAGTGCTGTGTGGACCTTATAACCTTCAGCTTAAGCCATTCCCTCGTGATCAGAACCGTCATACTTCCTAGTGCTGAATTACTTTGTCACTGGTAATGCTGCAGGACGGGTCATATCCATCAAAACCAGTAAAACCCTGCACAGAAAGATTTATACGCTGCTTTGCAGTACAGCTGCTCACAACAGGGAGGGAGCAGCCAAGACCTGACACCCCGGGCATCCCTCCTGAGCTACAGCTGATGAGTCCTGGAGAAAAAGCGGGCAACCAGAAAGCATCTTAACTTCTTTAATGTTCTTCAAAGGGCAACAAAAACCTGAAAAGAAAAAGGACATGCAACTACACTGCAATGTTCAGTGTTTTGCAACTGGAAAAAAAAAAAGAACAAACAAAGCAATCCAGCAGGCATGAAAAGGACCACAACACAATTATTCCAAACTAATCTCCATCAGAGAAACTAAACATTTGCTGTCCACACATGGCTGCTTCTGCTGATCTCTTCCTCCTAGAGCACAGGAACTCCTCACAAGGTGGCATCAGCACCGAGCAGGTGTGGCTGGGTACAGAAGACCCACAAGTCTAATTTCATTTCACTGCAGTTTGGAATAGAAGAAAGACAGAATAGGATTGCACTGGGGCCAGTTCTGCCCTTTTTAAAATCTCCAGCAGTGAAAAGCAGACAGATGCAGGGATTATTTGGATAGATGAGTGGAAATACTGTATGAGCTCTCACACAAATACTGGTGACAGAAACAGGCCCTTTCTCTAATGCTAACTCCAAACTGATCTGAAGTACTGCAGTGGAGAACTTAGCCCTTTACAGGGGTACAAACCCAGAAGACCTGTAAATGAGTGACTACTTACCATAATCACATCTGATTTGAGCCCTTTGGGAGCAAGTTCCTTCCACTCAAGGAACATATTTTGTAAAAGCTATTAACTATTAGCAACCCAGAAACCTTGGGCAGGAAAATAAACTAATCAATAACTGATGCCCCTCCATCAGCTGCACACTGTGAGAGATAAGGTCTCACTTACCAAGAAAGACCTGGTTCCACATGGAGAAGGAGCTAGAAAGTGATGAATAAGGTCATAGTCCAACAAGCACTCACTACCATGCTAAGAGACCTCAAGCACTTTAATCCTCACATACGAGGATGCAGCAGGTGCCCAGCAAAAGCCTGGGGAGGCAAATGCAAACTTCTACCAGCTGGCAGAAACTCAAGACATCGTGACCTGTGCTTTATAAGTTATTGCTGCAGAGCTCCCAGATGAGCCACATTAATAAAGCTGTAGCCTAATTAAACCACATCCTTCACATCTCATGCTCCCATGTGTCTGGGAAGATCAATGCAAACCAAGGCAACCCAAGTGGGAATCATTAAATGCATCTGCGAGCCACACCAGACCAACAAACAATTAGACACACAATGTACCAATCAGGACAACAAACAAGCCTTATGGTTATGATCCCATCAGCAAAGCTTTCCTCAAGTGCACTTCCAATTAATTATAAAACATTTATACACAAACAGTGGCATCTCTAAATGTCTACTTTAAACACCATTAACACTGTCAATAGTCTGATTTCTAGAAGTAAACAACACAGCCTTGCTCTTGACAGCAATGTCTTAACCCACTGAAACTTTCTGTGCTATTCTGCAAGTACATAATTATACTGATATAGTTGTAATCCCTGAAGGAAGTGAATGGGAAATATGTGTAAACATAGCAACCAGGACAATAGGGTTCCCCAAAACACAGTGATTAATACATTCCAACGAATATCAAGAAGAGACAATACCTCCATGATTTCCAGGTACCCACTCAACAATCTATTTAAAGTTTTTAAAAGACAAAATGAGAAACTCATATGCTACAGCTCCACAGGGAGCTCACAACTTTTTGCAAAGATCAGTGCTGCCACTTTCCGGATGAGTGCATTTACCCATTTCCCAGATGGGTGAAAAGGCTGTGGAATGCTACATTTGCTGGGCTGGAAGCGGGACCAGGCAGGCACAGCTTGGCTGGGAGAGCAGAGGGCCCCACACAGCAACACGGATGCATTCATCAAGGAAGAAAAAGGTTGCTTATAAGCAAAGGAAAAATCAAAGAAACAAATATGTTTAATATATCGGCAAGAAGAGCCTTTAGGAGCTAGACAGGCGCTAATAAGAATAGAATGAAACTATCACCTTACAGCCTCCACACCCCTTTGCATACCCAAAAAAAAGAGAAAGGACTTGTCAAAGAAAGCCTCCCCATCACCGTCCTGTGTTAGTCTGGCTCAAAAGGCTGATCCCACAGCACCAACATCCTGATACATGCTCTGCCCTTGTCATGTGGACACGAGCCTTTTGCTACAGCCCCCAGATACTCAACCCAGAGAACCCATCTGTCCCACTTTGTGAAAGCCCTGAAACATTCACAAAATAAAGAAAACAACAAAAAAAGAATCTCCAAACCCTACTAAAAACTGAACTAGATAGTCTAAATTATTACCAGTTACAGACCTGGCAGACTTCTTAGTCTGCAGTACCAAAGGAGAGACATTAATTTTTACTTGCATATTTTTATTGTGTTTATTTGCTTTTGGTTTTCCACAGTGCCTTAAAGAGTCTCCTTTGCTGGCATTTATCAACAAATATTTGAAGAATAGAAGAGTAATAGTCACTTATGATTCAATCCAAGCAGTTTCTGTAGTTGGATGTGATTCTTTGGTTTGCAAAAAATACTAAAAATAAAACACTAAAGTAAACAACCTCCCCCACAGCTGCATACCTTAGCACTGCCAAAAATCCCAAATAATTCAGATCCACTTAAGTGACATGGGATTATATGCTAACTCAGTAGGTCTTAACTCCTAAAATGAAATTCAGTTTTCTGTATAACCAGAAAAGCAGTTAATTCAATACAGACATTACAGGATGACATAACGCCAATATTCTAGTACCAAATATTTACTTCAATCAATATTAACTATTGAATATTGTAATAATAACAGTGCACTGTACATTATGGGGCTACCAATCTGAAGTCACTCTTTGGTGAACTAGGGCAGAAATGTGGTGAATAGGAAGGAATGAGGTGTACTCTGACCAGAACAGTCAGCTGTGTTGTCTCTGACTATCAGGGATCCCTGACTTGGTGTAAGGATATAAAATTGTATTTTTCACTTCCATCTGACTGCCCTCAACCATCAGTCCACGCTCGGTCTGGCAGAACTTTTCCACAAAACCTCTGCTTACACTGATAGCTTCAAAGAAGCAGCATTAGTGCTATTTAGATCACAAGGTTTCCAATTCTCATGTCACCACAGAATGAAGAAATCTGTCCAGGCAGACATTTTGATAAAGTGGTATCTAATTATTTCCTCTCGTAGTGAATCTTTCTTAGAGCAGAGCCTAAAAGGAACTTAAAACAAATCCCACCCGTTTTAAAACTATGGCAGGGCTATGACTTTTCATCTCACTTGTTTTTGGTTCCTTTTTTGAGCCTTACTAAATTTCATTTGATAACAGTTGTCTTCCCATCTTCAGATTTCAGGAATCTCACACATGTTAGAACTTGCCAAACGGGGCTCTTGTCCATGCTAGAAAACTGCAGCAATTTGCTTATCTTCCTGCAAACAAAAGAGTGGACAAGATGCTCTCTCAAAATAAGAATACCCATGCTGATAAAAGCCACCTATACACTGAGATAACTCCTCCATTAGTCTTTTCCTGAAGCTATCATTATAACTGTACTTCAGGAAAAACAAATCAAATCTAAAGCAGGTAGGACAGCCAAGCTGATGCACAATGTATTTAGTATTACTGTTTACCTTAGCAGGCAGAAGATGGAAAAAAAAATAAAAATGACACATTGTTGTCCCAACAATGAACACAAAAAGAACAAATAATAAAATAATATATCCTACAACAGAGCTATTTATGGCACTCTTTCATTTGTTACCGTCAGAACAACACAGTGGATACTAATGATAATCACTGCGTGACTGCTTGTTTCCTTTCTTTGTATTTCCTGCCTTATTCTTCCCTTCTCTCACAAAACATCCAGTTATCAGTATGAACAAGTCTAAATAAAGCGTTGGAAGAACAGAGGTGGAATTCAGACAAGTAAAACAAAGAGGAGGGAGGAAGTCTCAGCTCCAAATACTGCATCACTGCCCAGGGCAATTCTAGAACCTATCTGGGGAAGCCAAGATATAAACAGCAGGTTGTTGTAAAAGCAACATTTAAATAGGTGTGTTAGGAAGGAAGGAAGAGAAATACCAGGCTGGAAATGAAGGCTGACCAAAATTAATGGAAAACTTGCTCAAGTCTGACATGTCAGGATAATTGTTCAAGAAGATTTCACACACAGGGAAACACAGCCTCAGAGCTGCTCCAAGGTCAGCAGGATTTGGGCTGAACACTTTAGGAAAGGCAGCCTCTGAAGCTCACTGTAGTTAAATGTTCTCAGCTCCTAATCCAAAAGAAAGCTCCTTTTAAACCTGGTATTGCAAATGATGGGAGCTGGCATTCTTTTTATCATTAGTTTTTTCTTCCTCTGGCAGACAGGGAATTGCTATTTAGTAGGTTTAGGCATTAAGTAATTTTGAGATGCACAGGACATTTTAATTAGGCCGACGCTGTTTTATACATTGTATTGATTTTACGCTTTTTTGGCTATTAATTGATTTATTTTTTCCAGTTGAGGATATGAACTTATCATTGATTTCTACTAAGTCAAACAGTTGAAGGATGATACATCTACTGCAACTTGATAAAATACCACCAGGGAAGAAAGTTCCCATTTTACCAGTTTTCCAGGTGAAACGGCTCCACAACTGCAGCCTCAGTTCTGCAAGAAGCTACAGCCCTGGATTAGGGCCACTGAGGAACGTGCTCGCTGCCAGCCACGGAAGGCACTTATGCACATCAGTAGGATGGTGGCTTGTAAACACAATCCGTCACCACCGGCAGTTACTCAGTATGCTAGAACACTTACATTTTTTTGTTCCAAACCATTATGCATAAGATAGTGTGAATAAAGATCTTTCAAATCAGATCTTTCAAATCAGATCTTCTTCTTTGGCCTTTAGTAGATCCAGCAGAGATGCCAGACAAGCTTTCCATGAATCCTTTTAGAACAGGACTTCCTCTCCACCAAAGAACATTGCATGAGGGTTTACATGCTCTGACCAAGGTTTACCATATTCACACTATCAGATGAAAGGTGCTAGTGCCTGCTTCTCCTCACTGTACCTCATCATGCCCAAACATCTCAGCTGGATCTCTGGGAAAATTAACAAATAGTTGCCAGAGAAACCTTTAATTTTTTTTCCCAAATGACACCATATTTTGAAGAAAAAAATATGCCAAATCCCATTATTACACAACAGTCACATGCTGCATGCTTGCTACCATATTTATAAAACTAACTGAAAAAATGCACGTTAGTCTACCAGTGCTTCTCACAGGGTATGAAGTTGTTTTCAGTTATTGGATGAGATTTCAGCAATATCTTTTAATTACCTGTTTGGAAACTTCAACCACGCAATATTAGGCATGTCAGTTCTAGAAGGGAGATATTGATCTGCTCGGCTGATGATTGCAAGGATGCTGTAGCTCCAAGAAGGGCAATTAGATGTTTATATCAGAACACTTGCAAGTCTTCCACGAAAAGCCAGAGAACTGGCTGGGATCTACTGGAAATCTGCCCTTGGAGCACTAAGCACAAGAGAAGCCTCACACAGACAGAGCAGGGAGATGTTCTGTTCCATTAACTGCTCTTGACAGGAGCAGGACCTGGGATTGAATTTTACCTGGCAAAAGGAAGACTCCAATTTCCAAGTGAGCCTGATGCAGTTCACTTAGTCTTGGGAGAACCTCCAAACTTGGACTGAGCAATTCTGAGTACCAGTCTTGCCGATTCCTTTCATGAAAACTGAAGATGGTGAAAGTTTGCACATGAAGGGTGGTTAAGAGGAGGAATCCTCAGCTAATAATGGCCATTCTTCCAATACTTTGTTTTCACTGATGCACTGGGCAGAGCAATTATTGAACCCAGGGTCACAGAATGAGCTGCTAATATGCTGCTGAAGGCTGCAGCTCTTACTCACTTTATGAGTCATGAAAGTAGCACCATTGAGTAGCACTTCAGTAACTTAGAAGAGAGATGGGAGTCAAAGCTTCTTGGTGTAACAACAGCAGAAAGACCTGCAAGATCCTTCGTTTTGCCAATCTGCAACATTCTCACAGCCTGTTACAGCACATGTGGAGTGCAAGTTAATATTACAATTAATTAAAGCAGTCCCTGGGTTAATTTGCAAGGAGTGTTTCATTGGATCTACCTGCACTGAGTCAGACAACTGTGCTACATGACAGGCAGTGAGAAACAAATAATTTTATATATGCAGTAAGAGCACAGATCCTGAGTTGCAAAATAATTTTAACCATAACAGAGACCATCTAACTGAGGAATTGCCATGTTAATACTACACTGCATTTTTAATCTATAATCAGGAAGTCTAAAGAACTGTAAATATTTGCTCTTGTAACAGGTAACACGATCTTTTTGTATATCAGAGACTCAGAAGCAAAGTCAATTTAACAGGAGTTTCACCTGCAAATGGTTTCCTATTTCATTCCTACTCTAACAACTCTCATTTTCTCAAATGCATTCATTTCTTTTGCAGCATATTTCCAGCTCCTCTGCATATTTGTGTTACAACTCAACTGCACAATACCCTGTCTTAACCCATGAGTCTGACTGCTCTGACTTCCAACAGCCTGAGGAACAAAAGGAAAAGGCAGCACCAACACAGTTCTCCCCCTATTCTGAGTCCTAACATAAGATCCCATTTTGAGGCTCCATCCATCGTAAAAGTAGAGTTTCCATCCATTGATGCAGCTAAAAGAAGTAGTAAGGGAGAGAGGATGAAAAGAAAGTGTTCCTCAGCAATGCTACTCAGAGCAGTAAAACAAAATAAACAACCAAACCACTTGCAATAGCAACAGGCAGAGAGTGAATCACTAATAATTTCTTGGAGTTTTATCAAGAGCAAGCCCATTTTGTAGATTAATGTAAAATGAGAATGTAAATAATGCTTAGAATTTCAATAAGCCTTTAAATTTATTGCTTTGAATCTAATGCATTTAATAAAAAGTAGTTGTCTTAGAGGCAAGGTCTTTGGTATTTGCATTTAGGACACTGTCCCCTTCCCTCTTCATACACAGATAAATATGTGTATGACTAAAGTGTATGTGTATGACTATATGTGTATGACTAAAGTGTAATATGCATTACCCATTTTTCACTAGGAAGAATTCAGCTAAATGGAGCAGCATTGACAAAGCAGCTAAGCTGAGTAAATGAAAGCTCTCCTACATCATGGTGCCTAAGGCTAACTGGTAAATAAACAGAGACATTTTTAACAAGATGTTTTCCTTGCAGTTTTGAGAAATTTCATTTGAGTCTCATTTTTGGTGGCTATGTATCAGGTTTGGATGAACATGTTTTAATGCATTTGTGAATCATTAGCACGGAAGTGTTGATAACGAGGACAAAATGGAGACGAAGAAAATCTGTCTCTATAAAGCATCTTCAGTATTGCACTTCTCTTCAAAAAAAGTAGGTGGGTATGAAAGTCACAAATGTACAGCAAACACCAGGGTCACCAACATGCTGTGGGAATGCTTGGGCCAGTCTGCCCAGCAGGGTCCTCTGCAACCTGAGGGGCTGAGAGCCCTGGAATTTCAGCCTGGACAGTGACTGTCCTAAACTCCGTGCTGGAGAAAAGACTTCTCACTCACACCCAACACTGACATTTGAAGTGAACTTTGACAATGCACAAGTCCACCAGCACAAACCTCTGCAGCACACTGAGGCACTGAGCTGTGCAGCTGAGCTGCCTGTGCCCCTCTGAGCCACTCCTGCCATGTATTCAATCAGTGGTTAATACAGGCCCAAACACAAGTCAGAAAAGAAACGAAAAGGAATCTATGAGAGTAAAGTAGGCAGCCTCAATATGAATAAAGAAGCAGTATTTTACAGAATATCAGAGGAAGAAATCCATAAAATTGCATGAGATCAGAGATCAAAAACCACTGTCATTAAACTAGAAAGATACAGAACTCAATTTGGAAAAATATTACATTGGAAACCTCGGGGGCAGGAGAGAGAATTGAGCTGTGAATGTTTAAAACTCAGCATATTAAATGACTGAGAGACAAAAATTTAATCCAAGTGTTCAGCAAATAGGGACAATACAAATTAGTATTACTGTTTCAAATACTAATGTTGCCCCATCTATCAAAACATTACTAGTTCTAAAGCTTTGTAACAACTTTTTATTACTTTTAAGCAGAGAGACCAATAAAAATAGCACAAGAACTCCTGAACCCATAAAAAACCCAGCTAATTAACTGCAGAACTAGAAGTACAGAGATACCCGCAGTCTATTGATGGACAAGCATAGCTTTAGGCCTGAATTGTAAGTCCCAAATCCTCTTAGATAAATTCCTCTACAAGCTAGGGAGCTCTGTGGCATAATGCAAACGCCAAATCCAGAGTTCTGATAAAATGCCACATAAAAGTTAAGACTGGTTTCTGACGTGTATCAAGATATGTATTTCAGTTTTAAAACACAGCTTAGCCTAATTTTTCTCCCGTCATCTCATTTTTTCCCCCTGTGACACACCACTATTTTCAGAAGAGTTTGTTCATTTACATGAGCACATACACAGCACATTTGGTATATTTTCTTCAATCTGTTCCCTGGGAATGCATGTCAAAATCTGGTATTTTGAGACATGCCTTTAGGGCATTGCTCTACTGACTGACCACGGAGGTATTCTGGCAGAATTCTGAAAAGTGACACTTTGTCCCCTTCCAAGTTTGCAAACGTTATTCAAAGTCAAAAGGGCACTAAGGGACAAAGGATCTGAACTCCTGAAAAGAGAGATATGAGACCCTGCTTAAGGGAGGAAGCATTCTGTTAAGTTAATATGGTGGGCTCTTGAGAAACGAGGAGGATTCTTGGGGATTACTTTGCTTTGGAGAAATTTCTAATCTGTCTGTTGCCTGTTCCATGCTTAGGGGACTGTTTGCTTGAAATGTCTGTTCCGTCTTCTACTCCCAGCGACACTTTTCTCTCTATTTAAAATAAAAGTGTGCTAAAATGTTCAAATTAAAACGTGAAAGTCCACATAAGCATGGCAAACACACAGTTCCTCCCTGTGAAAGGAAAGGAGAATGCCAAGACAGAGGATCTCTAACACGGCAGCAGGAGGTGCTCTGGAATCCTTTGGGAACTCCACATCCTTTGTGACTCCAGCAAAAGCAGACAGCAAACAGACAGGCACATTATCAAACATAATCACTTCTCAGCACTATTTACCCATCCCTGCATTTTACAGAGAAGCAAGTGACCTTCTCTTGTCCCAAAGGCTTTATCAACTCTGATAAATAGTTCAGTTAAACAACAGGGAAGCTGCTTAGGAGGTGATGATTTATTGGTCAAATCTTCTGAAATATATAATTAATTTTTTTTCTCCTGTTGATGCAACCAACAGTCAAAACCAAAACCTTGTGTTTTACTGTCTCTTCCAGTTTCTGTAATAAACACAGAGTTTCCTTCTCCAGAGTTCATTATTGCATCTAGTGTCTATATAACAAACGTAAGAAACTATAAAGTTCTCCTCTCACAAGCAAATCCAACAGGCATTCACCTCCACAGTTTGGAAATAAAATTCCAACATGCATTAGTATGAGCTAGTACACTGAGAATCTGCAAAATGTATTTTGCAGTATTTTCACCTTTTTGTTCAGAAAACACACACTGTCTGCTCAGAAGATTGCCCACAGCTCTCTAACACTAAGCCAAGATGTTCTTTAGAAGAGCAGGCAGTTATCAACAATCAGAGAAGTGCTTCAGTCCTGCTAGGGATATTTGTTACAAATTAGAACACTATGAATTCCAAATTTTCCTACTTTTACACAATGTAACATCATTTGCTATTTATGACTTATGCTGAAAAAATAACCAGAGCTCACTGGAGACTGGAAATGCAGTAAGTGCTGAAACATCTCCAATGCAATTGTATACTGCTGGGTGAATTTCGTGGTCACAAACAGAAATTATCTATAGCTAAAAAGGAAAAAAAAAGCTTTAGTCGTGGAAATATAGACCAGTACTATTGTGTACACTCCCATCATCACTGACAGAGGATCACTACAGGAAACTTCTGTACCTGTGGGATAATGAAGTGCCCACAGAGGACCAGATAAAAAGCAAAATTAATGCTTCAACTACTCATGCAAGGGCCAAAAAATATCCCAGTACATACAGTTGACCATGCTGCAGAGAGAGCATAGAGGCTTTCAAATCTCTTCTAGAACCATGTTTGCTCAAAGATCTGCCACGAGGTATAGATTCTTTCCCTTATTAGTACCGTGCCTTCTACATCTTCCCTGTAAATTCAATAAGATGTCACAGGTAAAAGCCACTGCTGAGGGCAATGAGGCTCAAGCACTCTTTCTCAGGCACTGTTTAATAAGAAAACAATCAGTAAGAAAAATAAACAACAGAATGATTAATTGTTATTTTCAAACCTGGAAGGCTGGGTTTGGGTTTTTTTCTAAAAATTGCCTTAAAATCCAATAGCTCATCCTAGAACGCAGCAATCCTGGTATCAGTGGCAGGCAGCGTCATATTTACCAGAAAGTACAGAGAGTTCAGAGACGCTGAAAATAACAATAACAGACGATAACAACCCCAGACAGATTTCTTGCCCTTCACCGTTTGTGAAGCTGGGACCAAATATCTTCCCCTAATTTACACAGCTGAATATTCATTCACCTATGGAATCAAACAACTCCCTCCAAAAGCTCATTAGTTATTTCAACTAAATTTTAGCGATCTTTTGAGCTCCCCATGGTTCCATGAGAATCCCAGGCAGTACCAAACATGGAGCTCTGTCTCATCCTGCAGAAGGCACAGAACAGCCTCCAGAAGCACTGGCTGTTATCCCTTCCTGTTCCCTGCACTGGAGAGGAAAAATACAACCCAAAATTTCAGCCCCTCTCGAGTAACACAGAGTACACTGACATTTAATCTATCCTGGGATGTTTTTTACTGTCCTAAAAGGAATGAACTTAGAGGAAACAGCATCTACCCCACAGCAGATGGGAAAGGTTGGGTACTCTTTCCCTGTATCGTAATGTTTTGTGGTATAAAATATGAATGTTTAATGGCCAGGACAGTTCATACTAAAACATGCACAGTATCAAGCCAAGGGAGAAGGAACAGTTAAGTTTGTTTCTGCTACAGCAGAGATTTAAAGTAGGCTAATAGAGATGTCACCACCTGGTCTGACAAAGACATTTGCATCTCCAAAGAACTGAAACAACACAGTGTAATTAAGATGAAGCACCAGGTTACCTCCTAGGTAAGAAGTAAAATAGAAAAAAAAAAAAGGCAAAAAAAGTTTTGAGGGGAAGTTGGTACATTCCACCAGGAAAAGACCCCTCTGTAACAGATGCAGACCCTAAAATCATGTTTATATCCAAACTTTGAGGGATTCTGCAACAACAATTACTTACTAATTGTCTTACCTTTCCTTGCACATGATGGATTGCTTTCAGTAGTAGTTATTTGTTATCCTGAGATGCTTTTTTTGCCACATCAACTGTGAGACAGCTAATTATTTTACCTACTTTTCATCTATCTTTCCAGCTTCTCACTTCAGCTGCTGTTTTGCTATCAAGTTTTATTATGAATCTTGCCATAACTGGGACTTTCAACCAAGCACTAACAATGAAATAGTGGCATAACATTCTCAACTTTCATTTAAAATCACAACCTTGTTGACTGCAAAGACTGAAATGTGTTAACCAAATGAATTCAATAGCTTCAAACAAAAAAAAAGTATTACTGCACCTTCACTGGATTTCTATGCTCTTGACCTGAGACTAATGGAAAACAATTATATCAATTCAATGAGTACTGAATATATATATATATGAAATAATACCAAATGCTAAAAAATACTGAAAGTACAGAAAGTACTTTTTTTTTTTCCCTGTGAAGTTAACTGCTTCATTTCACAGACACTGCTTCTCACGTGGAACTGAGAGCCCTGCAGCACAGGAATGCAGCACAGACCCTTTCCATTTGCACAGGCACGTCATCACCACAGCACAGGGCTGGTCTCAGCAGCAGCTGATCCTCTGAGCTGACCACTCTGTTCCGCAGGGGCATGGGTGAGCCTGTGCTGCAGAGGAAGCCAGTTCCATAAGGAATGGTCAGGGGTGACAGCAGCTGGGCTGGGGGTCAGCTGGCTGACTGTGCCCTCCAATTCCCTGTCACCTGCTGCAGCTCCCGTGGCACTCACACCAGCATTGCCATCACCAGGACGGGGGCTTTGCCAGCACCACCAAAGCACTGTCACTCATCCAGAAACAGCTCTGATTCCTGCTCTCTCCACTCTCCAAGAGCACTGAGAGAGCCCCTTGAGCAGCTTCTCAGGGGATGAGAGACCCTCCTGTAGCACAGCGCTGGGTAAAACAGAACCCAAGGCTGCAAATTCTACTCTTATGGAAGAGTCTAGTGCTACTGCTAACAATAAATCACTGTGCACAAGGGGGGAGGCCAGACTACAAACATGTGAAGCATGAGGTCTTCTGTAAGCCTCAGTTCTAGCACAATCTAATCTCACAATCAGAATTGGCTCCGTTTACAGCAAATTTTAAGGTTTTTTAGGTTTAATTAGAACACCGCCTGCCTGAAGTTTTTCTGATGACTCAAAGAGCCTAGAAGCAGGTTGAAACATATGGTACTACAGCAATGTTAGAATAGTAAAGCAGGCAGACTTCCACAGAAGTCTGTGGAATAATTTACATCATCTTTTTGCTACTAGAACATTTAAAGAAAGATTATCCTTTATGACATCCATGGAGCTTCTGTTAAAGGAGCAGCATCAAGACCCCAACCTGGCAGCTGCCTGTACTGTAAAATTACTCAGGAGGATCTCTATAAAGAGCAGTCTGGAAGCAAATGAGCAGCAGTAATATCAAAATACTTCTTCCTTGAAAATAAAAAAGAAAAATGTAGCTGCACTGTTCAGGTAGAAGGTACCTTTCTTAAATATAGAATCCACTAAATAAAAATTGAAGGTGTTACTTCTATATGCACATACAATGATTGGACAAAGAAGCCAATTCATCAAGATATGTATTTTTCAGATCTATGACAAGGAATTTAAAAGCATGAAGGAAAATGTAGTTTGCAAAGTGATTAGGTCAAATGAAAATATTAACATAATTTTACAAAGGGGAATATATCATATTAAAACATTAATGCACACATGTTCTTTATATATGCAGCCAGTGCCTTGGTAATAATTTAGTGATACAAGATTTCTGTATCCCATGAATTGCTGTGTAATGTTCTACATGAAAGAATAACATGTCTAATTTTACTCTGAAGACAAATGATTTGTCATGCAGAAACGTTCATTAGATTTAACCATTACTAAAAAACAGGGTAATAAATCATGATTTTGCATCAAATGAAGAAGCAGCACCTTTCCTAGCTTGGTTGTTCAGTCATAATCATGATAAATGGACATCCTGGGACAGGTGAATTTTAACAAGCATTCAATACCCTTAGATTAATTAGATTTTTGTTTTCTAGTTTTTGTTCTCTCTTCCTTTATGAATGAGAGACTGGAGTTGAAAGCAACACTGAATAAACAAGTGTTCATTGTTGCATCAAAAAGCTGTTTGCTATCACAAGGAGTCCTTCGGTAGTTTCTCTAGTTCTGATCATTCCACCCTTCCACACAGAAAAAGAGAACATGCTGAAAGAAACCTGCATTTCAACTATAAGCAGCAAAATATCATCCTGAAACATACATATGGATGTTTTCACTCTGAAAAAATGAAATTCTGGCACACTGTGGACATGCAGGCAAATAAACATTTGTTTTCCCCCCATTCAATACTGTAGAATCTCCTGGTACTTGCTGTATCATTGAATCTTTGTGGGATGGCAAAGAACAGGAACAGGAGGCAAAAGAAAGCTGTGGGTGAAATATCTTAACATTAAGTCCAATTTCTTACAGTGATGGGACGTCCAGGGCAGTAGCTCAATAAATCCCCAACCAGTCAGCGAGTGAACAAACCCATCCTTGCATATTTGGCTACCCAGAGGTTTTTTCCAGGAGCTGAGGATTGGAAGTCAGCAGGTGTGACTACAAGTATGATGGCGTGTAAGCCTGAAGAAACCATGACTGGGGATTTAATTTAAATGTGCTAATAAGTAACCACCATTATCTCCCAAACGAGGTGTTCACAAGAATGCACTGGGAAGGAAAAAAAGCAGAAGCGAAACAAACAAAAAGGCCCCACTGAGCTATCTTTAAAAATTACATCTGCCCAGCCTGGATAAAATGTGGAAGGGGCCCAGCATCGATATGGGAATTGAATTATTTGTTTAGTTTGAGCTTTGCTGAGGAAAATGGAATCTAACACTTCTATCTACCGAGCGATCTGTCAGGGCAGGACGAGCTGAGTCAAACTGCTGCCTTCGCTGACAAAATGTTCTGTGGATTGGTAGCAAGGAAGAAAAAACTAATATCATGCCAACAAATGTTCTGATTTGAAATCACCAGTCACAGGAAAGACTATCTTGGAATACTAATCATGCAAGAGAAAGAAGAGCAGAGATTGTCCTATTCCGTACTATAGGGTATGTTCAGCGCTACACCCTGAGCAAATGTGAACGGAGCTAATTTAGGACTATGCCAAAGGAGCAGACAAGCAA
The DNA here is from genome assembly GCA_013398955.1 of Callaeas wilsoni. Taxonomy (NCBI): domain Eukaryota; kingdom Metazoa; phylum Chordata; class Aves; order Passeriformes; family Callaeidae; genus Callaeas; species Callaeas wilsoni. The sequence continues at coordinate 58,058 of VWPU01015897.1, read as the reverse complement.
AATCCCTCGGGCACTATTGAAGATTAACGTGGCCAGCAGAGTCAGAAAATGTCCTGAACAGAAATGAAATGGAGGAGAAGGAGAAATAGATAAGTTATTAAAGAACACTGATGAGGAACGTGTTGTCCTGGACCATGAGGAAAAACCCCGCTAAGCTTCGCTTGTAATGAGAATGTGTTTAATCACTTATACAGGTAAATAATCACCAGCTATTCCAGAACACTGGCTAGAGAAAAACATGCTGGAAGCAGGCCAGATGCTGAAGTTCCTGGAAAGCACTGCATAGCTTTTATTGCACACACAACATAAATATTAAATGAAGAAAGAAGAGAGCAGGTCAGACACCATTTGCAAAATTTCCTTTTGAAATTAATTTCATGCATGGATTTTATTTTACAAAAAATGTCTAATTTCAATGTCAATGCAAAAATAATTAATATGCACAGTGTACATACAAAAAGGCTGATTACTGTAGGAAATTCACCTGAAAAACCTGGCTCTGGAGAACTCCCATGATCTACAGTCACACCACTCTAGTTCTCAGATGTCTTTTTCCACATACCATGATCCACACTGGATACCTAAAAATCCAGAATACCAACTCAAACAAAGAACAGTCCTTGATTGCAAGATCTTAACTCCTTTCTTACAAAGGTCAAGGAAATAAAGCATTTAAAGAGTAAAGCCATATTAAATCTGCCCTCCTCCCAGACTTGTGTTTTGTTTCCAATTATACTGATTTTATGATATTCTGCCATTTATGATATTAACAAGGCTCAGAAATGCCATTTTCTGGATTTCATAATTTCTTAAATGGTTCTATTTTCAGCATCTACATAACACACTGATTTTTTAAGCTTTGGAATCCCAGAAAACTTGAATAAAGCAATACTTTTGCCACTCCAGCTACCATCTGAGACCTCCAAGTGATACATTTGATGTCATTCAGGAAAAAAACCATCCACCAGATATGACATTCCTGATGCTAATGTTAAACAAGATAAAATGCTGTAACTTGACAAAGACAAATGAAAACCAAAGCATCGCCTCCGAGGCAGCAAACGAAAAGGCAAAAGTCTCCTGCAATTGACCTTAACGAAGTTACAGTGCTGGTGTATTAAACCAGACAAATCTATCTGAATAGAGTTTCATGGTTCAGAGTTACATGTGCAAAAGTCATGAAAATAAGAGTTATTCCCACAATTGTTTAACATGGTTCAGTGGCTTCCTCACACTGAGGGCATCTTTTCCTCTCCTCCAGCCAGTGCTGGATCAGCTGTACCCACACGTGTGTGAGCAATGCTAAGCAATTATGTAGACTTTACAGGGAAAACTATTAAATGAGAATTGTGGCTGCAGTTCAGCAAAGTAATATTGTTTTGCTAATTAACAGTACAAAAGGCTTAGAGATTTCTTCTGAAGGGAATGCTGAGAAATTAAGAACATGCTGTTGTCATTGTACTATTTAACACTGCTCTTGGTCTTAACCAAGGACATGTAAGTTTATTTTATCTATGTTAATTACTATAAAGCTAAAAAATCAACCTGAAACTCTGCAGTTATGCAAGGTAGTCTATATTACAAATGGGACATTTATGCCAGCCTACATATTTTATGGCCCTTCTCTAACCCCAATTATCTATAACATACTAGTTTTAGAAAATATCAGGATCAAGGGCATTGCACTGTTGCTTAATGATCAGAAATTATGAGAAATTTCCTTAATTATGAAATTTTAGGGTACACATTTACTGCAGAGTTCTCCTATATAATTAAGGCTAGATCTTTTCTCCTCCAATTCCCTTCTGTCCATAAATTAAACTATTTCAGCCAAACAATGACTCTTTAAACCCTAACAGCACCTTGACTGGGACTTTCACTAAAACTATAGGATATTTGCTGGCCAATATGTTGAGTGAAAAACATAAATATTTCAACCCAAATATCTCCCAAATATCCTCTTAATTTCTCACCTATGTATTTTACACTCACACCGACACAGGCTTAAAAGAACGTAAGTCACAAAATCCTACAGCTTCCGACATCCCAAAATTAAACCAAGCTTTTGAGACAACTCAATCAGGCTAAGGAAAGGCAGCAGCAAAATATAAAGAAACTCATGCACTTGTCAGTTAATGTAGCATTAAAGTTGTGTATTTATTCACACACAGGAACTGTAGGGATAGGAAAGGCTATTTGCTAATCTCAATTAGGCCAATGTGAACCTGACAGCACAGATATTTGTGATTTACAACAATGCAAGTGCTATCAATAAGTGATAAAAGATTTATCATTGGGATGTTCAGAGAATTCCCCAAATACCAACTAATAAAAATATATCTATTCATGAGCCTTCCATTAGTAGTGTTTCACTGTACTTTATATGTATTAGATTAAAAGCCTCCTCTTCAAACCTTTCCTGAGTAAATGCTTTCTTTCCCTCCATCACAAGAAGTAATAGATGAAAAAAAACCCGCAAGAACCAGACAAAGTTTGCAGATCCCAAGTCTGCAAGTACAAAAACCAACCAACCAACCAAAAAGATAAAGTAAAAATCCACCTCACTATTCTTGCATTTCCTCTACAGCTTCTCCTGTACACTCAGTTCAGAGTGGTTATAAACTAGAAAACAAACAAGCACCCCAAACCCAGTATGTTCATTTCAAAGATCGGTATTCAAGTGTCTCGTTTCACACCCCTATCAGAGCTGGCAGCATCTGGAGCACTTTGTGCTCAGGTTTGCTCTGGTGTCCCTTCCCTCCAGGCACAGGAACACACGTCCCACCCAGGGAGCGCTCAGCTCCTTTGGGTCATCCAGTGACACGTGGATACATCTTTAAAATCCCGAGTCTGTCGACTACAAGCCAGAAAAATTGATTACTTTGATCACAAAAGGTGCATTTGCATGAACGAATTTTTGATTGTAGCAAAAACTGTTAAGTCAGGATCCATGAAGCAGAGCAAAGAAATGGATTACTCGCCACAGCTTCAATTAATGGTTTTGGTTCCCAGTGGCAAATCAATGTCCATCAGCTCTGACTTTCTTGTCAAATACAGGCAGTCAACACCATCTATAGCACTTAAATTACAGATCTTGTACAATCTGGGGAGCAAGACTTGACAGGAACACCTGATTTTACCTCAGCACAACTTATAAATTATACTCTGCTCTTCTGCTCCATCCTGAAAGGCTTTGGCTAGAAGGGTAGAATAATTCAGTATTGCTGAATGCAGAAATAAGCTCTGCGTAATTATTATCTTAAATAATGTTTATGAGCTCCAAAATAAATATATCAGCTTCTGCTTTGATTTGGACAAATGTCTACTAAACAATTTCAGTCCAGTAAAATTAGGACACATACGGCCTAAAAAAGGGGTTTGAATGAAAGAACCCAAGGGCTGCAGAGAGCACTGCTTGCAGATCCTGCAGTGATGGTCAGTTGTTTTACAGAGCTTCTCAAGTAAAAAAGCACCAGAGAACAAGAGGAAATAAGGCACGAACACATCACATTTTATTTCCACATTAAGAACAGAGGAGCAATGATATAACAAAGGCCAGAGGAAGCTTTAGGGAAAAATATTAAGTAGTAGATGTGGTGTCATATAATGTAATTGAGCAACTTGTTCCTTGGTAATAGCACTTGGAGTGAGTCACCTTACCACAGCCTTTTCTGCATAGCAGCTCATTTGTGTACTGTAACAAAATGGCCCAGGAACCAGGAAATTATGGAAGACTGATTTCTCTTTGGCAGTTAACTGTAACAACATCCAAAGACCTCACATAAATTTTGTGGAAAGAGTAATGAAGCTCAGCACTGAAGACCAGGGAGTGAACATCCTGAAGGACACCCCTCAGAGCTCTGGAGCTTCCCCAAATGGGGGAATGCACAATTTCCAGTGGTGCAGCTCTCAGTCTAAACATGCCTCCAAACATACTTGAAAAAATTTATCATCACACCATCGTGACAGAAAAGCACCTCAGCTTTCTCACATGTGCATTTAACAGAAGCATCTCCTCACTGGATGATGCAAGTGGCCAGTGCAACTTTCTTAAACCAAAATCTAACACAGAGTGAGTGTGTTTTTTCCCTCTTAACTACAACAGATACAGGACATGGAACTGCTTTACTAGTCAGGATAAGGCAGAAAAATTAAGAGGTATAGGCAGAAGGTCATGCTTTAAATTATTTTTTTAACTGAGCAATGCACAATTCCTAATAGGTTGCAACACACATTAAAAGCATTCTCCAACCAAATAAAACCAGAAAAAAGCACTACTCAAAAAGGACTGCTGAATTAAATCTGCAAAGAAACATGGGAGGAAATATCTGCCCCTCTCCTTTCGTTCTAAGGTAATAGAGAAACAAAACTTGATTTGCTGTGAAAAAGACTAACCCAAATCCATGAACTTGAGTTTCAAGGAGTTCCTACCTACAGTATCTAAAATGTGAGTTTCCAGTGATTAACTTGCAGCACTAGTTCTGCAACAGTGAAAACAAAAGTGCCTATAACAACAAAAGTGACTATAAAGGATTTTTGGTTTAGCTCTGCTAGAAAACTTCTAGCCCTGATGCTAAAGGCATTTTTATCCCATTTTCATAAGTGAAGTGTCAACAAAGTTGTTCTGGTAGAAAAATACATCATTTTTGCAACATCAGTACATTTCTAATTGGATGAATTAAATCCGTACTGAACTTCATTGGATACTTGCCTAAACTTTTGTGTCCTGGTGGTCAAATTTGTCTTTTTTCAGGAATATATTTTTTTCTATTTGCTCCTTCTTAGCACTAGCTTTGTTCTTCCATCTTTCCAGTTCAACATTTAGAACCACTTGGATCCTTAACACAACCAACCTTTTTTCCTGTTTTCATAGTGACAATAGAGATGCATCTTAGGCAGACACCACTCCAAGTTGAGCTTTTACCAGCGGAGAAATATGAGCTGGCAACAACAGGCAGAACTAAAACTGATATTTACCTCTGCAGCCTTTTGCAGTGAAGACACTGTGAGTCCACAGGATCGCAGTGAATCCTGCCCTACCTGGACCTTGGCTCAGATACAAGGCTTGGAGAATTATATGGGCATTGCACCTGGCAAACAACCTCCAGGTCCACTAAAATGAAGCACATTTTTATTTTGTTTAAAAGTGGTTTTATGGTGTGTTTTTCCTTTTTTCTTTTTTTCTTTCGGTTTTGATTTCCAATGGCTCATGCACAGCAAGAGTGATGCGTTGCTGATTCAACAAAGCACTGATTCCTGAATTAGAGAAGTTCTTTTCATTGCTCTGTGATTCCATTAGACTTCACCTAAAGTATTCATGTCCCAGCATGTTTTAACTCAAAAGTACAAAAAGAAGAACAAACCATATTCTTTTGGGGGTTTTTCTTGTTTGACTTAAACTAAATAAAATAATCTAATTCCAACAGACTGCAAAGATCATCTACTCTACAGTGGCAGACAAGGACACAGTCTGCACAGAGCCCTGTAGGGTGGGTTTGCTGGTCTTTGTAAAATCCATGTTTCTTGAGTAACTTGCCATGGTAGCTGATCATGCCCATGCACAACAAACCACCCAAGCAATTGGTGTTTTTGGAGAATTGTTTGCTGCTACTTACACCTGTTTCCTCTCCTCTGTTCTAGCCCATTACTGTCTATTGTGTCTGCACTGTGTACTGCAAATAATTTCATTTTAGTAATTCCTCTCAGATATGCCCTGGGCTATTGCCATACTGTTCACTCCCTTTTCTTCTGGGCTGTACTAATTCTGTTCCTTTGATAATACAGTGGGACCCATAATTCACTGCTTAGGTGGATTTCACTGCTCTCTACCTTTCCAATCAAACTCCCTTCTCACAGCACCTCATTTCAAGCCTCTTTAACAACTCCCCACTCCAAACACTCCAGTCTTGATATAAAGACATAATACTATTCTGAAAAAAAAAATCCTATTTGTTCTAGAAAGGCTCACAGGGTACAGGCAGAATTCCTACAATTCACGGGTGATCTCATTTGGCTTCTCTGTGATAATCAACCACTTTTTAGTTGTTGAAAACAATGAATTCCTGAAGAGTTGAAAAAAGACTGATAACAAGAAGCTGCTTTGGTACATAACAGTGTCACTATTCAGGCCCTGAGTCTGCAAACTTGACATGACTCCTGCAAAGCCCTCAGGACTGGAACATTTGTTAAATGTACTTTGAGAGTGGTTGTGAAATGAATAAGGAATTAGTAGTGGAATTGTCTTTTGATCTATGCATATTAAACAAATAAAAACCATTGCAATATTTGCCTCCATTCTTCAGTGCTTAAATTTGGTTTATAATGTATTTAAGATTTGAGCATCTGCTTAAGTATCCTGTTAAGTCAGAATTCTAAGGAATTTTTACTTGTATTAGAAATCACCCATTAGTCTGAGGCAGGGTGCATGGTGTTAAGTTTATACAACTGCAGAACAAGAAGGTGTTCCTAGTTCCTTATGCAATAACAAAAAAGACAGCTGATTAAAAAAACACATATGAAAGTCCAAGGAAATAATATAAAATTTCATAATTATTGGATCATATTAAAATCTTCTAAAAAAAGGATAAAATTATCTATTTGGCGTTTTTTATGAACTTTCCTCCAACACAGCCATCAGTAGTGACTGTTCCAATAACTTGTTTCTTAGTCTCTATAGCAAGCATTTTCTAATTAGTGAGAAATACATTACCATCAGGATGAAAGCTGTCATTTATCTATGGGTGAAATATGTCAAATATGAACTGCTCACAAAAGTTGCATGTTCACAGTTTAAATGATGTGGAAATGCACTTTAAGGAAAATCTAAACCAAGGCTTTAAAAAAATTATTTATTCCATCAAATAAAATGTGTTAAAACAATTATTAAACTGTTACATTTGCAAACTTGATCATACATTTCTTAACACAGTATGAAAGGTTTGCTTCCCAGCAACCTGCACTCCTGGAAATACTCAGAAATGTGCTCGGAAAGCAAGAGAAATGTACAAATGGAATGAAGTTGTTAATGACAGAGAAGAGCCAATATCTCACTGATGCAAATAAATGGCTGAGTAAGCATGTGTGCATACACAAAGGGGCACACACTAAACAGTCTCGGGTGGCCCGTGAAGATGTGCTGGCTCTTGAACACAAACATGTTTCTGTGTCATCACCAGGAACCATTCTGGCACCAGTATTGATACTGTTGATAAATTAGAGCAAGTCCAGATGGGATAACCTAACAGGTCCCTTTTGACCTCAAAAATAAGTTAAAAATGTCTTTGAGTATCAGCTTTTTGTATTTAAAACTGAATTGAGGGTTAATTTGCTGCTTGTTTTGCCTCCTCTGCCTCTCTCCCTTTCTGGAGCAGACAGAATAAGCTGAAACGGCAAAAGTGCTTTCACACTGTTATATAAAGAAATGTATTCAGGCTGGACTTCTAAGGAAAAGAAAAAAGCAGTAGCCTGACAAACCAGCAAGTGTGGAAAACGCCACTTTGGGAGAACTCCCAAACTCATAATTCCATTATTACAAGACACAATAGCCCCTGTTCTAAGACGTACAACACCTGCTCTATGGCACATAAAATGAATTTCCTGCAATATCCACCACATTTCTCATTGTGAGATCTTATTACAGCTCGTGGAAGAGTTCTGTTGAACTATTTCAATTTTGTATTACAGCAATCAAAATACAGTAAAAATGAGAGGCTACAGTCCATGGCAGGAACATACCAATAGTCTGACAAAAACCTCCATAAATCACCTGCTCCATCTCCTGTGCTATTGAAAATCAAGAATACCCAAGACAACCTCTGACAGATGTTTTCTTAATACTTCCTTAAGAAAAACTCTCTAAGGATGCCCTACCACACACACCCAGGTGCCTGTTTCTACTGCTCCACTCTTTTTACAGTGGAAAAGTTTGAGGTTTTTAAACACCTGCATTGTAACTTCTTTCCTACAATTAAAGCTGATTACTTCTTGTTCTAGCTTCAGAGAATACAGAAACAAAGAAATCACAATCTTCTTTGTAGCATCTTTTACAGACTAGATATTTGTTACTGTGGTTTTCTTCAGCCTTTCTTTCCTGGAGCAAAATAATCTAATTTCCTCAACCTTCCCTCAGAGGTTTTTTATGTTTTTTTCTTTCCACATTTCTCTCATTTTTGTATGTCTGTCTTAAAAGGTGAAACTCAGGATCACATCCATGTCCTAGCTGAAGGCTCCAAAAATACCAGGAAAAATAAAGCAATGTCCCTCCCTTATGTTAGATGCAAAATTCCCGTTAAGACATCCAAAACTAAAATTAGCTCCTTTTTCTCCCCTTGTTAAAAGGACTGCATTTTGTCCATGTATTCCATGTATTCAGTTTACAATATGCTACAGCCATCAGATCTGGTTTTGCTGACCAGCTGTCAGGCCAAATATTCTCCATTATCTGTGGATTTCCTTTGTTGCTCTTGCCTGTCTGATGCTTGAGTCCAGTCTCTGCTTTAAGATCATGCTGAGCTCAACAGTATAAACAAAATTACTGATGACAGAAGACAATTTAATAGGTTTTGTGGTTTCTTTTGGGGAAGGTGATTCAAAAAAATATTAGCAGAGACAACAGCATTTGAAAGAGCTTAGGAGAAAACAAATGGCTGATCAGGGTGGAAAAGACCCATGGGGAAACTGCATCAACAGGTCTGTCAGTGGAACAGGGGTTAAGATGCAGAAGATATTAAACAAGCTTCTACTTGGTGTAGGATCAGAGCAGAACAAGGAAAAAACCTCACGGAGTCTCCCAGCCTGCTGAACAGTGGGAACCAAGCGTGGAGCTCAACAAAAGGGGCAGGCAAAACATTGATGAGGAAATGGCAGATCTGAACAAAGAAAAGTCCTTCTAAGCATATGATTTGAAGTGAGATTGTTGTTGTATGCAAAAATCTCGTCATTGGATACACAGGTAAAGAAAAGAGGGGTCAGAAGTGAAGGAGTCAGAGAAACTGAGCTAACACAGAGAGACAGCCCAAAAACGCACACCAGCTGTGCAGAGGGTGCAGGTGCTGCCCATCACCCAGCAGGGAGGGCACCGAGCGGTGAGCAGCTCCCCCAGACACAGACTGTGGCCAGTCAGGCATAGGGCAGTCACAAGTCAAATCCATCCCCGTTTGCTTTTTGCCCTCATCCGTGCGCTTACAGCAAGACTGATTTTGTAAAAGGCACCTGCACTTAGGTAAATAATTCTTGTACTGAAAAAAGTAGGAACCTCCATTTGATTATCTGAGAATCCTTCCAAAGATGACAAACACATGCTTTTGACCTGTAAGGTTTGCTGAGAGACACTTTGCAGAACGCCAGCTCTCCATAAACAGGCTTTTCATTGCAGCTGTACTGCAGGACAACTGGAGAAGAGAATATGGAAACAACCAGGGGCTCTTAAGGGCATTGCAACTGTTATGTAAAAAAAAACCTGTAAATGGATTTCCTTGCTGCAGCACACTTTTAGAGGCAGAGATGTGTACTGAGGTAGAAAACTATTTGTCTCTGCCTGCAAGACCTCTGTATTATTTTTCTCCTCTATGCCAGGGTGGTGATCTCTTGGATACAGACTTGAAGAAAGCACTTTCTATAGAAACTGACTGTATGAGTCTAGAAAATTCTTATTGTGTTACTCATATTATTGATCTCATAAAGGACAAAGAGAAATTGATTATTGTTTAGAAAGACTCTCAAAGCTCATTCATCAGAAGAGTGTCCATACATAGGTACCTCTCTACAGACACATGCACACTTATACACAGTGCATGTACTTTTTGAATCAGTCTCACATTTTCTACGTTTTAGCCTGATTTCTCAACACATATACTTCATCTTGTGACTACAACTGAAAAGAAAAACACCTTCTTTTGCACAGCAATTTACACCAGCTGGCAAGCAAAAATCCTGTCAAAATCTCTACCATCACTTAAAGTGACATGCAAAGAATTTGCCTCCTTTTGCAGAATTGAATTGATTTAGTCTGCTAATCATCATTACATTATAAGCCCTTATTAGGTCTTGGCAATGCCCATGGTCTATCTTTAGCCCAAGCCATTGTGCCAGCTCTTTGTAAAAGGAAACTCTAAAATCTGATCCTGTTACTGTAAATGCACTTCAGTACACAAATAAAATAGAACTTCGTCTCACACAACCACTGTCTTGAGGTCAGATGTCACCCGTTCTAACACAAATTTAATATAGTACAAGGAATAGATACCACTGTTAAGGTGCAGCCAATTTACCCTGTGCCCTGCCATCCTGCTGGAGATGGCGAGGCAGCAGGACGTGGTGAAGTCGGTGTTTTATGGAAGGTCTCAAAAGAACTGCTGCCTCCGAGACACAGGGCTCAAACACTGAGTGTTCAAGATTTCATTTTTGCCCCCAGGAGAGAAAAAGGTGAACACCAACTGTTTTTCATCATCAAGTGCAGTGCAATAATGATAGCAGGCACTTTCTCAGACTCTTCTATTCACTGGAATTTGGTCTAAATTAAATGCTTCTGGTAGCAGACATGCTCCAGCAGCATACTGAAAAGATAACCTCTGGATGGGAACCTGAGCCTGAGCATTTCTCCCTCCACAGTGACTGGCACATAATGTTACTGTTCTATGCCAAAATCTGTCTTACTTAATTATGTTTTGATTCCCAAATGTTTTCTCCAGTGCTCCCTCACTGGACACCACTCAGCTCCCCATCTCAGAGGGCTCTGTAATGTCACTGCATTTCTAGCCAGATCTTATACTCTTTCCAGAATCAGCCACAGCAAAAAGTTACTTACACATTGGGCTACAGTGAAAATAAGGACTACAGAAATGTGAAATCCCATTATTCTGTAGGATTATGAGTTTGGAAGAGGAGTCAAAAAAACCCCAGAAATCAAAAAACCCAATCAGTCACATTTGAGTGGCATATCATTGACTAAATAAACCAAGATTAAACACAGCCCAACAGACACTGAATCTGCATAATCTGCATGTAACTGTATCTCACCACAGGATATGCCAAGTTTCTTTTGCTCATTGCACAGAAGAGTCAAATAGTCCCTTAAGAAGTAAATTTGATGCAGTAAATTTGGTTATAGTAAAAGGCTTCATCTGGGCACCCTCCTGTTGATCATTAATTCCAATTTATCACAGCAGATACCAATCTATGAAAGAGTTAGTTTTCCAAAGCAAATGTGATTTTTCATAAGCCAAATCCCCACCTTGTGAGGACAGAGCACGTTTCTAAGCATTGCAAAGTTCTCACTTTGACCAAAGCAGGTCAATAATTGACTCTAACCAGCACTCCTTTGACCTGCTAGGTATTTCTCCTGCATCTAGGTGAGTCTCGAAGTAAATGCCCTTTTATTTTTTACTTCATGTGAAAAAACCCTCACCCCAAGATCACAGCAAATCACTTCCATTCAGATGATGACACAATAGGAAAATAAAACCCAAACTGTCTTGGGGTGATTCTATGACCATACTGTATTCCCCATCGCCTGCTTGATTTCTAGTGAACCTTTAAATTGCAAAGGGGGGAGAGAGAAGCCGAGAGAACTCTTCAAAGCGGCCAGCTTGACCTTGTAACTAGAATGTTTTGCATTCTTTTCTCTCCCGATTCTGACAACATTTGGTTGGTTAGAGGACTTTTGCTCTCTAGTCTCTTCGGCTTTCAGCGGAGAAGGGACTGTGATCTGCCTCAGTGGCTTCTTTTCCTTTTTGGACTGTTTTTGGCTTGCTTTTCATCCCAGACCAGCTCCCATCTCCGGCCCTGCTCGGCGGGACCCTCCAAGGGGGATCGTCGGACCCTGCCTGGCCTGGCCCAGCTCAGGACTGCAGGTTTTTCCTACAGAAAGAACTCTAAAATCCATAGTCCTCTTTTAGGGGACAGGGGAGGGAGGTTAAATATTTATTTTGTTTGCCCTGTGACAGCCGGGGACTCTGTTTGTTAAATAAATAGTTTTTTTTTTTTTTTCTCGAGAAATTATTTTCCCGAACCCGTGGGGGAGGTGCTGCCGGGGCCTGATTGCCTGGCAGGCAGGGGCGGGAGCGAGAGAGAGACGCCCCTCTCGGGTTGGTTCCTCCTGGGTTTGTGTCCAAACCTGCACACCAAACCCAGTCAGTACAAGTGTATGAAAAACTTGACTACTCCCAAGCAGCAAGGTTTGGGCTGAGTCATGGCAGCAAGCCGGGCTGGAACTGCACTGCTGGTGGAAGCGGGCAGTGGAAAGGCCACCAAGGAGGAGGTGCCTCTCACATAAACCAGCCTCACTCACCTGACACCAGAGGAGTTCAGCGCTGGCACAGGGAAGAGATGTGCGACTCCTCACGTTGCGGCTCAGCAAAAACCAGTCCAGCTTTCTATTTCCTTCACTGCCTGTCACTTCGCTACGTGATCATCCGTGATATTAAAAATCAGAGGAAGGGCTAATTTCACTAAGGCAACTGCTAAATTTAGCTAACTTCTTCTAACATGCCACATGCTCGCAGAGATTAAAAATATAGTCATGGCAGGTGGAAATAACTACAGCAAAGAGTAAATAAACTCAGCGGCAGGCACAGTCATCCCTCTTGACTTCACCTCCAAAATCTGCATCTACAAGGAGGAAAAGAAAGCAAAAAGGCACCAATTTTAGCAAAACTTAATGATTTCTAGTTTAAAAAATGTTGAAAATTATGCAACAAAAATTATTAAAAAGAGCAACTTCATCATGTTGTTTTGCTTCTTAGCTTAACTTTGGCTGTGGAAGGAGAGTCACTACTTTCTACACTAATTTGTTTTTTTTTTTTCATTTTCCTGGCCAAGGCTGACTCTACATGATAGAAATCACCTTTAAAAATTAGGGGAGTTAATTTTCAACCTTGACAGCTGGTAAGAGAAACGTTATAAAATAAGAGATGTTGGTCATAGCTGAGCTACCCCGTTAACATATCTGATGTGTGAATTCCTCTATTCACCTCAAGAGTGAGTTAACTCCGGGGTCTAAAGAGGCTGTGTTAGGACAGTTTCCAAATGCATTTAGCACACATGCAAGCAGGAGATGCCCATTCCACTTTTCTCCCATTTATGCAAAAAGTTACTGCAACTGTACGGGCAAATTATCCTATTAATTAGGAGAACAGCTGAACAACAGCTCATCAGCACTGCATTCAGGCACCTTTTCCCTCCCTGCAATGTCTCTTTCCTTTAGAGCACCTGTGATGCAGCTCAAGGGGAAGCCAGGCTCAGGGGGTCCAGCTCCTTCCCTTCATAAATCCAGCTGACATTTAGGAGGACAGAATGACAGTTTAAGCCAGTTTTTGTCCCTGTCTAGTGCCTTGCACTGTCCCTGGGGCCTGGCCCAGGTAGCTCTGACAGAGGGCTCTCTGTCTTGCCTGACAGTGTGAGAAGTGGGAACCTCTCTGTTCCAAACTCAGAGGAGTCCTTGCAGGGCCACACTGGCCAGCAGCCCTTGCCATCAGCAGAAACACACCTGGACTATGGCTGCAGCCCTGCCTGCAGCTCTTAATGAAAAATGTCCTTCTGCCTTCTTGCAGAGAATGTCTGGCACAGTGAGAGCCAGAAGCACACAGCCCAGCAAAGGAAAACGTGTGAGGGCCTATGCCATACCTCCTGCTCTATATGAATGACAAGGAGGGATCTATGCAAAAGAAAAAGTGATGAGATGTGCATGAGATAGATGAGAAGAAAGGAGCCGACATCTGGCACTTATCTAATTAGCAACTGGATGTGGCTGCTGTTTCAGAGATCTATAGCTCAAAATCCCTTTTTATTGGTGCAAGAAATGCCTGCATGTACATTAGAGGAAGCAGTTATACTATGAAAAATTTTGGAAAAACTGGTACTTTTCTGCTGAAAGCATCTGCACTGTAAGTAAAGGTATCATATATTTGTTTAACTGGCTGGGTAAGAAGGTAATAGATAACATCCCTGAGATCATCATGAGAAAATTTAGCATTTCTTGTGGTTCAGATGGCTTTTAGAGCATAAGGGGCAGACACTGGCCATCTCTTCATGTAGCACTGCATCCTGCCAGCTGCCACAACCTGGGGGGGCCAAGGCAGACCCCAATCCAGCACACAAACCTGGGGCAGGTGGGAAGGGCCGTGTGCTGCAAGGTTCCTGCTCCTTCACATAAAGCACTGAAGTCAAAATCATTGTTATCACTTCCAGGAAAGTTTTAAGAGGATTACAAAAGAAAATGTCATTTCAATGTTGTGGTTTGAAGATTGAAACAGATTGTGGAGGACTGGAGATGTCTGAAGCAGATCAGAGCCTATTAGTCAACAGCAGGAAGAGAGCATTTGACCATGCAGACCACCATTCCAAATCTTACCTGCACAGTGACATTCAGTCTGACCCAGCACCAACCCCATATCATCACTGAAAAGAACCCTCAAATCCAACAACTTTGTGTAGAAAACTTTGGAATGAGCTGGACTTTAGGGTTTCCTTGTAATGATATTGCTGCAATATCCCTGTAATGTTTTCCCTGCAGATACTGGCACATCGCAGCGCACACTGCACGAGCATTAGGCAGAAAGTTTCTGCATTTGCCAAGGCTCTCAGAGGGAAAAACAAGGTGGTAAATCCCAGCGGTAGCATGGGAGTCTGTTCTCTTTAATTAGTTAAATAAACTGCTTGAACAGCTTCAGGGAAATAAACACTACTTTGCTGTTACACTTGAGCACTCCCTTCACCGTTATTGTTCAGAACCTATTGCACCATTCTAGTAAAACAATATCAAAAATTATTTCAAAAATCCATAAGAAAATCTCCAAGTCAAACTCAGAAGAAATCCATCCTTCTGACCACTTCTTTCCCAGACACACCTATGAATTGCCTGGAAAAAATGGGCTAGCAATTCAATCCAAAAGCTAACAATCCTCATCTAAATGCTGCCGGACTTGGTTGCCCAATCAGGATAAAGATATGCCACTGGCCTTTCATTAGAATGACCAGCCACCTGCCCAAAGCCAAAAGTGCCACCTGATCAAACCACTGCTGTATGCAGTAGCTCTTTTAAACACAACCAGAGCCATAATCCATAGGCATTATAAAAAAATAATATATACAAAAAAAATGTATACAAAAAAATCAAGCCCAATCTCTAAAGTAATAGGAGGCAACGGAAATTTGAATCACAAAGCATGTATGAAGCAGATTTCTTACAAGAATTCTTACACCTAAAAATCCGTGTATGCACAATATGGTTTACAATTACTTACAAAAAGATTAATATAGAGCTGTACATAGAGTACACTAAATTGTTTGCTCCCATATAATCTTCAGATACTAAGAGCAATCAAGAAAATACTTTCAAGATAAATTGGCATTTGACAGGGGGAAAAATTGCTCTTGAATCATTACTAAAAAAGAACGGCTATTATGATGAAAGAATTGCTTTCAAGCCTTTTAATTATGACAAAGAAAATACTTCATAGCATTGCATACGCTGAAATATTTTGGATTCGTAGCAAGCCATAAGAATGGTCATTTTGCCAAGACAGTTATCTACTGAAATCTGAGACATAATTATGGTCAGTGCAACTCCTAATCTTGAAAGACCTGAGCTTTAATTCTTTGCACGCCCAATCTCTCTCTCTGGATTTCCTCCCTGTTGCATTTGACACAATTAACTCCAAGTGGGGAATAGTCCACGGAATCCTGTCCCTCTGAATGGGGACGAGGAACATTTACTCAGTGCCTCTTACAAGAGACACGTGCTCAGCGTTCATCTTAACCGCCCGTGTGCTGGGACGTGAGGCAGTGGTATGTCGCAGTAGAGACGGAACACGCGATACATTTATTGAGATCCAAAAACATAAGAAGCAAAAGTTTATTATTATGTTCTGCTACTACTCTTATACCTTTTCACAACTACTGTAGTTCATTATGATTGGCTGCGTAGCAAACAATGACAGAGCTGTCTTCAAAACAATGACTATTTAAACAGCGATACAATTAGCTATACAAGCAATTAGTTACATAGTATATGCAAGTTTCTTCTTGTACACTCCTGATGTTCCATAACAAGAACATCTTCTCCTTGTGTCTAGAACATCTTTTTTTATTGATTATTTTCTGGCTTTCCACCGTGGCTTTCACTGTGACTGCAGTTTCTCACGGGTAGATTTTGACTGTCTTTAAGTCAAACTCCATGGGGCTTTCAGACCATCTGTCGGCCTCATCAGATCCCATAGTGGTAGAGACAAAAATCCGTTTCAGGTGGGTTCCCAGGCACAGGAGGCGAGCAGGGAGTGGTGCAGGTGCCTGGCAGCACTGGCAGTCCCAGCACACACCACTCTGCTGCCCGTCGGTTGTTGCAGTGACCCAGACTATCTTGGGTGATTCAGAATGGGTTCATTTCACTGCACCAGACTCTGCCTCAGAGGACAGGTTCAAAGGAGAGTCCACAGCATAAAAATTCTTAACCCCGGAGGTCACCTGTGCCTGCCTCCTCTCGTTGTTTCAGAGATTCAGGCCTCTCACAGGACAGTGTGTTTCAAGATTATCTTGAGCTGTACTACCATTTGTAACTTAGGCTAAGTTCCTCCCCTGAGATGTTTCTATTAGTTCTGTGTCACGCGTGTCACCTTTGGATTGGCTATCTCTGTTATACCTCCCTCACTTTGTCACCCTATAAAAACATGGAACCAAAGAGTTAAGGGGTCTTCCTGTGAGCTCCCCTTCAAGCAAATAAATTTGGATTAAAGCTACAGAAATTCCAACTCTTTCCTCCTTGTCTTTGCTCCTGCCGAACTAAAGCCCAGAGACTGCTTGTTGCAAACGACTTCGGGCCAGAAGTGACCCTGTCTGGAGCAGACGCCGCTCTCCTGTGAGGGTGGCTGCCTGGGTCCACAGGCCAAGGCAGAGCAAAGCAGCAGGCAGCGCGGCAGTCGGTCTCTGCAGGTTCATCAGAGGGAGCAGGAGAGGCCAAGCCAAGAAAGAGCAACCTCCTTTCCAGGCCTTTGGAATCCAGCACTGCAATGATGACAGAATAGGGCAAAAACGACCGGGTGTAACTGTGCCCCTGCCAGCAAGGCAGGCTCGTCTTCCAGCTAGGCCACTTTTTAAAACACAACAAATATATATGGATTAAAACATTACTTTTGGAGCAGATTGCTGGCAGCAAGGACTGAACACAAGATCTGAGCTAAATTACTCAGATCTGTTAACTCAAACACTTTAGCAGACTCACAGCTCCATGTGGCTGGGCAGCTGAGGGAGAAGGAACTACACATCTTCATGAGTTACTATCTGTAAACAATAAACTGTGAGAAGCTGGCATCCAATAAATTATATCCTAAGCCCCATGGTTACAAACTAGAAGCCTGAGGCAGTCTGGAATGCAGGTAGACACTCATTCTCCATTCCAGATCAGTCCCTGAAGTCTGGACTCTGTAACACTCAGAAAGTGAAATAAAGCTTTTTCTGCTAACAATTACCACTTCTCTCAGATTTCAAACTATAATGGAAAAAAAGTAATCTTATTGTGATACTTTTCACCTGGAAAAACATTTCAGCTTTGTCTGGAAGGCGTGACGGAAAGTGTTTCTTTGGAACTTATAGTCTTCCCTAATTAGAGACTGAATTGAAATCTGCTTTTATCACTTAATGACCCTTTGGGAAGGTCCCTGATTTCTGCATTATTTTGGAAAGTGCTGTTATGTTGTTTTCACAGAACCATCCGACACATATTGCACAAACAACTACGATGACAGGGTGTTCTCATGACAGAGAGTTTGAGATGACAGAGCATCCTGCAGCATGCAAGTGTATTCCAAACTCTTGCCATATGGTTCTTTCCCAAAAGCATGGAAAGAAAGCAAGAGTTTCTTCCTAAGACAGGTCTTGCTGTAAGTGGGTTACAATCCTAGCCAAGCACTTCTGCAAACCTGCTTTAAAATGAACTAAATCTTAAAGGAAAGTAATTGGATTGTGTCCATCCAGCTCTAGTGCACATTTAAAAATACTAAAGCTAGAAGGACTGCATGGGGCACTTGGAGTCCCTGATAGAGGCTTTTCATCAGAGCATCAAGAGAGAATAATAGAATAATAACTATGCCAGTGTTCCTTCCTACACAATTATTATTATTATTATTATTATTAGTCTCTGTGACAGTGCTCTAGTGGGTCCTATTATTTCTTCTTCTCAGAAACACCACAAATTATTACATTTACAAATTTAAAAGTTAATTTTTAAAAGTCATCACATTCTACTCCCTAATTTAAAATACTGTGTAGGTGAGTGGATCTGAAAGTTTGAAGCTTTGCTCTGATTATAAAACATCTACTGGTCTTTTCTCTTTTTTGGGAGTCATAGAGTGCCTGCAATTTGCACTGGATTGATTTGAGATTGACAAATGCTGAATTATGAAACCCTATAGGTAAAAAGAGGTTCAAATCAATGTAATTTAGTAGCTGCTACAAGTGCCAGTCTGAAGATTCTCATTTTGGCAATCATACAGTAAAATAATCAATATTTAATACTATTACTAAAAAAATACTGGCAAGTTATATCTTTCAGCCATTTTATTCATTCAGGTAATTCCCATATTTATTTCTGATAGGAGAGAAAAAAAAAATCTATTTCATTTTAAATACCCCTTTGAAAAAAATGAATCGCAGAACAATACAGGGTAGCATTTTTGAGATTTTTCTCCCAAAAATAAGAAATTGAGATCGTAGCTACAGTACAGGGTTAACTATTTTGCATCAGAAGAAAAAAGTCTCATTTTTAGTAGGAAGGTTATGATCATTAGCCTGCATAAATATGTTTATGTTACATATGCCTGCACAGCACTTGTTGTGAGAGGAAAAAAAACCCGCCAAACTTTGTATTGCAGTGCCCTGGGTCATTAATTTTTGAGAGCAACCATCTCCCTCTATTAAACCCCAAACTATCCCCTGTCCCTTCAGTTCATCCAACACATGATGTCCTTCATGTAAATCTTAATAGATTTATTGACAGGAATGTTTTGGACTATTGATGAACTCTGTTATTTGCAGTGGGAGACCATTTATTACCTTGCAGGTGCTTCAGGGGCCTCCATTGTTTGGTGTGAAAGGAGAGCAAATGGAAAGTGCGGTGTTCATTAAAATGGATCACACAGACAAGAATCAACCTCTACCTCATTCATGTGGATACTGATTTTTCCCATTTCTGCTACGCTGAGCTTATCAGAAGAGAGTGCATCAGCAGCTGCATCTATGATATTCAGATTCCTTACCAGAGCTGATGAAATATCCCCATAATTGTGTTTGCTTTTTGCTTCCAAGTGACGAGAATAAAAGGTATTGTCTGCACTCACTACTTCTAACCACTGAAAGCTCATGTTCACAAAGAACAATTAATTTCTTCTCCTTTCTTTCCCCAAAAAGATATATTAGCTGTCTTTCCTTTACCATAAATTTAAATTGAATTTAATAGAAATTTTGTATTAAGTTTTATTTACTTTTCCTACTAAAATACAAAACAAAACCCTAGCTATTGATTCTGTACTGTTTTGAAATGAAATTGTATAAGCTTTCTCCTTTGGTTTCAAAAACCACCTCCAACTAGGGACTTTGGATGAAGATTTAGGAATTTACTACCTTATTGTTAAGTACTAGATTTGTTTGAGCTCTTGCTTGCATAAATGTTAAGAGATCTCTCAGGTTCCAATTCTGAAAAAGAAGTCCCAATGTTTCCAAAGTATTTCAGCCCAGGCTGAAGCTCAGTGTTGAGGTTAGCTCATCAAATCAGCCAACTAAGAGAGTAACATCCCCAACAAAGCAAAACCATTTGATGGTCACAAATAAGGGTCAGGTCTAGAAACAAAGGAAAAACACTACGAGACTAAAAGCTGGGATTTTCCACAGAAGAGAGGCAGATCCTGTGGGAGAGAGGTACAAAACTGGTGGTGATCAACTGCGGTTCTGCAGCTCCAAAATGGACATCCTAGTCTGGAATGTCCCCAGACCTCTCACTGACGCAGCCAGGACTGGCTGCCTTCGATCCTGCCCTGCCCTGCCCCAGGAGCAGCACAGCACAGGGCAGCATCCCCACTCAGACCAGCTTTAGACAAACCATCTGCCCAGCCCCGGCAGGCCACAGCTTGGTATTAGCTAATTCTCCCTGCTGAAAACCTTGCCTGAAGAGTTTTCAGTAATGCTACAGAATTCCAGTGGCAGCCTGGGTATTCAGCCAAGTGAGAAATCCTTAATACAATGCTGTCACTCCTGAGAGCCCAAGGTAAACACAGCTCTAAACTCTGGACAATGAGGCAAGCGTCTGGAAGTTGGTTTCTGAATTGCCTGGTTGGCTGATTTGCTTAATATTAATGCAAGCCTAAAGGAAACCTTGACATCAGGGCTTCTCCAACAATGCTGCAAGGTATTTGATAACTGGGCTGTCGGCCACAGAGACAGGAGCTTTAGGAGAGGAGAACTTCAATGCAAACACAGGGGAAGCCAGTACCAGGTTCCATCCCTTGAGCTTCAGGGCTTGTTTTAAAAAAAACAACCAAACAAATCACCCACACCCACAAAAGCAAACAAACAAACAAACAAAAACCCCAACTCAAACCCACAAAAACACAACAGTGTTTGACTCTGCTCATTTGTATAATCCAGTATAAATGTAATGGCAAACCCAGAGTGACAAGGAACAGTGACTCCCTTGTTATTTCAGCTCTTGGCCAGACAGACCCAAGATCAACCTTTCTTGCATTATTTCTTGTGATCAATGGGACAGAATTTAGCAAGCAGAAGACTTGCCTTTATATTTGCTGTGCTAGTCAATTAAAAATAGGAATGAGACTATGGCAGACAGAAGGAATAGAGAAGAAAAAGCTTTTTTTCTTCCAGTTTTGATACAGCTGCTAGGCCATCTTAAGCTCTGCCATGTAACTTCACTCACCCTCAAATTCTATAAACACAGACATGCTTCAGTGTTTTTCCAGTGCTTTCAGTCACTTTCTGAAATGCCTTTTGGCTGCTGAAAGGCTTTTCATCTCTGAATAGAGCTGGTGAAAGAGAAGAAATGCAGGTGTCCAGCTAGATGTGCATAATAAGTGAGTTAGAGGTAAAATTTGCACCCAGATTCTGCACAGGAACAAGCTCTACATGATTGATCCTGGTGGGAGTAGTGCTTCCACTTTCACTTCAAATCATGGCCTGTAAGAAGGGGGTTATTTTCAAACACTTACATTCATTAGTTTGTCTTTAGTTCAGGTTTGATGAATACTCTTGCAAATAGTCACAGGTGGTACAAACTATCAGCTCCATTTATGCTTCTGCTGGACACCTTAGAAGTGGATACAACAACAAACAAACAAGCCAAAAACCACCAACCTCCCCAAAATTCCAACCCAACCAAAACAAACAACAACAACAAACCAAACACCCCCAGCCCCAACCCCTGCCTTTGGTGCTCTTTAAGAAATTAGCCTGCCCACACAGACCCTGACCATGAGAGAGCAGCTGAGTCCCACCAAGGGAATAAAAGATGACGCTGCCCTCTAAGAAGGGATGCCAGTAGTTGGCTGTTACAACCTTTTAATTAGTTTAAGGTCTGCTAAAAAGAGTCAAGTCCTGTGCCTGCCACCAGTGTGAGGCACCCAGCAGCTGTTCAGCTGGGAGGTGACACGAACACGGTGACTGGCAGCTGAAAGCAAGGGCTGAGAGCACTTCTGCCCCAAGAGAGAAGTTTGCATCTTGCTCCAGAGCAGTACTCTGCTGAGCTAAGCTGCACCACCCCACCCAGCACAGCTCAAGAGAAGGAGGTCATGGCCCCAGCAATATTTTTTGATCACGGTTCTCTGTGGACTAACCAAGTCCCACCTTTTAAATCATGGCACTGAGAGCACCAGAGCTTATCATACTCATATTAATGGCATATTTAGTGCTGCCACCAGCTCTTTCCTGCTGAACAAGTGCCTCTAAACTCATCAGCCTTTTGCCACTTATCTGCCTGACTCTCAGTGAACAGCAAATTAAAAATTGCACCACTAAGGCACCAAGATACCAGAAACTCCCCCACAGGCACACTGTCACAAAACTGTTGAAAGTAGTGCCACGAACAGAGAAAAGTTTCAGACTCCTGTGTCTCCCTAGCCAGATCAGAAGGAAGCAACCAAAGGAGCAGGCAGTCCTCAGTCCCGAGCTGATCCCACTGCTCTCTTGTTGACAAAGCAGAACAAATGGCTGCTGTTCAAAGTAGATCCCTGAGGGAATGGGTAAATTCCCAATTCTCATACCTGGCTGCTGCTGTTTCACTAAAGGGTATATTGCCATCTAGCAAAGGTTACAATCATTTTCAGAATACTCTGTTCTTGCTCATCTGCAAAAGACAGATTAATACTGAGCACATGTTATACATATTCAATAAAAGAATATTCCAACATGTCTATTTGCATATCCAGGAGGAAGGATAGAGCAGAAATTTTCACACTCTTCTCCCTTAACAACACCTTTTCCAGGGTCCCCTTTGCTACAAGTTCATGTGATTCAGAGAAAAGAGCAATCCCTCACCCCAGCTGTGTGGATGGCCTGGGTGTCACAGAGCATCACAGCACCTGGCCACAGCACCAAATCCAGGCCAAGGTGCCCACTCAAAATGGACATCCTGTAAATTGGTACCTTATAAAGGGGTCAGTGCCATCACTGGAAAGGGCCACAAGATAAATTCAGAGATGCACACATCACCTCCTGTACTTAGAGCAGGGCTATCTGCTCACTTACCAGCAGACCGTGAACTGGTTGGTATCACATAACATACGGTGAGATACAGCAAGGATTAAACTACACACTGCTACTGAAGAGTTTGGGACATTCTTTAAATTACAAAATGTGACTGTTCATCTAGGAAGTCTTAAGTTTAGTGTTTTCAAGTGTCATTCGGATTTTATGTTCTGTCATAAATGTCAGCCATTTGTTCAGCTACATGGCCTCATGCACAGATTTTAAAACATACTCTTATGCAAGTGTCCAGCACACAGACTCCAGCTAGCCTGAAAGGCAGGAGTTAACTAACAATTATAATGAGGTCAGGAAGGTTTTATAATTCTTACAGCTACCCCTCCTTTGATTGAAACTATTAATGGAATTATAAAAAATTAAAATTTAAGCATTCTGATCACCGGTTGCTGCAGTTATCCAAGTGACAGCTTAGTATTCATCTATCATCCTTCATAGGTTGCACGAAATTCAGTAGGTAACAGCAGATAGAGATCTAGAAAACTCGGAAAGTAAAGTGTTTTAACAGCTTCAAGCTATTTCGACATTGCCATGCTGTATGAAGGCGTTGCTGATAAAAAGAATGCCATATCAGTCTTTCACCTTCTATGAAGTTATACAACTGAACTGAATATAAAAATGAAAGTCTTAGTATCTGTCAGTTAAGTATTAGCAAAAGTTAGTCTCAGAAGAAGATTAATGTTTAATGGACTGGTTTGATCATGCAGATGTAATGTGAGCCAAATTCACACTTGCTTTGCTATAGGAATTTTTCACATTATTTTTTAAGCCTATCCTGGGGATTTGTTGTCCTGATACAAATTGCTCGTGGAGGAAACCATGTTCCAGGTCTCAGCTATAAGGCTGCATTGGTCTTACAGAACCCAGGAACAATGTTACACATTTCTGGACACAATTAATGGCACTTTAGAAGCTTGTTCACCAGCTGACAAACAGGATTGAGCCTTTTTTCCAAATAAGAAGAAAGCAGGCTTTTCAAATCAATGGCAGCCAAGAAAGTGATGACTATCCTCCTCAGTTTTAGTTCAGTTGTTATTATTTTGTAGTACAAATATTTAATGTCTGTAAAATACTGTAAAGAATTACATAACTGTTTTAATATTTCTGTGAGATCTCTCATCACAAATTGATAGAATATCAATAAATAAATAGCAATGCTAGAAAATGAGGAGACTGCAAAGAATAAAATGGTTTCTTTGCCTCAGTGTTGATCACAGAGCTATCCAGCACAGAAGCCTCCTTAGTGGATTTTCTTCATTGAACAAAATAACATTTTATTTACATTATATCTGCAGAGCCACTGATAGAAAATTGTGGTGCACCTGCTGATCAAACTGGTTGATTAGCCTCAGCTAACTTCATGTAAGAGTTGGAGAAGACATTCAGAGAGGGAACTGACCCTCAGACTGACCCCCAACTATGCAAAGGCTAGGGATGTACTCTGCTTCTTCATCTGTGCTCGATCCTTCGTCCCCCCGTTTTCAGCACCTTCATTATCTGTGTGAGTGGGCTGCTATCAATACATTCATGCTTTCAATTTACTCAAGACAAACTTCCAGTGAAACAAATGTCTGAGTGAGATAATACTACTCTGTGCAGTGTATGGGAAAGTAGATAGCCAGAAGATTAATTACAGGTTTTTAAAATAGACTAGGAAAAGACAGAACAAAATACAGGAGTAAGCTTTCAACAATCTGGTGAAGAAAACACTGTTACAGAAGCCCTGAATATTCCATATTCATCAGTTAGCTGGGAAATGGAACAAACATCAAGATGCCAATGACAAATAAACGTAAGTCCTTCTTAAACAATAGCAAGCATATAATTCCTCAAGAGGAACATAGGAAAATGAATGTGAAAGCAACCACTTGGTGAAAACCCATGCTGACAAACTTGTACCATGCACAGAAAAACAGCGAGTTTAGACTCAGTTCTTTCATGATAATTTCTTACAACTTGGAATCATTCTGAAAAGTGGTGCAGTGTGACCAACATAAAAAGCAAAATAAGGCTGGCAAATACTTGTCACTTCTGAAAACTCCACCGACTGGAGAAAGCAGTATTTCTGAAGGATTATAGAGCAGATTTTGTGTCAAACAAAACAGACTGTTGTCTGCATGAGGGCTTTAGGATACCACGCTGCTGTGTGTGCCCCTTGACACTGTATCAGGACCAGACTGATGCAAAACACTTGGGTTTCTAAAAGTATGCACAGATGGGTTTTTAGAGAATCAGGACCCTGGAGCTGACAAGAGAAATGCATCAACCTATACCCAGCCAGAGGGATTTTGGCAATACATGTTCCCTACAGAACATGCCAAATGTGGCAATCTTAATAACAACTATCCTACCAGTAAAATTATGTTTTTTCTTCAGCTAGAGTTAACAAAAGTTCATGGAAAAGTATCCTGAAATAAAAAGACATTTCAAGATTAATAAGGCAGCTAAGCATCTTTAAAAGACTCATGAATATATTAATGAGAGATACTGAAATGGAATAGCACTGTGTTTATTTCCATGAAACAGAGCATTATAGCAAAGAGTGATACTCACAAAAGATAACTATCTTTTATAGGTGGGAAAGGCCTACTGTATAATTTATACACCATGGGCATCTTTTAGAGTAATTCCAAGTTTATGTACCTTTACAATGTCTTTATATATAAAAATTATGTACAAGCCATCTTCTCAGTTATAAACAAGGTGTTTACGGCAAAACCAGCAAACTTTCTTGGAAGGATTATTCTATTTCAACATATTAAATATATTGAGAAAGTTATCTAATTTGTCCTCTTTTCAAACACAGCTTCTTTGTCTAAGCCCTAGATAAACAAATATATTTCTGAAGCAGATAATTTTTAAAAGGGTCAAATATCAATGACATATTAAAAATTCATCCCATTTTTCAAGAGGAAAAAAAACCACATAAGTGGCTCGTTCATCATCAGCACAGGGAAAAAAATTAGGCAAAGATGTAAGAAAGGACAATAGCAAAAACTTCTTCATTTAGTGATCTCCTGATTTATGTATTATTTTCCTATTACTAACCTCATATTTGGGTGTGCGGGGCAGATTCCAAGGCACACCCTTAGCAAGCCACACAAAGTGTTAACCTGCTCCCCTTCGGAGCTCTTCTGTCCCAGCCGAGCAGCTGCTGCATGGGCAGGAGCGGTGCCACAGTGCCAGGCTGCCGTGGCCAGCTGGGATCCTTGCTGGAGCTGCTGCCCCTCCCAAACTCAAAGACTGCAGCACCACGGTGGCAAAGGAGATGAACACAGTGGAGACCTCAGCGCACCATCAAAACTCAATGGAGAAATCAATCTCATGCAAATACAACCTGATTAAATGGTAATGATTAATGATAATGAAGAACTTGCTTATTCATCCAAAAGCTCATGTATTTGGGTTAAACTTTGTACATCACCAAGATCACAAAAAAGACCTTGGAAAACACTTGAGTTTTCAGGCACTGCACAATCAGACATAATAAGATACACATTATTAAGTAGTACAGACATGGCAAACTTAACGTCATCAGAGAAAATACTGTTGTTATCCATGATAGTCTGGTATGCTGCTCTTACCAAGCAGCCTGAAATCACAATAGCTTATCAATAAATGAGAAGAAAACATCGCTGATAATTTATTGACATTTGAGACAACATGTCTGTTCCAATCAACTGAAGAGTAAAATATATCACTGACATCTTAATGCCATTAATGATTTCAACTAATGCTTAAGACAGGAGCTCTCTACCAACTCCTACACAGCTTTTTCTGAGGGTGCTGAAAATTCACTCCAAACAATTCCAGTTCCAATGAATCTGCTGTAACAAATCTGGACACAGCAAGGGGCAGTTAACTTCCCTGACACTCAAGTGAGTTTCCCTTTGTACAGAGCAGTACCCAACACACCACAGTGGCAACAAAAGTGCTGCGGGTTCCACAGTGGGACCGTCTGGTCTCTGAAATTCCAGTTCATAAGAGAGCAGTTCTACTACTGCAAATCTCCCGAGGCTGCTTGCAGAGCATCCCACGCTGCCCAGAACTACTGAAGACAGAATCCCCCTCTGTCAAATGCAGTCCTTTCCATCCTATGTGTCTGCTGACAGTTATTTATTGAGTACTCCATTAACAGTCTTCCAGAGCCATGTATGCCACCAAGTAATAGCAGAAGTAACAGAAAGGCTTAGGACCCCACTAATGAAATACAATGAATGCATCATAAAATCTCAGAAGAAAGATTTTGAAATGGGTACAAAAGTACCACAGAACCTGATCCCTTCTCAACTGCTTAAAGAAAATATTTCATCTGAAGTCACAGAGATGAAAAATATATCTAGAAACATATCTAGCATTGAGCCAAAGCAAATTACGCATTGATGTATAAGTTAATTTGTAAGCAATCTGTTTTTGCAAAAGATTAAATTGTTCCAAAATTACCAAAATGAGTCACTTTAATTTTCTTAAATAAGATTGTTTTTATCCCCTTCTTCAGACTATCTTTTTAAAAACATAATCTTGTCTTCTAGTGGCCCAGGAAAAAAAAACAGAAGTGGAAGGTGACTGCAAACTCTTTCCCACCCACCTGTATTAGATACTGATCTCAGATACAGTAGTTAAGCATCTTTAATATTATTGCTGTAACTGAAATCTCAGCAAACACATCAGTGATTTCTAAGATAAAATCTCAGCACTGCACACTGGAGTTGGATTCATCTGTATAACATTTCTTGCTGCCCTTTACCAATGCCAGAAGAACATGAAGCATATTCTGTGTGACAAGAATGGAATGACTTGGCCTCTCTTGCTGCCCAGGACGTACAATAGATCAAAGCGGTCTTGGAAGGATCTTCCATTCAAACAGGAGTATTAAACATATCACCAATCTGTCACTCCTTGCTCATGTTTGGCTTGTTAGAATGTCATTTTATTGACTGTACCATCTCTTGGGATTTTTGTGGTTTCGGTGTTTTTTGGGGGGAAAGTACTTTTTGTTTTCAAAGATTACTTATAGAAGCATGGTTGAACTGCTTATACATCTACACCAAAAAAATCTCACATGCTTGGCATTTTCATTTGACCACTTTTCATTTCCACAGTTTTGAAAATTTCCAAGGAGAAGCCTGTTTATAATGCTGGAGTCAAAAAGAAGTTTAAATGAATAAAACAACATATGCCCAGATAAGTAAATTACAGAACAAGAAATCAAAGTCATAGATGATGGCACTATTTTGACAAGCATACTTAAATAACTTTAAATTTTCTTATTCTTATAAAATGTATCAGGAGTATTGTGATTAGCTTAATGGAAATAAGCTCTGAGATTTTGGTTAAAAAAAAAAGATATGGTTTACACTTTAGGGGAAAAATATTTTCTCTATAATATTTTAGCATAGGGATTCTCTGGAAACATGTACATTCAAATGAGGAAAATTTAAGCAATAATAATAAACCTGTTATTTTTATAATTCTGACTTCAAGTGTATTCAGACATCTACAGAAGGAGGTGGACACCACAGAACTTTAAGAAAAAAAAAGCCAAAAAAAGTTATTCTAATAAAAACTTTTTGCCATGCAAATCTAAGTAACTTTTTTCCTTGGACAGACTCCAAATGCTGTTACAGTTGTGCATCACTGAGATTAATACCGATGTAAAGGCAGTTGTGAATTTTATTATGAGAATGTACTGATGTATTGTCTAGGGGCAGCAATGAAGCACTGGCAAGTATTTCCATGTCCTAATTCCTGGTAGCAAAAATTCAGAGAGCTTGAAACTAGTACCTGGGTAGAATACAGCTTGATATCATGCACTTATTTGACCTGGAAATCAAGAGCACAGGACACAATCCTAAGCCCTCAGATGCACAACTGGTCTCTCCAATCAGAGTACAGTCAAGATATTTCTGTGCACTTGAGTTTTACCTGGAAGAGAATCCTGCTGACATTAAAGTTCCTTTGCACAAACACACATACTACTTTGATTCTGAAAACTCATTTTGCTGTCATTTCATCTATTACCCCAAAACTTCTTTGGGGCTTAAGTCCTTTTGCAAAACCCAACCAGCTGGAAAAAGGATTTCTTATCTAGCCACAGCCACACATAGGCCTGCCATGCCAGATGGCTTTTATAGGTCATATATATTCCTCATGCTTCTGCAATAACATTTCTCTTTTCTGACATCCACCTCCTCCTTCACTATTATTACAATATCACTAGGCAGGGAACCAGGGAGGAGAAATAAGGACTACTGCTCTCTTTAAATTCATTGCATGTTACTTAGTAAATGAAGCGTAAATACACCCTTCACACATGAACTTTTGAGGATTCCTCATGCTCCTCTGCAGATACCAATGCCATCTGTAAGAATCTGGCTGGTGCTGGGCAAGAGTAAGGAGAGAGCCTGGAACATCACAGAGCTGCTGCACAAACCAGAGCTGTGCAGCGCTACTCTGAGACAGAAGCACGACAGCTTCCGTGGGGCAGCACACAATAACCAATATTTATTTTGTTTGCTTTGGATCATTAGCAGAGGAGTCAACATCTCCCACACATACCAGCTGTCAGGGCTATCCAGAGAGGCTTCACTGAGCACAGAACCATAGAACTTGGAGATAAAAATGAGCCAACCCAAGCCTTTTCAGAATGAAATTGTTTCTTACACAGACTCTCCTTATGGCTTCTGCAGTTTAGTTTTAAAAGCCCCTCAGAGTAACAAACTACCTGATATTCAGCTTACCTTTCCCTTTTTCTTGATTTCCTCTTGATGCTCCTAATTATTTTACCATGTACCACACTAATTGGTGTTCACACACGGCCAACTCCGCTACAGCTGGTCAAATTTACTGTGTCACGCATCTAGCACAATTTCAGATTCCTTAAAATTCCAGTTGTGTTTGTTAAGCTTTGCCTATAAGCAGGAAAATACAACTGCAATATTTTCACAGTTTCCTGGATTCCTTTTTTCCCAGTGTTTGTTCTGAAGAAAAGACAGGTTGTCAATTTGCATTTACCTGTTTCCACCTCTTCCTCCCACGTCAATTAACTCAAACTATCACAGATGCATTTAGATACTGTCACACGAAAAAATCCCAAAGAGTGAAGTCTTCCACTCCCATCCCAAACTACCTCCAGGCATGCAGGATGAATCTACCAGCAGTTTTGTGACACCAGCATCAGATAATAACAGTGTATTTTATCAAGAAAAGAGCCGTTTGAAAATGTACTGAAAACTCACATGCATTAACACCACGGTAAATGCAATCTAAAATGAGCTATAGCAATTCTACGCTACTAACAACCCCCTCACTATATAATTGTTTCACAAATTTAAGGGGTGACTGTGAGCTTGTGTGATATATCTCCAATGCAGGGAATTGCCAGGAACCCATTCTACAATACAGGAGGCCAAGTGATGTAACCAGGGTCGTAGGGGCAATCTGCATGAAACACAAATCAAACTCATGCTCACACCAAGCCACAGAAAATTTCTTCCTCTGAAGAAATTAGAAATGAAGAATTAGAATTTCCTCTGAAGAAATTAGAGAATTCTTGTAAATTGTACAAAGTTATAGGGTTTAACCAAATGACCACACAGACTCACACAAATATCCTGCCACTGCCCTACCAAGGCAGCACCTGTCTTTCTCCCTCTGTGAGATTAGCAAGACCACAGTAATCTCCATTTTAGGGTGTCAAAGGACAGAGCACACCTCTGAGAGGTGCAGACTGAGCCAAGGTCTGTTCTGTCTACCCCAGGGCACAGGGAGTAACCAATGTAGGTTAACACACAGCAATCTTTGCAGCAAGTCTCCAAGCACGCTGATGAGAAAATGACTTTTGCCTGAGGCAAGCAGGTGCTTTGTGGGCATCCCCAGCCCCTTCCTCATCTCTCCATATTTCCCTGGGAGAAGCGTCTGCTCCATCAGAACAGCTGTACACAACAGGAGATGGGATTAGAAATGCAAGGCTTCCCAAAGCAGAGGAGCAGGGCTGTGCTGACTTGCTGAGTACTGCGTCTGTTTCAAAATAGGTCATGATCTAACTCGAGTTTCACAGGTTTCTACAGACTCGAAATCAGGCAGAGGAATCCCAAGGCAGGGAGCCCGCAGGAGAGAAAGGTGCAGTGAGATGCAGCACTGTGGCCAAGGGAAAGCAGAAGGTAGATTTTCATCACCAAAAATGTGTTGGGTCTTTTTTGGGTAACAAAAAAGTGAAATAAAACTTAATTTTGTTTACCATAAAAGGCTTTCATTGAACCAAAAATGGAAGAAAAATATTATTAATTATCTCTATTGATGAGCTCTAAAAATCCAAGTGTGTCACCAGCCCACCTCCAAGACCTTGCTGGCAACGTGTGGCATCACACCCCAGAGAAAGAAAAACATCAAAACATCAAAATCCAAATTTAAGGGACACTGCTTCAGTGGCTGTGATTAGAGCTAAATAAATAATCCCATTAATCCAGCACTTTTAGCACACTCAGTCCCACAGAACTGCTTGCACAGCTCTGAACTGCTCAGGTGCTGGTCAAGTGGATTTGAACACGCGGAAACCAATCCTTTCTCTTAACTGTTTCAAAATGCTTCAGACATTATGCAACAGCTAACTAACTACACCTAAAATTTTGCAATATACCATTCATATTTTTTAATAATATGGCACATTTTTGTTGTGCATGCAACATTTGCAGTTTATTTCTTCATTAAAGATGGCAACTGATGTTGTGTATTATTACAACAAAGGAAACATTCACCTATTTTTCCTTTATGCAAATGAGATTTCCAAACATTAAAGAAATAAAAGAAACATAAAGAAATATCTTTCTAGACTTCTGATTACTAGTCGTATTCATTGCCATTTGACAAAAAAGGAAGAAACAAATTTACCTTATTGTACTGTATTGAAAATAAACTCAAGCTGTAAAACACAAACTGTTACACTTCAGGGGGAAAAAACCCAAACAAACTCAGAGCTGAGAGGCAGGATGAAATTTTTAAGAATTAAGTAAGAAAAGAAGTGATAACGAATAAAAACATCGAAATAATAGAAATACTGGCCTGTGCTCATTGCCACGGGAGACACCTAAATCTGCACATTGCCCTGACACAGCCCTCAGCTATACCGACTCTTCCTGGGAAATTGGGATGCCAAGAACAACCCTTCTTGGGAGGACATGCAGGGAGGACAGCAGCCCATGGAACTGCACAGTCACTCCATGGACGCCCTGAGGACAAATGTGGAACTGGTGGTTCCAATTCCTACTTTGTACAAGGATCCCAAGACTTAAATAAGGAAAGTGCTGCAAAGCAGATTTTGCCTCTTGATCTGCTCTAAACTCACTCAGTCCCAAAAGAGATGGACACCAGGGCAATGCATAAAGGTGTGTATCTCATGCAGTTGGGTATTTTTAATATTTCTAGGGGGGCAATACTGCCTTCAGACACAGCTTCTTATATAAGGAAGCATTTACCAAACATGCTGGGCTTTGATTTACCAGAGGTGACCCTACAGCTCAGCTGGGGGCAGTTCTTGTGCTGTGGATGCTCCAGTTGACACAATGAAATTGCCTTTTCATCTGAATCATCCACATTTAAAGTATCTTTTTCTCCTCCACTTCCCTAGGGTAGGAAGTTCTTGGTTGGTTTTGGACGGTCGGGATGGCTAGAGACGAGAGATCTCTGAGGTTAGGTTTTAGAGTATGTAGTGTATTACGAAGGGCGTGGATGTAGGGGCCCTGCTTGGAGCTGCCAGCTGCAGCTCGGAGCAGGCCAGAAAAGTAAGAGAGTAAGAGAAGCAAAGGCAAGAGCCAGAGAGAGTAAGGGCAAGAAGAAGTAGGAGAAGTAGTGGAAGTAGTAAAAGGAGAGGCAAAAGAGGGAAGAGAGCCAGGTTCTCGTTTACAATACAATAAATCTTCTTCTGTGCTGAATATTCTAATTCCCATTAACCAATCTAGTACAAGATACAAATCCTATAGTATTTACATACAGCCTATAAGCATTGTTACATTACCATAGTGTGTTACATTTTAGACTCTAGAAACTCCTCTTTGGACCCCCGCTGCCAAGCCAGCAGGGTCTGCTCTGACCCTTGGAGCTGTCTGCAGGCAGAGGGTATTGTTTAACAGAGAGGGGATTACCTTCTGCCGGCCATCCCATTGTTTTCCCGTTGTTCAGTAACTAAGGCTTGGTATCTCAAAGCTTGCTTTCATTTCCATCTCACTTATAGTTTCCCTATTATCAGCATCATTTGCCAGGCAATCATATTTATAAGGCTTTCCTGTTTCATCTTCCCCAACACCCTAGGATGTGTCTCCACACAAGAGCACTTCCAAGTGGAAAGTTTGTGTTGGATGTCTCTGAAGTTCTGAGCTGCCCTGAACATTTAGATTCAAGCCACCAAATATATCTTGATAAAATGTTTTAGTAGATCCAAACTCCATTTTTTTCCGAGGGGTTTTTTAGCCTTTGTGTTGGTCCATTTCTATTTTCAAGGCCCAGCCCACCCATCTGTATTTATGTGCAGTTCAGATAGCTTTCAACACAGTGTTGGGTTTTTTCAGATATATATATTAAAGGAAGAAAAAGGCAATTTTAGTTTTAAAATGCAATCTGTCCTTTGTGTAGAACTGGCAACAGCGTGGATGTAAAGCTAAAACGATCAGACCACATAAACTTAATAATGTGGTGCAAAGCAAGAACATTTAATTGATTTACACTGCAGCTCAACATATAATCAGAGTGCTATGAGTAAAGCTGAAAGGTAGCCCATTAGTTGCTGGTGGGCTTTCTCAAGAGCTTCATTCACAAGCCTATTAATTAGCTGGGGTCCTTCAGTGTCCACCATTCAGATTTAAATCACTTGTTTCCCATTAGTGTGTTCTATGCACTGCAGGCCCATAAAATCAGACATTAATACTTCCATCAGCAGGGCTTCTGGAAGTCAGCTTTAATTATTACAGGTAAAACCTTCCTAATCCTTGCAAACAAAGTGATTAAAATACAATGAAGTAGAAATTCAGGGATAGTGTTAAACGCTGGAGTATGTTATGATCAAATGCCATAAAGTTTATTCCACTTAATAGGAAAAATCAATATATTTTTTAAAATGTCAGAAAATGACATGGTTTTTCAAGGAAATTCAGACAGTAAATAGATAAATTTAAGAGCTTTTCAAGCTCTTTAAATGTTTCAATTTTCATCATATCCTTTCTAGACTTTGTGATCAAGTTCACATGAAAAACAAGCCAGACCACAGGGCTAAAACTGACAGCAACATTTGCGGTGTCACATGCACAAAGTAACGATATAAAATTATATTTAGTGATTTTTAATATTTAGTATTCATTCAAAGTGAACACTTCCATAGAAAATGAATTATTGTATTATTTAATTTCATGTTCCTCACTTATATTTGAGCACAGCTTTGGTTTCATTGTAAACTAAGACCTAAAGCTGCTACTTAAATGAAGCAGGTTTTTTTATAACTTAACTAAAGACTGGATTTCACTTGTAGTAAAAACAGCATTTTGTTTGTTCAGCACTGGGATAAAGTCAGAAAACCTTACAGCTGAAAGGGAGGAAACTGCTTTATTGCAATACCTCTGAATTAAAGTGTCTTGCATTAAAAGACACTGCTGGGTAGCATTCAGAAATGCTAAGAATAGATAAATTGAAAGAGATAAAAATCCATATCCTGCAATGAAGTTGAATGCAGAATTCCATAGATGCCAAAAGAAAACTATCAGGATGTGCCAGGCTTGGGGCCAGAGGCAGAACTTTTAAAGATACTTTGAAGATGCCACCAGATTTTGAGAATCCCAAATTAAAATACTTCACAGTAGTGACTACCATGAAACATTTGGTTACATTTTGGAAACTATGCATAATAAAGCTCTGTAAATTAACGTACAGAATTACCTTAATCTTTCATCTCCCTTAGACTCAATGAAAAGCAGTTGAGAAAAGCCTGGCAGTTTCATTCTTGCTGGAGTGTTATTAAGCAAAACACCCAGCCAATGCAGTAAATAAAAATCCCAATTTGGCAGCTGACAAACCTCCCTTACTCTCTGTACTAGTACCACAGCTTTACCCATATATATATTTTTGCTGTGTTCTTTCACATGCAGTCGTAGCTCCTGTCCACTGAGAGCTTTGAAAATCTCTGGAAGTCCTAGGAAGCACAAAGTTATTAAGTGGGGTGTCCTGTCAGGACTGAGACTGAAGGGTAGCTCCACCCTTCCGCGTGCCACATCATAAAACAGAGGCTGCAGCTCCCCCTTTCAGTACCTGCTTTGTTCAGGAACGTTGGAGAACGTCTGTCTCCAGTATGTCACTCACAGCTTCCCAGTATAATAACAGTAAGCTCCAGCAACATCCTCACAGGGAAATACTTCCTGGTAAACTCTCCTGGATGGATTTGGGACGCTGTTCCTCTTTGAAGTAAAGAGCCAAGGCTACACATACCATCACTGCTCACAACAAATAAGATCTAGAACAGTAGGTGTTCCTTTTTAGGTGACAGCATGAGCTCTATCTTTAGGCTTTGAAGAAGAAACCACAGACCTTGAATTAATTCACAGTCATTTTGACACTGCTGAAATCTATACGACACTGATAAGTTATTTCACTTTTCCTGTTGAGGTGAAAGAATCCTGAAGCCTGGAGTAGTTTGTATATGACATCACATGCTTTCCATCATCACCTTCCACCTCCAGCAAAATCATTTACTGTCTTTCACTCTCAAGGTTTATTAATTTGATCAAGGGCAAAGGATAGGTAGTATCCAGTTAATAAAGTTTATAAAGCACTAGGGGATCTACTTGGATGAGAATCATCACAGAAATGCAAGACTTAATCAGACCAAAACCCGCTGCTAATGCCAGAGAGATGTAAAACTCATTTAGAAATTAGAAGGGGTGGCTGAGCAAGCAGACAAAATTGAAAAGTTTTATTATGAGACACAGGTGCAAAGACTTTTAACCTAACTTAAAGTTAGGCTTTTAAGGCTTAAAAAGAAAGTACTGTGAAATGCACTTGAGGTGAATAGTTCAAAGGATACTCAGACATAAAGGATCTGCTGATTGTAAAAATTTACAAATGGGGGCATAGGAGGTTCCAGTAGAGGAAAAAAAAAATTAAAAAAATACTTAAACACTGAAGGTCTATCAACATTACATGCTCTGAATTACAATAGAAGTGACAAAACTAGAGGGCTTTAAAAGAGCACCATATAATCCAATGAGGATTCAAAGTGCAACCTGGAAGCTGGTCTTGGCAGACTCGCCAGAGGTGTGGCTGTGTTCTAAGTGGTTCTGGACTCCCCGTCTCATGCAGACTCAATAACAACAGATCCACGTGTGTAACAGCATTCATCTGCCAAGAAACCAGTGACACTCAAAGGCAGCTAGTGAATGAAAACACTCACTCTGCTGCACTCCAAGGTAACTCCGCTGGGTTCGGAGGGGTGGGGATTTATTTTGTAAATAAATGGGGTGGTGTAACAAGTGTTATTACAGTGCCACCTAGTGCAAACGGGGCCTTGGGATATGGTGAAATATCTGCACCCAGAGCACCACCACTGCCTGCCCACGAAGGGGAGGAAAGCCTCTCCACTGGGGCCATGGTACTTCCTTGCTAGGAGTTAGGGAATCTGGCTTAATTAGAAAAATATTTCCAGTCTTCCCTTTGGGTGAATTGTCACTCTGAAATCAGTGCAACACATTTTACGTGTCACAATATTAAGTACCTGGACTACGTGTTGGGCTGCTTTTTCTCCATCATAGTTACTTTGCTTCTTCCTCTGACACACAAGTGAGAAGAGCTTTGTGCTGACAAACCCAAAATGGCCTGAACATGAGCAAAATAGAACTCTGATTTGCTGGAATGAGAAAAGTCTATGATCAGCTTAACAAGTAATAGTCTGTGAAATACTCCCTGGTTCAGACAGATGGGTACTTGGGCACGGGCCAACTTTGTACCTGCAACTGCTCACAGAAGAGAGGAAGCCCCTTTCTCCCATAATACCTTAAATATTGACAAGGTGGTCAATGCATCAGCTGACAAGCTGAGAAGAAAAGAGAAGCAGCGGTTAACTGTGCGTGTTGCTTCTGCTAAATTCTAAAGTGAACCTCTTAGTCTTAACCTATGGAGGTTTTGCAAATTTTTTGAGGAGGACATAGAAATTCCAGCTGCTCACAAATCTACAAAGAGAGTCTGGTTAGTTATTGCGGATGCTGGTGACCTCGGGCCATCTCAATCAGAGCCTCAGGGGAATTCTATGCAGAAAGAGCCGCTGCAAGATGCTGCCTTTATTACAGAACTTTCTATTCCATCTTTTGTAAAGACAGATTTGGGTCCAAAATGAGAATGCCTGTTCATATCTTTGCTATGCAAGTGACAAATACTCATTAAATCTGCAGTAGTTTCCATGTGAACCCTGGAGACGAAAAAAGAAGTTCTAAGGCGCAGCTGCCATTCCAGCTTCAGAGCAGTTTTATTCACTTAACTTCCTTCAAAATTATAGTCTTGTATAAATTTTGTAGGCAATACAGAAAAGCATAAAACTTCCTATAAAAATTATGAGAGAATTGCTTTGTGACACATGAGCTGTCCTTGCTCCTTCCTAGGGAATAGCACCCAAAATCCATGACTTGAGCAAGGACAGGGGGTGCAATTCCACTGAGAGCAGTGTGAGCACAGCTCCTTGCAGGAATGCATGGACAAGTTTCACTCTGGCTACATCCACTGCCCCTCACTGGCTGATGTCTGACCTCTGCAGCCTGAGAGATACAATCAGTCCTGCTTACTGTATACCAAATGAGAAAATCCCTCTTGAAATCACAAACCACAAAGGAGGAGCAACACACTTCTCTCCTCTCCTGCCTAGCAGCCATAATGCATGCCAAAACAGTTTTCTGTATTTCTTTACCTCCTTAAGGTCTTTATGCAATGATTCGTAAAAATAATGTCTGGGCCCATCATGGCTTTGTTGGATGGCCTCAATGCCCAAAGGCCAAAATAAAGGAGATGTGTTAGTTTGGACCTCTCTGATCCTGAGCTGGCTAGAGACTTGTTTTATGCTCTGGTCAAACTGCACTTGTAGCTCTCCTTCCTGGATGCATGGAAGAAAGCCAACATTTTTGTTCTTCACTAGCTCCTTCCACTTAGATATTCTGTATACAGAAGTCCCATATAAATCCCAACTCCTTTGTTTGGCCATTTATGGCTCCCTAGAGTCATATTACAATAGCTTTGATTAAAATACAAACCAAGTGAGTAATTGCAGGCTTTTTAATTTTACAGTGTCACTTTGTCATTGTAATGGATATGTTGGAACATGAAAGTCTCTTAATGAATTAAAGGAAATGCATATTTAGAAGGACTTAAAACTGCCCATGACCAGCAACCTCATATACTCACACAAAAATAAGAGAGGGAGAACAACTTTCCTTGTCAGTGATGCAAACCCCTAATAAAAATGACGAACTGTATGTCCTCCTGATGGCAACTCTCACAGTGCCCTGTGGCTTCATTGAATATCATTAAGCAGAACTTTTGTGTACTTATTTTGAACAAGGTCTTCCATCTCTATATATCTAAAATGCTGGAAAAAAGTTATTTTTACAACAGAGTTGAATAGAAAATAAAAAGGAAAGCGCTTAGGTAATATAGTTTGTCCTCTCCAATCTGTAACATCTCGAATTAGTAATCCTTACATTTCAGGAACGTTTGTTTCCAGGAAGCAGGTGCTTGTTTTCCCTTCTCTGTGCTGTTTACCACTCAGAGTGTGTTTCACAAAAGACACAGTGAAAAGCAAATTGCAGTGAAAGTGCTGGAACATCATTTTTATTGTGAAGACCTAATGAGTAGATCTAATCACACTTGGACTACTCCTCTGATAAGCAGAGCAAACCCAAGTATCATTAAGGAAACTGATAAATTTGTCCTGATGCACACACCAAACATGCAGGAAATCCATTGACAGCTATTGTAGATGGCAAAATCCATGGCTGAGTATTTTTTGTTATTTAAAGGGCAGCTGAGTAAAATAATTCTTATGGATTTACACACATATCACAAAAGTAACATTGGCTGGTAGAGGGCATTTCATAAAGGAGAGACCTGCTCCCATCCCATCTCTTTGAATCTACCAGCCTACAGAAACAACAACAGGTAATGGCAGATCCCCAGTGCCACTGCTGCACCCATGCCACAGAGTATTTATGCAGCATTGTCAGTATCACTATTATTCATCCTATAACATGGGCCAGATTCAACTGAATTTTGTAACAGAACACTTCTTTTTCCTTCCACTTTATGCAAGAAAATTATATGCACGTGTGTGCACACAAATGCAAAAATTTATTTGAATTTTATCCCTTTAAGGGAAGTCATTTCTGGGTATTAGAAAAGGAGCAGAGCTTAAAAATAAAAAAATAATAACAATTTTTAAAAGACCAGAAAAAAATATTTTTCTGCATATTTCAGAGCTACCAAGGCAGGAGCAGAGCTTTTTTCATGGCTCATTGCTCCCCTCCCAGTGTCTCCTGGCATATACACATGACTCGTAAAGATTTCTGGGTTTGGTGGTCTCTGCTTTACATGGCAAAGCAATTTCTGCAGCTGAAAAAGCAGAAGATAACACTACACTAAGCTGTTTAATGCAGCTGTGACTCTTGCTTAGACATCCTTGGCAATTTGTCAAGTTGCACTGTCAGAATGACTCAATTTTTTTCCCAATTTCAGCTTAAATCCTCAGACACGCCAAGCACCTGAAATTCACAATGATTAGAAAGTGGGAAGCATTCAGTAACTTCTCTTGCAGCCCTGAGATCATAAGCTTACTACACACTCTGGGGATTTTAATAGCTTTTCCCTGGCATTCATGCACTGACCTTTTAGGAAAGCGCTTTCCATCTGTGAGAGATGCAGCTCTGCTTGGGCCTGGGCAAACACAGTGGCAGAGTGACAGTGGGTTTGGAAAAGGGAAATACACATTTCTACTCTGCACCTTCTTCCACAGGGCTCCCCCCACACCCACTGAGCACACCCCAAGGTGATGCATTCTGCTCATTCCTACCCGCATCCCAGCCCCATCCTCTGGGACTTGCAGCCTTTAACAGCATCAACACCACTCCACCGAGCCCCCAGGAGTTACTGGAATTGTTATTTACTCACAGGGAGGACTGCATTGAGCAGGACTCCAGTTCAGCAAAGCCTTGTGCACCCCTTGCAGTGAAGTGTGCCGTGGTCTGAGTGGCTCCAGTGCAGTGACAGATGGGCAGGAACAGGGAAAGGACCAAGGCTGGACACACTGGGTCCTGCCACACCATCGGACTCGCTACTGCCTTACTCAGGGCAACTGATTTTTGTCCAAAATCTAGGGTTTTGTCCACAGAAATGTCCCCATCCACACCTCTTACACCAAATACTCTGAGCAAAAACTATTCAATGCGGTGGCTGTCAAAATGAGCCTGTCACAACCACTAATTTTATAAATCTTGCAAAAATATCCCAGTTCCTCAAGTATGTTTATTTGGCAAACAACTCATAATATGCAAAGGAAATAAGTATACTTTAACAATTTATCTCCCTTCACTTGAATATTTTTTTGCTAAAAATCAGCCCTTTTCCCAAAAGCAGTACGTGTTTGATAAGTGTAAAATTGACTCTGCTTCCCTTTTTTAGCAAAAGGATGTGTATTAAGAAATAAAAATGCAAACAATTGTTCCTCCTGCTTGCTATTCATTGCTCAGGTACTGAAAGTCTCTTTATGAATAACATGAATTGATGTTCTTGTCAGTAGCAACAATATTTACAGAATGTATGTTACATTAAAGATGAAATTGAAAGTAAAG
Source organism: Callaeas wilsoni (assembly GCA_013398955.1). NCBI lineage: Eukaryota > Metazoa > Chordata > Aves > Passeriformes > Callaeidae > Callaeas > Callaeas wilsoni. The sequence goes on along the minus strand of VWPU01015897.1, from coordinate 17,448 downwards.
ATGTGATTCTACTAAAAGAGACATCGAAACATGCAGACTATCTCACCCTTGCAAAGACTGCTCACCTTTTGTGAAGATGTTTTCCTTAGTATTCATAAACCTTTTGTATTTGATGTTGACTATTTAAATCCGTTATTACCCGTCAAAGTGGGTCTCTGCAAACATTTGTGGTATCAGAAGGAAATAAACAGCAAGCTATTACAAAGCATAACAAAAACCTGGGATATTTCATAAGCTGTAGAAAGTTTCCACCATTCAGGTAAGGATGCTCCTTGTGAGAAACACAGAGAAAATGTTCTGAAAGGGAAATACAGAGCTACTGGAGCTCGTCTGAGTCCCTGCAGTGTTCCAGTGCTCCTCAGGAGCTCCGGCTTTGTGCCCAGCGCGGCCCACGGGACTGCCACAGAGGGAGCACAGAGCAAAGCACACAGGTGCCATGGACACCGCTGGGCACAAGAGGAAATCTCCTCTGAATAAATTTATCGCCACGATTTTCGAGGTGGGTAAATTGTGGTGTCAATTCCTTCCAAATATTCAGTTAAAAAATCGATTCCTTAACTCATGAAAGGAGAGGAGCGATGCATTCGGCACATAGCGGATAGAAAATGATCACATTTCATTATTCACCTGGAGATCAATAAATACACCCCCACAGCCATTGAAAGCTCAATCGAAACTCACAACTCATAAAATCCAAATTAAATTTCTTTTTTTTCCATACACAGAGCCATAATGTACCAAAATATACCACAAAAAACCCCAAGAGACAATCTAGATTGGCTTTTAGATGCTCTTTGACCGAGGCAACGGGGGAGAGAATTCCAGAGGCAGACACCTCAGAGCAGTGTATTTTGTCAGCAGTGCTCTCTCCTCTCTCAAGGAGAAACCAACCCTCTTCCCAAAGGAAGGAGGAAATCAGTTCAGGAGATTGTGGAGCAGCCTTGCATAAACTCACCACAGAGAAAAAGAAGTGTAAAATAGGCCCTTTAACACAATTATTTTGAAATTATGGACTAGCTGACACAGGCCACTTAACAGAATTTACACAGTAGATGTCAACAAAATATATCCTTGGCTGAGCAACTCCCTCCACCTCAAAATACTTCAGCCAAGGAATAGAGTGTAATTAGTAAAATATATTGATTAGGAAAAAAGCACCAAACAAAAAACCCAACAACAAACCCAAACGAAAAACAAACCTCACTACAACAACTAAAAACCCAAACCCAAACCAAACAAAAAGGACAAAAACACAACACTTGGAGAAAGAGAGAAGGTATAATTAATATTTTACCACATGTTTTATCCAGAAGAAAAAAAGAAAAAAGGAAAGGAAAAGAAAGAAAAGAAAAGAAAGAAAAGAAAAGAAAGAAAAGAAAAGAAAGAAAAGAAAAGAAAGAAAAGAAAAGAAAGAAAAGAAAAGAAAGAAAAGAAAAGAAAGAAAAGAAAAGAAAGAAAAGAAAAGAAAGAAAAGAAAAGAAAGAAAAGAAAAGAAAGAAAAGAAAAGAAAGAAAAGAAAAGAAAGAAAAGAAAAGAAAGAAAAGAAAAGAAAGAAAAGAAAAGAAAGAAAAGAAAAGAAAGAAAAGAAAAGAAAGAAAAGAAAAGAAAGAAAAGAAAAGAAAGAAAAGAAAAGAAAGAAAAGAAAAAGAAGGAAAGGAAAAGGAAGGAAAGGAAAGGAAAGGAGACTATTTCAAAAGACTGCTGCAAATTTGAAAAATAAATAAATAAAATCCTAATGATGCTGAGTATATGCAGTAGGGACCATGCATGAATGGAGAGCTGATGCTTTTAACAGGTTTTTCTGTAACAGGTTCATTCAAAGCAGATAATTTTGGAAATAAAAAGAAGGAAAAGTCTATAGAGGAAAATACTTCTCTCTCACAGGAGTAAAAATGAAAACAGTCATATATTAACCATATGCTTCTAGAGAATTTGGTATTAAGCACTACTAGTTACAAAAGAAAAAAACCCCAATAATTCAAATGTGTTTCAAGTATGATATGCACCCATTGATATTCTTTTCTCTCAAGTTTTCCATCAGAAAAGGGCTTATGAGGAAGGATGGAAGGCAAAAAAAGCAAATCAAATGGAATTACACTAGGTAATTAAAAATCAAGCCATGCTTTGAGCCAAGACAACTTTTTGAACGGACTTAAATTATTGCATAACTGAAGTACTGTGCCATGATTTTGGACAGATCTGCTGAGAAGCATATTTCCAAAGCCAAGCAGAAAATGCATAGTTACCCAGAAAATAAGAAGTGGTCCTAATTTGTCCATAATAATGAATTTGTCATCCTACAAAATGCAAAAATTTGTATTTTTTTGGTGAAAGCATGCTTTTTTTTAAAAAAAACCCATGCTTCTAAACTTCACGCTTTTCTGCAGAGAGTTTACAAAACTGGCATCAGCAGACTCACACAGCTCATGGCAATATTTGGTAAACCAGGCTGATGCCTAAGAACTCTCCCTTTTGTTTGAGGCAAAGAATGTAATTTTCTTCTAACGGCACAGTGAAACGAGGTACAGTCAATAGTCAGATACCTACAGTCTGTGCAAGAAACAAGAGAGCAACAGTAAAAAAATCATTCTGCTTTTTCATAATAAATCTGAAATAGCCAAACTGCCCTTAACCAGAGGGATAAAACTCCGCACAGAGCTGGTTCAACCCCCCTTTGGATGAAACAGTTGATAAATACACTGCAGTGGAAATGCCATTCTGTTCCTACTGATGCCTTGGGGAGGCTGCCCTGGAGCAGAGGCTGGACAGAGTGAAAGGATAAAGGGCAGGGATTTATGGAAAGGCCTTCACAGGGCACACCTTGGGCAGTGCAGGAGTCTCGCAGAGACTGCACCCAGGATGGACACAGCCACACGTTTTTGGGACAGATACAAGCTCTGTCCATTTGCATATCAGAGGTTAATTGTTCAATTACAGCTTCAGGCAGTGCAGTCCCATTCTCCCAGTTTGCTCCCCCCAACTCACTGTCGTTTCCATTTCTCAGGGCCTGAACCAGTGAGGTGTCCTTGATTCTCAGGCCTGGAGAGGAATTGTTGTGTCTGACAAAAATGGGAAAAGCAGTAGCTCACACTCTGTATGGAGCTCAGAGTTATACACTAAAGAATTGCAGGATTACGAATATATGAAAATATAAAAGCTAAAATCCTAAGGCACCACTACCAGCACTCGGGACAACGCTGTTAAGGGACTCTCCGTTTTGGTTCCTCCAGTAAGGTGTTGTGTCTCCAAACCAGGGGATGCTCACTCATCCTTCCAGCAGCCCCACTGACACACACACACAGCCAGCCGCGCTCCCCGGCACCACGAGTGCCCCTGCTCCCAGCTCCCCTTCAATCCCTCCCCATCTCATCCCTGTCTCCGGATCCGTAGGGATAACCATGCCTGAACCTTCTGTCTCCTTCACACCCTGCTCTTCAAGTCCCCCAGCAAAGGGACAGTTTATTTATGGAACCCTCTCCCTTCCAGAGCTGCTCTCCGGCCCCCATTTTTCACTAAACTTCCCCAGCACAAACAGCACAATGGCCTTCCTTGAAACTCTCCTCAAATTCCCGGTGCAGACACACGTACTTGGAAAAGAGTAACTATTGGACATTGTTCAATAGCCACTTCTTGCTACAAAGAACACAACCACTAATTTAGGAATATGTTTCTGTTTTATCAAACCCAATATCTGCTTTCTAAAAACATGATTCCCCTCCTACCAGGCTGCTGACCGATATATTCTGTTTCTTTTCACTGAAACTCATGATCATGCTGTGTTTTCATGTGGAGATGAAAATTGGAAAATAGGTGCACAGGTTTATTCTGTCATCTTGACAATCTGATTTTGCCTTGTGATGTTTTAATCCACTTTCCATACTTTCAACACTAACAGCTTCTGACAAACTTTTCCTCACCCTTGAAGATAACATCCTCATAAATGACCTCACACTTTGTCTGACTCTTGGAACATGAATTTATTTCCTTTTATCACTTTGTACTAAAAAGGAAGAAAATGAACCATTATTAAAAAGGGCTTTCCTCCCCTCCCTTTTAATTCTCCTTAGGAATAACAGTTTCTTTTCCTTTTATCTCTGCCTTCTGAACTACAGGTACAGTTCTATTATATCACTTGCTGATGCCTTTAAGCATACTATTTCAGCTCAAATGCAATCCTCAAATCAATGAAAATGAATAAATAAGATGTACAATAATACAAGTCTTAAATAATCTCCTCTGTGCAAAAACAGTAATATTCAGTGACTGACATTCAAATAAACAATTTTGTGCCACTAAAATGAAGTACCCATATCTTCATTTTTTTCTTTTTAAAATTTAAGATTTTTTCAGTCTCATTATTCTAATAGAAAAAGGTAATAATCTGTTTTCCTGCAGAGAAAAGTAAGGTAGAGGACCCTCATTTATGTTTTAAAGAATCATACCACTGACAAAAATACTGGTTTTCTAGGACCTAAAAGTGTATTTCTTTCTTTACCCACAGAAGAAAACAAAATCTGTGGAAAAAGCAATCCATGTTGTTTCCCACGCAAGGTTATGCTATCAATATGGTACTTTGAGGAGCAGGAATGGTACACATCCTGGTCTCTGCTCGAAACACGAGTAAGGATTTGGATTTCTGATACAATCATCCACAAGAAGCAAGGCTGAGCACACATTCACATTTAAAATGAGACAGTGAATATTCAGCAACATTGTCACCTGTGATTCTCCTAGATGAAATTAGGATTTGTGCCAGTTCTTATTGCTAAGTGTTCAGCAGCACCTCCAACATCCTTGCTTACAGAATCTGAACTATGTGTTATGAACCTTTCTCATCCAAACCACACCCAAAAAACCCACCTTGATTCAAAAGAAAGGTTCACTGCTTTAGAGGTTCCTTAGAAAGAGAAATAAATTGTGGAAATGAACTTTTGACAACTACTATTTGCATAGCATTAACGATCTAATCTATGCAGTAGCTGTAAATCCAAGAGAGAGTCACTATTTCAGGAAGTAATGAGGCTGCCTTAGTGCCATGAATGCATGGACTCCTCAGTCTAGGTCAGGCAGGAGCCCCAAGGGATACTTCACACTTCCCTCTACCTTCTTCCAAATTATCTACAGGAAAAGGGGTTTAAGAGTCTGCTAGAATTAATTTTTCCTTTGAAAAATAAGAAAATTGAGAATCCAGGACAAAAATAATAACAAAAAGGCTTTCAGACTTGCTTTCCTTTGCCCCTTTCTGCCTAAAGCCTACCTAATTACCTTATTTAGCCCCAGCCACTAAGCACCTCATGATTTTTCATGTATTTGCAAGGAACATTCCAGATGAGACACAGAGCAAAGTAATTTGCCCAAGCTGCCCTCGAGCCCATGGATTTCTCAAACTCCAGCCTAATTCCATGACCAACAGCCCATCCCCTGGCTTTGCAATAGCTGAGAAGCCAGAGCACATTTCAAAAGCTCATTTTAAGTCTGATTTTAGCCCAGCTAACGCTGCCTCCAAGAGAACTCATCTTCTGAGCGTGTGGGGAACCCTGTGGCTGCCAGGCTGAGCTAGTGACACCTCCCCAGAGCCCCTGGACAGCCCGTGGAGAGCTGGCACCTCCCCATGCCCAGAATTCATCCCTCAGCTGCCCAACAGCTGAGAGAAACCAAAAACATCCCGGCCAAAGGGACACCTGCTCACAGGCGGGCCCCAGATGAAACCTCAGCCCTGGAAGGCCTTCCTTTTGAATTGCAAAAGGATGGGTTTTGTGGGCAGCTATTTTTAAATTTTTCCTTTCAAATATCTGTGAAAGCATCTACTAATTTCAGATGATGTCACACATAGAAAGTGAGTGAGCACACTTTTTTCCCTAAGATTTGAAACAGACTAAAAAGAATAATTATTTCCTCTTATTTTTTAATGAGAATTGCCAGCCCCTCAGCAGGTGGAAGGACACTGCCTGCAGGAGCTTTTTTGTTGGCTAAAAACTTGGTTCATATAATCAGCATGGTAATTAGCAAGCTCTTTGCTATTAAAAGGAACTCATTACTGCTATATTTTGCTGATTGATCCATACTCATGAAGTAATTTAAAAATGTAAAAAGCATTTTGTGAGCCACTTAGAATCTTCAATATGAATATTGAGACAATGTAAGTGACAGTTGTCTTTGACTAAACTTCAATCTGTAATTCTTTAGCCATTCAAGCAAATCCATGGGGAACTGGAAAATGAAAATAATTCCCTAAAGTTATACATCGCTCTCTGCTACTTGTCAGAACTCCTTTGCAAGGGATGGGGCCTTTGTAGCAAGTACATTCTCACCTCAGATTCTCTGACATTTTTAGAGGTGATCTTGCAATCAAACAAAGAGGCCAAGTTCCTACACAACTCGTTTGAGTCACTGGATTGCCCTGGCTGACTCTGACCTTGCTGCTCTTTGCCCCGAGGGCTCGTGGGAGGCTTGCCCTGCCCATGAAGTCACATGGAGAGATGGCCCTCTGAGAAGCCATTTGAAGGGGACATCACCTTTACTCAAAATTAGTGATTAGCATGGATCTGAAAGCATTGTAGGATGAGTTACTTTCAACTTTGGACCCTCTGCCAGGTTTCCTCATGCTTCAAAAAGAACTGATAAATTATCCAACAATTTCTAATATTGAAATGCCAAGAGGAGGGAGAAGAATGAGGGAAAGATGACAAGAGGGTGGACACATGTCAACAGTTCAAAGAATTTCCCTTATTCAGGGAAATCTCGAGTGAAATTCTGTCTCCAATTAAGTCAACATACAGCTCATTGAACTCAACAGTGCCAGGATTTCATCCTTGACCTACTGCCTTGAACTCCATCCTTTAGTGCTTCTAACAAACAGCCTGTTCCTTTCCTCCTCACCAGCTCAGGTGCCACTTCATTTCCGAGCTGGCTGTGGCTCTGCGGCTGACACGCTTCTTTTAGGCATAAGAAAAGAATTGCCATGGCAATCCACCCTGCTATTTATAGGCTCCAAGACAGCCCCAAATTATTTTACAGCCTGAAAGGACATCACTAGCAACTGAAACAGATACATTTTTGACAGGGACCATAAGTAACTATGGCTGGCCCAATTCACTGGCTACTAAAGTAAAAGGCAGACTTCGAGGAGAGCTGGTCTGGCCCTAAAATTGCGCAGCATGGTCACCCAGCACCTGCAATAGGAAGGGAATACAGGTTTCAGCTCAGACAGTCGTGAGAATCAAGATCTGCCCCTGTCCTGGAGGACAAAGGACAGCCACACCCTGTCCATGTACTTCTGTGTAACTCTGATGAGCGCTTGCTGCAGACAAGTGATTTCCATGGCTCGGCTGGGCGACTTTCATTCCATGCTCCCACAGGCACATTCTCCTGCCAGCACTAACTGCCCATGTGCTGTTCAGAGCAATTCCTTTAAGATAATGAATTTCAATATTTAAAGATCTATTTCCCTTCTCTATTCTTTCCCATTTCCATATTTTGAAGATGAAAGGATTATGCTACTTCAGCCTTTGCTCTTGGTTTTTTGGTGTATTAAGTATTTTTAGGCTCTTTTATCCACCCAAAAAAATAAGTGCTTATAACATTCATTTTGCTTAAAGAAATTTATTCTTGCTTTCAAGCTGCGGAAACAACTCTTACCGAGTATTATTTTTATCTTTCTTAGAGATGGATGATTTATTTTTAATTGCTTCTTTAGGTCAGGATGCTGCTTACCAGTCTGCCTTCATTTACAGTGTTCATTAATTTAAGCTTTTTTAAAAAGTGATATGTCAAATCACTTTTTTCCTCCTGGAAAGGGAAGTCTTGGTAGATAAGAGAGATCAATTATTAATCAGCATTAACTGAAAGTTAAGAAAAACAACAAACCAAGAAGCATCTTAAAGACTCGAGTGCTCTGTAGAATGAATTTATACCAGGTCATACTTTTGCAGCAGAAGCTCACCTAGGAAATTAAAGCACAGGGAGACAGAGGTCTAAATCCTCCTATTGAGGCCCTCTGTTTTTACTTCAACATGCAAAACAAAAATCCCACTTAAAATTTCAAAAAAAAAAATAAGGAAGAAGGAAAAAAAGAGAAGTAAATATAAAAGAGAAAGAACAATCTCCAAGGTTACACAAAGATGAACATGAAAACAGAGACCACAGCCCACTCTTCAAAATATTAAACTCCAGAATCCCAATCCAGCTCTTCATCCTGTCAAAGTTAATAAATTATATTATTCATAGAAGTACAGGATAGATTTTGCTAAATCCAGCAAAAAAATTGTATCACCTACAGAATTGCAAACAATTTCATCCCTTTTGATTTCTTGATCTTTAATTTAACAAATACGAAACACGTAAAGTCTCTTGAAAAAAATCTCTGCTTCTCAGTCCTTCATATTTATTACATGGAGCATGGGGGAGAGCCCATAAACATCCATGAAATGATTTATAACCTGTTCTGCTATGAAGCAGTGTATTGAAAAAAAGCCAGTCCAGAACCGCCTTGAAAATGTGAATCAGTGATCCAGTATTCCCTGTTTTTATATAAAGCACAAAAATAGCTTTGAACTCTAACTAACATTACTTTTTTCTTTTCATTCTCTGTTTGGGAAAGTAAATTTGGATATGATAGCGTAACTACTGCACTGTGCTGAACTTTCTGCCAGAGAATAAATTCAGTATACAGACGAGAGTTCATCTGTTTCTACAAAAAAATAAAAGTTAGTATAACAAATAAAAAATGCCTTATGCCAGACACCCAAGAAAAGAGTCCACAAACCACACAACAACTTTCCTTGGTAATTATCTTTCACTTTGAAGAACAGCATCAACCCTACAAATGCAGCCACTTTTAATTCTGGAATATGCTGCTGAGCACCAACACGTTCTCATCACTTCCATTTCCCCAAGATCTGTTTCAGACCAGATCCCTGGAATTCTAAGATTTGGAAGTCCTCACCTGTCTATTATTTCCTGCTTTACTACACTTTTAAATATGAAGTAAAGGGGGTTTGTTTCTTTGAACCAAGGACAAGGCTGTTATGGAATCAGGGTGACTCCCTTTTAACAGTGTAATCAGAATATATTGCTTTATTTTCCTTTCCTTTTCATTTTAGTCACTTTGGTGCCATAGGCAGCTTTTGTATTTTCCTAAGAAACCTGGTTAGTATATTCTACAGGACCCGTGGTTTTATTCCAGTTTCCCAGCATATCTTCTGTTTGCTCAGACTCATTTCCTGCCGGTTTTAACTGTTTGTCTCATAACAGGCAAGTCCCTTCCTTAGAAAATGTCACCCGTGGGCCTTCATTGCTCTATGAACAACACTGACTTTGTGCCAGCAGACTTGTTTTTTTAATAACGAATTTATTCATTACTCCAGGCTAAAGTAGCTTTTATGATCAAATGAGTCCACACTGTGAGCTGATTTCCTCTTTTATCACAGAGTTCTTGTCTCATGGACCTGACCTTGTAGACAGAAGTCAACCTGTACCAACACACTGAGTGTCAGAACTGTCCCCAGGGTGGCTGACAAATCCTCTCCAAGTGACCACTGGGAGCTGTACCTTACTTTGGGGATGCGTTCCAGTGTGGCACTGAGGTCAGCTGTCCTGCACAGACAAAGCTGAGGAAGACATTTCAGTGCAGCTTATGTTGTTGTGTTAAAGAACCAAAGAGAATCACCCCGTTCACACTTTTTAAAGCTTCTCTGCTTTACAGTGTCCCTAGAGTGAAATGCTGAAAATACAAAGCAGTATTTTAGAAGCCCAAGCTTTTTCCTGTACCCAACATCTTTGCTGTGTCTGGCAACACACCGGATCGAGTGAACCTAGACAGAACACAAGACAACTTCTGTGCTCTGACATATAATGTATTTTAAGTTTAGATAATAAATAAATTATTGCTCACCCAGCTACACTACGTTCATGGCATTCTTTTCATGTTATTCTTGATAGTAAAGAAGGTTGTGTTATTTTTGTAAAGATTTTTTATGTGGCCCACTTAAGCTAATGATGGCAAAGGAACCAATCTGTCTGGGATTAGTGGAACTGAGAGCTCTGACCTTACATTGATTCCATTCTGGGCAGTAAACTGCCTGCCAGTGTTTCACCTGATCCTCTGGCACCTCTTTGTGCTCTTAATTTTCAGGACAGGCAGCAATATATATCTTTTAAACACAATACAGAATTAGAGAAGGACACTGTGGAAACTAGACCCTTTTATATTTTCTTTTATCTTTTCAGACTTCAGTAAACAAGTGAAAACTTCAAATTCCTTCTCTTCACACAGTGCATCTTCACCACAATGCCATGACACATTTTTCCACTGTTCAGCATAACTGCAATAACTAAAGCGAAAAAAAAAAAAAGAAAAATGAAGAGCCTGTAGCAGTATACAAAAAAAACCAAACAACCTAATATGAATGGAAAGGCAGTACCAGGCCTCCTTATTCTAGCTAATAAAATTACTGTTTAATGATAATAATTCATACCTTAATAAGACACAGAGAGTTACCACTGACAGCAATTCAGGTTTCTGTAACAAGGGACAAAATTATATACATGCATTTACATAAGCACTGCAAAAATCACCCTTTTTCACCTTTCTTCTCAGATAATCCCACATCAACATCATTAAACTAATCTACATCGCTGGCTGAAGAAAAGTAAAAACCCTCTCCAATTAGCCATTTCCTCTGAATGAGCTTTGAAGCATAATCTGCATTTTTATTCACATCGACTTCCTTTGCTAAATACACAGAGATATGTGTTTCAATAACTGAAATCAGTGTATTTGCCCTCGATTGCACTGCTCAGTTCAGATTAGTTGTTTATTTAACTGAACGAGCATTCCACAGCAATCTGTGACAACCAGGATTATCATCTGACATCCCTGAGACTGACCCACAGAGACACACTCGCTGAACTGTTTTGAAAGTTTGGCAAATCGAGAAAAACTTTTACACATTCCGTGGCTTAGGAAGAACTTTCTTCTTACATGGGTAGGGTCCTTGTACAATAAAATTACTATTTCCTGTATCTACTGAAAATCTCACACTGAAAATCCCAGTATCCTACTACCTATTTAACACACAGAGTGCACCATTATACTTTGATCACCCACCACATATTTAGATCTTCTTTCTTCTCCTGTCACTTCTGATGAAAAATCTATAATTTGTGGTAGAAACATTTGGTGTGACCCTTTAAATGTTCTTGTACTTTATAATACTAAGTTTCATCCTAACTTTTAAAAAGTTTTCTAATTCTTTCCATGTTATATTCTGATTTTTCCCTTAGTAAAGAATGCTTTGTAAGTTTGCCTCAGCAGATTTCATTAGTATATGTCTACTTCTTGCACCAAGGGTCACTAAAAGTATGAAAAAATGAAATATAACCAATCTAAAAACTTGGAGTAACTCCACTGGGAGCCATTAGCAACAGCCTCAGTAGCATAATTATTCTCATAACTAAGCACAAAAAGACAGAAAAAGGCTTTTATTTATTCATGCCATATATAAGGACAGAAAAAAAAGGCATCACATAAAAAAAAAAGAAAGATGATAAAAAAAAATCTTTTGCATTATAAGGCAAGTTTCCACAAGCTACTGTTGAAGCAGGTGCTTGAAAATAGCCATGAGATCATTTAGGTGATTAGGACAGTGGGCAATTATCTCAATTCAGGCACGGGTTACACACTTATCACCCGCAGAGATCAAGTGCAGTGTGAGAGCAGGGACAGCTTTTTGTTCTCAGCACGGTGTTTCAGAGTGGCTGCTGGCCCTACAGTAACACAGACCCGCAGCGATCCAGCTCTGACCGAGGCAGGCGCGCTCTGCAATACGTTACAATTTACTGGAGAATCAGCTCCCACAATTCAACCTCAGCATCCAGATGAGAAAAGGCCACGGGCGAAGCCTCTGCACAGCAATTGTAAGGGGGAGGAAAGGGAGAAAGTTATGACATGGGGACACTTTCATTGCATTAGCTCTTAATGGCATGGCTCTGTATTGCCAACAGCTCCAAGCATTACAAAAAAGCTCTTCCTTTGCCATTATCTGCTTTATGCTGGTTTAAAGCTGGTTTGAAGCCAAGGTTCAGCAACCTTGCATCAGGGAAAAGCTTACAGGAAAGCATAATGATGATCAAGGTCTGTACCATAGACCATAAAATTGACACAAAGTGATTTCCTTTGTCACTTTTTTAACGTCGCCCTCCTTATTCTGCCACTTCACCGAGGTTTCATGGCGGCATATCTACACACACACAGGAGCAGGTGAGAGTTTTTGGCCCTGCATCAAGCAGCAAGCTTAGCTCAGGTGCTACTATTCCCTTTCCCTGCTTCTGCTTTTTTAGTCCTAGGACGACAGCTATTCTGACAAACCAGTAATCTATGGTCCTCTGAAATGTTATAAATGCTCTGTTTCTGTAAGCTTTGTGCTTAACTGTGCAACTGTGAGAGATTTGCTATCAGTCTCAGAAGAGTGAGTTGTTACAGCACGAACAGCTAAAGCTTTAAACAACACCTGGGGTTTGACCAAGCAAAGGCAGGGCAGTGACATTCAGCAGACTGGGAAGTGGCAGTAACCCCTAATCCCTTCCCATGCACAGCTGTAGGGAGAATTTCTTATTCCCACGCCCCCAAACATTGTCAGCTGGGCATCAGACACAAGATGGAGTTCTTCAAGTGCATTAATTGCAAGAAATACGTAAGTAAAGCAAAAGAAGCCAGGACTCTCCTTTGTTCCTTTCAGTTTTTAGTCAAAGATGGTCATGAAGTTGAAAAGTTTTGTTTCCATCTTCAGGTGTCAGAAAAAGCAAATAATATGTAATAGGGGAAGCCAGATGGGAGTCAAACACATGCCCTTCAAGAAATGTCAGGGATTTTTCAAGAAATGTGAAGAGAGAAAACAAGAAGAAGGGAGAAAATAGTCTCCCTCAAATGACATTTTGATGATGCTCCAGGCAACTCCATTTAGGCTTTAGCTGCTGCCTTGCTGAGCAGCCTTTGATGCTGCCCCAGGCAGTTCTCATCTAGCCTTTGGCTTCTGCTTGGTCAGACACCTTTTGGTGCCATTTCTGATTTGTGTGAGCAGATCTTATCAATTTCACATATTCATGACTCTTTTTATCCATCTCACAATTATGTAAAATCTTTGATGCAATCTTAGGCTTGGTCTTTTAATTTCATTTACTTCAATTTTTTTTTCTTTCCCGTCCTCTCTACAACTGACTCAGAAAATCCCATTCTTTCTGCCCAATGCAATGCTTCATGTGCTTTGATTTTTTTTTTTTTTTTTTTTTTGCGCAGAGTGGAGAAATATGCTTTCTTTGTATTTATCTCTTCTTTGAGTATTTTATACACAAAACATTGAGTGCATGTCTGTCAGAAACAGATATTCCACGCCTTTCTGCTCCAGGCAATTTATCTTGGCCTTATCAAGCAGGGCTGTAAGAGATTTAGAATAAGATGGCTGCTAAGGCTGTGAACACCTGCTGATTACTCCTGCATTAATAGAAAGAGTAGTAAAAAGCTGCCAGCAGATCTCTTCTTCCCTCATGATACCTGAACTTAGTTCTGCCTTGACTGAAAAAGACCTGAATTTAGATTAGACTGTAGCACTGAAGTAGTTTGAGTAGGGGGAGACAACTGTTTGACCAATCAAATATTTGTAGATTTTTTTCCCCTCATTTTCACTGTCCATTTTCATTCCTCATATTTCATATACATTCCTTTTGATCACACCCTGTGACTTTTCAAAGCGATAGACCAACTTCAAAGAACATTCAAAGAATGTCTGACAATGAAAAGGTCTCCGTAATTTTAACCTTAAACAAACTGTATTGCATACAAAAATCTATCTTCTAATTTATATGCCAGCTTCCCCAGTGCCACACCACGAGACCAAAAATCACTGTAATGGACATTAATTCTGTAAAAGAACCACTGCAGACATTTGGAGCTGCTCTCAGAGCAGGGTGCACTTATCTAAACAGCTGATGAACAACGACTGCTGGACTAACAACATTCCACGTGTGAAATTTGGTGGTTTTTCTTCATTTTTTATTTCTGAACAAGCTTCTTCAGGGAGAAAAAAAAAAAGATCAACAGTGCAAATCCAAGAAGCAAATGCAAACCCTAAAGTCTCAGGTTTAGTAGCACTGAGTTTTCAGAGCATAAAAATGATGCAAGATGGCAAAGAACTCAAAGAAAGAGAACTTTCTGGTGACATCAAATTGCCTGGGGTGACCAACATTTTAGCAAAAAGCCATCCAAGTTCTGCAGTTTATCTCAAAGGAAAACAAACACGAGAATGAATTCTACATGGAGAAAGGCACTGCACATACCCAAAAGCATTATAATACTTTTCATCTACTTTGTAATGCTGCAGCCCTGACATCTTATAGCTTTTGTATTAATGCAAATGAACTTTTAACTTTAGGAGGACAGGAACATTAAGCAGTATAAATTTTCATGAGGCTAATGCTTGTATGAATGCACAAAAACAATCACAGAGGTCTGTTTGGATGGTTTACACAATGCCATACTGGCATTTTACTTTCATGTTTGGCTGGAAAATGCTCAGTATTGATGCTCAGTAATACAAGCTGAACAACAGTTCTCAAAGAAACACCTACACGCTAGAATGTGCTTAGTCATTTTAAAATTAAAATTTTTTTTTTTTTAACTCTGATAACAGAATGTAGTTCCTTTTTGCTGTAATATTTTAATGTTTTATTCGTGTTCTAACCATGCTATAATTTGAATTCAGGTTTAAGTCTTGAAAAAATTTACAACCATTCTTTCCCAAATAATCACAGAACGAATGTTAAGGAACTGGAAGGGACCTTAAAGATCATCTTGTCCCATCTTCCCCTGCCATGGGCAGGGACACCTCCCACTAGACCAGGTTGCTCCAAGCTCCTTCCAACCTGGCCTTGGACACTTCAAGGCTTGAGGCATCCACAGTCTCCCAGGACAACCTGTTTCGATGTCTCACCACTCTCACAATAGGGAATTTCTTCCTAATATCTAACCTAAATTTCCCCTCTTTCAATTTATACCCATTTTTCCTTGTCCTATAACTACCGTTCCATCGCAGCACCTCATTTTGTCAAAAAGCTCCACAAGCAGCAAGCACATTTTGCCAAACATCTCTGGGAGCAGTCCCCCAGTCAGAATAATATATTGTTTGGGATAAGGCCATATCTGCCAAACAGCTGAGCTGGGTTAGCAAATTCAAAACTTGCATCATTGCCAAAACTCAGAATCTTTAAAAAAAACTCCACCAAAAAAAAAACCAAAACAAAAAAAACCCAAACAAACAAACAAACAAACCCCAACAGCAACAAAACAAAACCAAACCTAAAAAAACCCCCACACCTGCTAACAAACCCTTTTATAAGTACTAGCCCAAATCCTCATTTTCATGGTGAACCACAAAATATCTCCTTTAGCTCTACGAGTACTTGTTGAGATCAGACCTTTCGTGTGACCTCATGGTGGTCTTCAAGACCCCCACAAGGAGAAGCAGAAGGGCAGGAACAGACCTTGTCACCCTCGTGACCAGTGACAGGACTTGAGGAAAAGGCTGGGAGCTGAATCGGGGCGGTTTGGATTGGATAGCAGGAAAAGGTGGGCAACCCAAAGTGTGCCTGAGCACTGGAACAGGCTCCCCAGGGCAGCAGGCAGAGCTCCAGGCCTGTCTGAGCTCAAGAAGTGTTTGGACAACACCCTCGGGCACACGGCAGGACTCTTGGGGTGTCCTGTGCAGGGCCAGCAGTTGGACTCCATGATCCTGATAGGTCCCTTCCAATTCAGCACATTCTATGATTCTATGATAATAGTTTTATAATCTGTTGGTTTATAGAGAATATCATGTTTCTGTAGCTCTTTTCCTCTTAAAGGGTGATTATAAAACTTGTGCTGTTAAAATGGCCTTCCCAGTTTTCTCCACTCCCTACCTGAATATTGTTTATTTCCACCCATATATTGAGTCATAGCCCCCACAGTTTCTACAAATTACCTTTGCTCCAGAATATTATTAGGGTGTCCTTTAATTACTGCATCACCAGTGACTACAGTTACCAACAGTACAGTGAACTGAGTTGAGTAAATCATTATCTACTCAGGCTTATATATTACAAACTTCCTGGGAAAGAAATAAATTATAGATCAATAGTACTGAGACTGGAACGATCCATCCCACTTAATTAGAACTACCATATTTCAGTACAGTTAACAGTTAAAAAGGAAATGAAAAAGTCAACCTCTTAAATAAATCTTAATAAGGCCAGTCCTTAAACTACCATTCTACAGAGATGGGGGGTTTTTAATGCACAATCATAAAATAATTTAGTAGCAATATCATTGGCAAGAGCTGAATTTCAAAATAATAGTTCTTCATGCAGCCAGTATGAACCACTAAAGCCTCACAGCCTTGCATGGGTGGACTGGGCTGAGTAGCTGGGAAACTGTTGTTAGATTTCTAGAGAATGGTTCAGCTTAAATGTCTTCAAACATAGCTCTGTGTCAAGTTTATCCTGCATTTTGGGAAATTTTCAGAAGCTTGAACTGCTTAAAAGGGTTGACTGGAGCAGGTATGCATCCACCAGTATATCCATCTGTACCAAACTAAAGCTTACCATTGGAAGCGCTAACAAGTCAAGCATGAGACTGCTATTATAAAGTAAAATAGATTTCAGGGAAAAAAAAAAAAAACTAAACTAAAACAAACCACCAAATAACTCAAAAAGTATTTATTTGCTCCGGTCATTAGTGGAAGAGTGATTCTCTCCTTTAACCCAGCGGTTAAAAATCTATGTGATTTATTTATTTGATATATCTACTGTCCCCTTAGCCTTGCAATTAACCCCCAACCCCAGAACAGCCCCTGGAGTGGATTCTGTTGTTGCCAAACACGCTTTGCATCCTCAAACTGGAAGTAAAATTTATCCCTCACCAGTTTCTTATGACAAGCTGAAAAAAAAATTAATCTTTTCCGAATTTGAAACTAATCCAGGACTACCAAAGACAAAAAAATAATTAAATGAGTAAGCTAAGAGAAAAAAAGAAACAAAAAGGGGCAAAAATCATGCACTGCACAAGAAACAGCAGAAATAATAAAGGGCATGTATGATCCTAGAAGCAGCACAGTTCTCTTCTAAATATTGTTTTTACACAGCTCCAAGTCACATCCTAAGAGCAGCAAGGAAAAAAACACTTTAAGCCCTGCAAAGTGTTCTGGAGTCACATCGCCGTGTTCAGACGGCCCCGTGTCCTGCAGGAGAGGCCCAGGAGCGCTCGCGTGGCCCCGCGGCGCTTCACCGACCCTTCCCCGAAAGGCTCCGCTGATCTCAGCTCCATCACCGCCGGGACCCGGGCACGGGGCTACGGCCCAGGACCGCCCTCCCCAAGGGCCACGCAGAACACCTCAGCCAAGAGCTGCACCGAAAACAAGGGTG
>VWPU01015896.1:0-79522 GCA_013398955.1 Callaeas wilsoni | reverse complement strand
GGGGGCGGGCAGCCGCTCCTGCGAGAGCCTCGGCGGGGCGCAGGGGGAGGCGGCGGGGCGCTTCTCGCTGAGCCTGCCCCCGGAGGCCATCCGGGTGCTGCAGCGCCGCAGCCTGGAGCGGCAGCGGGGGCAGCCCGCACCCTCCCCCGCCGGCAGAGCCGCCCCGGCCCGGCGCGGCGACCTGCGCGCTCTGCTGAAGGTTTCGCTGCTCAACGACCGGCACCGCTACGACGACGAGGAGTACGAAGAGGAGGATGCGGGGGCCGCGGCGGACGAGGGGCTGGTGCGGAAATGCACCGAGTGGCTGCGCGGCGTGGAGAGCGCGGCCGGCCGCGACCACCCCGACCGGCTGGAGACGCTGCCGCACTTGGGCACCCTCTGAGCCCCGCCGGGACCGGGGAGCGGCACGGCGGGGGCTGCCGGAGCGGTCGGACCGGGGGGAGGTGGGGCCGCCCTCCGCGATGTCGTGTTCCGTGTGGTGTTGTCGGCGCCAGGGCAGCCCCGGCGGGTGGCGGCAGGGGCCGGGCAGCGGAGCCCCTGGCCCGGAGCCGATCCTCGGGGCGCCGCCGCCGCCTGGGCGAGGGACAAAGGAGCGGCGCCGGCCTCCGCCCGCCGGTGCCCGGGTGCTCGGAGGGAGGGCACCGACTGTGGGCGTCCTGCCTCCACCCTCGCGGTTTTTTAAAATATTTCTGACTACTTTATAAAATGTGCGTAATGGTTTTGTATATTTGTACATAAAAGTTCATTTTTATTTATTTGAATAAAGGACTATTGTGTTGCGGTAGCCTTTGCGCCTTGGTAGCTCCGCGTTGGGCTGTCCCGTCCTGGCGGTGTCCGCTGTCTCGGTGTCCATCAGGTAAGGATGGCGGGCTGGTCACCGTGCGGAGAGCCTGTGCCGTTCACACGTTCTCTCCTCGGAACAGTCGCCGACACCTCGGCTCCAGGGAAAACGCAGAGCCGCGGATTCGGCGAGGCGGCGGAGGCAGGGTACCGAGCAGGCGGGGGCGAGCCCGTCGCTGCCGGGGGCAGATGGCAGCAGTGCCGGCCACCGCGCCAGCGGGGAGCAGCGCTCCCGGGGACAGACGGGGACAACGGGAGGCGGATGGGGCAGTGCGGGCGGCCGCGGCGTGGGCAGAGGTTGCTCCGGTCCCCTGCGCCGGAGAACCGGGGAGGCGCGGCTAGGTCTGTGCATGGACTTGGCGATTTCATCCCCTCCCAGGCAGTAATTCAGATACATCCCACCTTTCGAGCTGCTGCCAACATACGAGGTGGAATAGGAGGGAGGGAGGGAGCACAGAGGCAGCATCCTTTGTCAGCGTCCCCCGGCCTGCCATCCCCGGCTCCTGCTGCAGCCTTCCCCGCTCCGGCTGTGGCCGTGCCTGGTGGTCCTCAGAGCTCCGTGTGTTGGGAGAGGCGAGGAGGGGGCGGGAGAGGCCAAGTGTACAAAAATTACGTGCGGAAAGGGAAGGGTAAGTCTTTACCAGGCTTACAGTGTCTCGGCCACCTACTGTTGCTCTTGTATTGTTGTTATCCAGCTTCTCAGAACGACAGTCAGACCTAAGCATTTACTGTGATTCTGTAAATATTTTGCAAATGAATGTTTGAACATGTAGGAACACACTCAGTTGAATTTACTTAGCAGAGTAAAACAATTTAGTGCCACAAATTGGATATTATAAATTTCAGTAAGACGTCAGTTGTTTACACCGAAGGATGTCTGTGCTGACTATTCCATTAAATCATGTGAGATAAACCTTTCTGTATATTAGTTGCATGATGTAGCCATGTGCTGCATTTTGTTTTGCTTCATGTTTGTTCAAGTACTTTTTTCATTTTTGTCACCTGAAACTTAAGGAATGACAGGGGAGATGGTTTGAGAAAATATTTATTTATTAAATGCATTGATACTGCCATAAAAAAGAAAATGAACCAATATAAGGCAATTGTGAAATAGCTATGCTCAAAGGCTGGAGACAAATGCATGGGGCATGAAAATTTATGGAGACTAATTCTATTCCATTTAAGCAAATGTAGAGTCATTTGTAGTGATAGCTATGAAACACATGCATTTTCATATCATTTTAGCTGAGTTTGCATGTAGTTCTGTCATATTACCAGTTTTCATTTAAATCTTCAAGTAAATCTGCCTCAACAATTGCAAATTTCCTGCCAAATTTAATATATGCTGGATTGATGTCAGAACCACCCTTTGTTGTTGCTTTCCCTCTTCTAACAATGATGGAAATGCTAGTAGTTGAGCTGTTAGCTGAGTTTTCCTTTTGTTTCTCTTTTGGGAATGTGAGTTTATAAATGAGCATCCTGGACTCTTAATGTTGTTCCTTAAACTGCTCCGTGGTTTCATATTAACTACAATCGGTATCTCCAGTTGCAATGAAATGCAATTCACTCATTAAGGGCTGAAGTATGTTGAAGCTTACTTGTGAGGCTGAAAGCTGCTTTGTTCAGAGTCTGAAGTGTGGCAAAAAATTCAGTAAATTTGAATGCACAGCTGCAGCAAATGCAGTGTGAACTGGGAGTAAGAGGGCTTGGAATTGAAGGGCTGCCAACTCTGAAAAAGAAAGAACCTGCTCCTAGAATGAAGAATTTGAGAACTTGGGAATTGCCTGGATAGATGTTATTTATTTATTTCCCCTAAAGAATTTATGTGAAAAAATCTGATTATGCAGCTAAGATCTGATATGTTAAGTAAGTCATTGTACATGGTAACTGGAAGCGGGCCTGAGGTGGGCTCATCCTAAGTATTGGATTATGAGGTTATGCAGTCCTGATTTTGGGCTGGATGCTAAGAGCCACCAGACTCTCTGGAGTCATTTAACTAATGTCTGCTTGGAATAGTATTTCCTTCACTAAATGGTAGCATCAAGATTTATTGTTTTCGGTATTGCCACCTCTCTGCTCTCTTTGAATGAGAAATTACGCCCTTAATGTTCTGAATACTTTCAGCTGAAATGCCTGGAAATCTTAAAAGTGGTACTAGAATAGATAGAGGAAGTTAATTCCTACAAACCAGCAGTAACTTCTGGTCCTTTTGCATGTTGCTTGCCTCTTGGTATTTTTTCAGTTTAAAAGAAAACTCTTGGATTCCAATATCTAAAAATTGTACCTAAACATTATAAAACTGCTTATTTAATTCATTAAGATGTGTTATAATAGACAATTGAGCCCAGTAGCAGGTGTCAAAAGACAAAAATGCCTGTGGAAATTCAGAAAATGGTGAAAACCCTCAAATAAGTCATTGCATTGTCTTAGTGCAGAATAGCTACTGCTGTCAAAGATCCATTATTTAATTGTATGTCAGTAGGCATCATATAATGAACTAATCACTCTTCCTTTCCTTGATAAGAGGGCAAAAGCCTTATGAAGTGTTGAGAACCAAAACTTTCTATCCCACTGATCCCCAGTCAGCCTGAGCCTTCCTCCATCTCGCACACATGGGTTCAGGACAGGTTGTGGTTGGCATGACTGGAAAATTTGAGTAGGATGCTGTGAAACAGCATCTTTTCTTGTCCCTCTGCTGCACTGTGCTCAGTCAAGGTGGGAGAGCTTTCCCTGGACAGGTAAGGACACTTCCAGCTCCTGTGGAGCTGCACCCCAGTGTAAGTACTCATGTAAGTAAGAACCCGCCTGGTTCTGTACTGGTGAACAGATCAGGTGTCTTCAGGAACACTTTTCAGGTGGCATAGATCTGATTTTGTCATAAGAACCAACAAGCAGCCTGGAAATCACTACATTTGCTTTTTACAGTATATTAGCCATCTTCAAATTGCCTCAGCCTAAGCCTCCCACTCATAACCCTTTTAGCTGTTGAGAGTTAGGAGCAGCTGGTGCTGTGAATGCTTAAAATAATCAATAATTCCTTTGGGGTAGATAGCTTCTTCCTCCAAACATATCAGCATGAAGATGAGTGGAAAAACACCCCCACCCCCAAGCAACACATATTCTGGGTAATTTTTTTTAAAGGTAGCTAATAAACAGCGTTGCCTTGCTGCTGCTCCTGAGCAAGGCTGAGAGGCCAGACACAGGTGAAGCCCATGTTCTTCTAACTGAACAACCTCAGCCCTGTGCGTTGCTGAGTTTGCTCTTGGGTTCTAGCCCAACTCTCAGCTTTCTCACTTCACTGACACAGTTAGTACCATTTTTTTAATTTCAAAGCTGAGGGGGGAGCTTGTTATTGCCCAGCTTTTATCTTCTTTTGTGAACTTCCTCACCAGAACGCTTGTAAATCCCTGACAAACAGTATTCCCTGAGCTGTTGTGAAACACCTCCACCTTCTCACACCCTCCCCAGCTGTGCCTGAGGGATCTGACACACAGCTGGGTGAGTGCATCAGTTTGGGGGCTGCTGTTCTGAGAGGACTAGTGGGGTAGCATCTGTCTTGATCACAACTGTCCTTTCAGTTGGGGGGCTCTTTCTTTGCTTTTGTGGGTGGTTTTTGTGAGGTAAAGGCACATTCTGTTTTCTCTCTTAAGAAAAGCCTCTTCCCATTGGTGGTTTTGTGAAGAGAGGAAGAGATTTTTGAGAAGGCTTGGCTTTGGCACTTCTTCACTGGAAGGGAAGTCACCGTTTTGCAATGACCAGGTGTGGCAACGTGCGAGCTCCCAGCTGACACTGCTGCAAGGAGGGGAGCCCAAAGCAGTGCCAAGTAACTACCATAACCAAAGTTAGTGCAGTTCACTTCTTGGCCTCCAAGAAAGATGTGAATGTTTCTTTTGCCTTCCCAGGGAGCAAAACCTCCATCAATAGCCTCTAAAAATAGTGCTGGTAATTCGTTATTCATAGGTGCTCTTGCTCCTTCTGAGAGCATGGGGGAAACGCTGTGAGCCTCGCTGAATGAATGCCTGCACCTGATGGGCTCTAGCCTGGATCTCTCCCAGCTGCAGGAGCAAGCCAGCAAATGGATGTGGTATGAGTTAGGAGTCACTTGCAGAGAAAGAAGCTGGCTCCCAGTGATAACAGTAAGTTGAATATATAGATGATGCAATGAGGTCTTTTAGACCCTTTTAATTTTATTGAAAGAGCTGTAGCAGGTTATGTTTGAAGGACATTATTTTAATGCAATTTTTTTCCTTTCTTTGCAACATATAATGAGGGATTGAGAGCTCTGGAATGGTTTAAAGATTTCTTGGTTTGTTTTTATTTTTTTATAAAATTGAAAATATCAAAAACATGCAGCCTGTGTTTTGCAGTCAGCTATCTTGAGTTAATGACTGTCCTGGTTTCGGTTGAGACAGAGTTATTTTCTTCTCAGTACAGTGCTGTGTTTTGATTCAGCATGAGAATAATGTTGATAACACACTGAAAGCTTTTGTTTTTTGCTAAGTCATGTTCACCCTAAGTCAAGAACTTTTTTTGTGTCTCATGCTCTGCCAGTGAGGAGGCACAGAAAAGGAAAACTGGGAAGGAACACTGCTGGGACAGGTGACCCAAACTGGCCAAAGGGATGTTTTCATACCCTAAAATATCATGCCTAGTATATACACTGGGGGAGTTACCCAGAAGGGGAATTGATCTGGGTTTGGGGATGGAGTCTAGCATCAGTCAGTGGGTGTGAGCAATTGCATTGTGCATCACTTTTTTGGTTTGGTTTGGTTTTGTTATCATTATTACTATATATAATTTTTTTTCGTTATTTAACTCTTCCTACATCAGCCTACAAGTTCTACTGTTGGTTGTCCTCCCCATCCCACTGGTGGGGGCGGGGAAGCTGGTGAGTGAGTGGCTGCTGTGGTGCTTAATTGCCAGCTGGCGACAGTGACATTAGGTCATTCTTATTGTGAGGGCTCACATTTTGGTTGGAAGCGTTAGGTGTAATAAAAACGCTAAGAATTATTTCTACATCCCGAATTAGTTTTACTTTTTGGTTAAATGAACTGTTCAGCGAGGGTCAGCTGATGTTCAGCTCTCAGCATTCTGACTAAAAGGAATGTAATGCTTCCATTATCTTTCCTGTCACCATCACAGTTCTGAGTGCTGGTAAAAGCTGAGCTTTGAATGAAAAGGAAAAAAGGGTTCCTAATTAAACATAAAAATAAATTAGAACCAAAGCTATTATTTTCTTATCAATTAGCACACGAGAGAGCAAATTATAGTAAATTCTGGTATTTCAATTTTTTTTTTTTTTAACATTCTCTTGGCTGCCAGGGTTTCACCCGCCAGCGTGGTCCCAACAGCCGGGCAGGTGCGTCACGCAGCGAGGGGCTGGGAAATGAATCACAGCGTTTGCTTTGCCAGGGAGTTTTCAGAATAGCAAAACCCGAGTGGGAACAGCACTAAGCGACCAAACTTTAAATACTTTAAATGCTTTAAATTAAAACGAACAGAGGCTGTTTAGGATTAGGACACAAATAGGAGCAAATCAAAGCAAAATTCTGCAGAAAAGGCTCTCGGTGCGTGAAGCACCTGAGAGCAATTGGCGAGGGAAAGGCTGGTGGGCGGGGGTCAGCTCCGAGGCGGGGGTGTCCCGGGACCGGGGTGCTCCTGGGATGGGGAACCCCGCGAACGTCCAGGGGCTGCCGCCGGGGACCGAGCGGGGCCGCTCCGCCCTGGGGCCACATCGCCCGCTCCCCGTGCGGCCGCCCGGCCCGGGAAACAGGTAATAGTGCTCAGGAAGAAGCTGTGGCTTTACTTCTCTCTCTTGGTTTTGTTGTGAGTCGTTTTTGTTTGTTTGTTTCTTTGAACACAATCCATGTAGTAATTATGGCTCTGTTCTTTGAAAGCATTTTATCTGCTTAGTGCCTGGTACGTGAAGATCTTAAAATTTTAATAGATGCTCAGATAATACAGTCCTCCCTGTGTTTTTCTCCTGCAGCAACCATTATTGTAACTTCTCATATAGTTCCTGAGAGTGAGCTAAACCTCTCTCCCCTTCTCACCCTCACCACTGAAGTGCAAAGTTTCAAAGCAAACAGAAAAAGAGCCAACAGTTAAATAAATGTTTTTGTGAGGCTGTTGTGTGGGGCTATGTGTCACTGAGATTTATTCTTTTACCACCATGTGAGGTGCTGAACAGATCTCAAGAGTGAATTTAAAGCCTCTAACCAAGTGGCCCGTCTTACACGCCCGCGTGCCTTCCCCATATCGGTTTGCAATGCCTGAAATCTCTTCTTGGGACAGGCACAAACACTCTGCACAACCATCGTTATACAGGAATGCTAATGCCCTGGCGTTAAGTACTTGTTATGAGGATATGTTGTACTGCTCACTGTATTCAACCTCGTGGTCTATGGAAAATGGGTATTTTTCAATTCATAGTAGTCACAGGGCTCCTTTAGCTTTGAGGAAAATGTGTGTAGACTTCACACAGATCATTTTAGGGTAGAAATAATTTGGCTTGGAAGTTGTATCTGAAAGATAATGCACAAGATGTCATTAGCAAGCAATTCCTTTAAATTACAAGTACATGGAAAATATTAATTTATTGTATTCAATCTTACGGCTTCTTATTTTTTTTCCCAGTGAGGCTACAAAAAGATTCTGTCAAAATGTGAAATAGTCTGACCCACATACTCTTAATGATCATCATGATATCTTTAATTTAAACTGGCAATATTGCAGGGTGCAATTACTGTGAAACAGCAACTATTGAATTTGTATTGATGCTTACAGTGCCTTTTGGACTGGTTTTTGGTTCCTGGCATGTTGGAAATGTTCACTGTGCAAGATATTCACATGCCTATTGGTAACCTTGCTATGGGTCATACTGACAGTTTACTGCTGGGGTGTCTTCTTGTTTTTCTTTTTCTGAAGTTCTTATGGGATATGTGCCACTATATTGCTTCTCTCAGCTGCCTGAGATAAAAATCTTGCTACGTGTGGATTATTTGGAATATGCAGGTTACATCTAAGAGTTTAATGAAATTTCTGAAAGAGTAAACCAATGGCCAATAGGCTTAAACATGGTTATCAGGAATCTCTACCTCCACTGGCAAGGTATTTTAAAAATGCTGAAAGCCAGAGGAACATACATTGAGAATGTGTAGCTGTCAAAGCTATAGACTGGGGCAAAGAAGAAAGAAAAATGGGTTGTCTAGGGCAGTACTGAAGTGTCAGTAGAACCATGGATAACAGAAAGTTATCTGCCAAATGGTGCTCTCACTGGAATGAGCAGCTGGAGTGTATCATGTTAGAAATACTAAACATACATTTCTTGAGTTCAAAGAGCTGATTTTTTTAGGGGAAAATTGTTCCATGATTTTTTTTTTCTTTTTGATGAATCTGAAGAGAAAATTGAAGGCAGTAGCTGTATCACTAACCTCTGGTGGATGAATACAGATTGTAAGCAGAACAAAAGGAGCTCAGCAAACTGGTTGTAGCCACCCTGTGCCACCACTGGCTGATCCCCAGCTGTGGCAAAGCCTCTGCCTTGGCTCAGCTGACTGAGCTGCTTAACATGCCTGCTTCTCAAACCATCACATCCTGTGAGCTGGAAACCTTTCCTCATCCTGTTTGCTTTGACTGATACAGGCAGGGAGAGCTTCCACAAGGGGCGGAGTCAAGAGATGCAGATGAGATATTTTACTAGAAATCTTGAGGGGAGTTAGAGTGGAGGACTTAAACCACTGCTGGTTAGAAAAAAAATGAATGGAGATGAGGTGGTATTAGTAGTCATTCAGGAGCCTGGTTCTGTTACCTCTTGGATGGGGTCACATGAAAAATGGGATTTCATTGCAGCTGACACAGACAAATGTGTCTACATTGACTGGTTTAGTTGTTTTCAGGGGAAACAGCAAGTTGTGTGAGTGATCCTTGCTCTCACCGTTACCTGGGTACAGCTAAAGAGCAAAGGGGTTCAGCTTTGCTTGAGAAGCAAGCAAAGAGGGTCACTAAGGCTTCTTTTTAATTTTTTTTCTTAGAAAAAAAAAAAAACCACTTTGTTTACAAGAACATATCTGAAGGTCTTTGGCATTTATATCTCATTCATAGACCTGTAATTTATCCGCAGTTAATATAACAACAGAGTTAATAAAATAACCTTTGTTTTGATTCTCTGAGTGATTCACCCTCCCTCTTTGTGGCTGTTTTGTTCAAAAATAAAGGAAGAGAGGGGGAAAGTGAGTGTATTCGAGGTACAAAGGGAGAAGATAAAAGCATCAGTCTGTTTCTGTACCTCCTATGTAATATTGCCATAGTAACGAGGAGCTGACTCTGGCTGTTCATCACTGAATGCTGAGGTAAAGCCGACACTCTTCTTATTCAAAGGAATATTAGTAAAATACAGATTTTTAAGATGTCAATAAAGAATTAGGAAAAAATTATCTGCCTTACGTAGCACACTCTGTAAGCTAATAATAAAGTGGCACTTTAAAAGAAGACAGGGCAATTAAGGCATTTAGCAAACATCTATAATGCTGTAAATCAGAGCGTTTTATCTTCCACACAAAGCCATGCTGAGGTGTGATGTGCAGTCACAGATGACATATTTTGACATGAAATGTGCATGAGATGAGCAGCTCTCTCTTCTCCTCTGCCTAATACATTTCTGGCATGGCAGTTGGCTGTGGCTATTGCCAAATATTTGTACTGCAGCATCGACTGGCCATGCTCTAATCCAGATTAAAGTATAAGTGGGTAAAATATTTTATGTATTTAGAACTGCATGATGTCTCCTAGATCCTGGTGCTATTTTTTTAACCATTCAGTCACTTCAAGAGGGGATTAAATTATGTTCCAGGTGTGTGCATCAGGTAAATATGTATATTTTTGAAATTTCAGTGAAAAGGGGAATAGTTCAGTTGCTCTCGGGAAGAATTTGGGAAGGATAAAAATGTGCACTGATTTCAGTGCACAATTACTAACACAATTTACTATTACTATTGTAACTTCTCTGTGCTTTACAGCAAGAATTTGACATTTAAGTTATTGCATTTCTGTGTCCAGTAGAAGACTTTTTTTCTAAGTCTTCTGTATTTGATTGAATGACAGATTAAACAGGACATTTCTTTGTTACTCTCTATGCACTCTCAAAGGTGTTATTAAATTGAAAGTTGCAAGTTCTGTTTTTTTTTTTCTGAAGGCTTTTTCAGTCTGAAGCATGTTTAAAATGAGGGCTTGAAGCATGGAGCAGAACTTTGCTAGCAGCCATGGCTGCCTTCTGGGATCAGGAGGTCAGAAGTGGCTGCAGGAACAGATTTTCCTACAGCACCAGTATTCTCTGCCAGCCTCTCATGCCTCTGGGTGGGGTTACAACAAGGACAAGAGCTTGAGGCAACAGTTCTAAGGAAAGTGATCTGTGCTCAGATGCCTGGGGAAATGATACAGATTCAGGTCAGAGCCAGGCTGAAGGGATGGAAGGACTCAGCCAGGAGGAGAAGTAGCTGGAGGCTGTCCCTGTTGGAGCTTGGAGAAGAGGAGACTGAGCTGAGAATGCTGGCAAATCCCTGTGAAATGCCAAAGTAGATGGATATCCCAACTCTTCCCATGATTGACTCAAGTAGCAGGTGACAAACTGGCTTCACAGACAGAGCCACTTCATTCACTCAGCTCTGTGCTGGCAGGAGGAAGGCTGGCATTCATTTTTTCCTCTGAAAAAAGCACATGAGAATGTCACACACACCTGCACACCATGGTTGTGAGGCCAAGCACACTGAAGTTAGGTGTGAAGTAGTTCATCCTTTATTTATATGCTCATACAGCCATTTTATAAGTGATTTCAACATCACTTACTGCTTAGGATTTGCTCTTCCTTGTGCAGCCTGGTTGTATTTCTAGGAGTTTTTTATGCATTGCCGTGCTGGGTTTTACGACAGCTCCCTGCAGTGGCCACTGGAACATGCCAGAACCTGCCTATTTATGCAGCCTGTTGGGCTGCACGTTGACGTGTTCTGGTTGATGTCGACCGTGTTGCTTGGTAAAAGGCTGGCAAACCCAAGCTTTCACCTCCTGAGCATACTAATGGGGTCTTTCTTGTGTTTCATCTGCCAGGGAGCCTGTGTGTGTGAAGAGAGCAAATAGAGATCGTATAACTTGGTCTCTTTCCACAGTTTGAACAGTTGCCTGAATGGTATTTTTATTGCTTGGCCATGGGTAGTAAATACTTTTTTTTTTTTCCCCCCCCTGTATGAAACTGTGTCCTATCTGACTTGTGGAGCTCCAGTTTCAAAAACAGCCCTTAGGGTTTCAAGGGCACCTTGTGTGCGTGGGAAACTGTGTGTTCATGAGGAGGTAGGAAACAAGGATTTGGAAGAGGGAAAATTTGTTTGTGGATTACTGTTTCTTGACAGACTACTGTAGTTGAAAGAAAAAGCTGATAGTTTTAGGAACAAATGAAGTGCAGGATTTCTCTCTACCTGGTTCATGTTCTTGTCTTAGGGGAGAGTTATTCCTTCATGGGCATCCTCTTTGCCTTGTCTAGTAGGCTCAGAAGAGAAGTTAAATATTCTCCCTCACTGTCATCAACAGCCTGGTTGTTATGTTACTCTCCTGGAAGGTGAGGGGATGTGGGTGTGAACTCCTTCATGCAGAGGGTGTGAGTGCAGTGACCACTGCACTAGCATGTTACTCAAAGTTTGCCACTTTGTAGGAGAGTTTTCACCATCAGAGAGATGGTGGTGAAATGTTTCTGCTTGTAAAAGGACCCAGCTCTTACAGATAGTAACAAATTAATAGCTAATTCACTACAAAAATGGTGAATGCAACATCTGAGCACAGATTTGAGAAACATTTTTTCTTGGGTACTTCTTCGTTACTTTAGGGGTTTTTAAATTATTTCCTCCCCACCTCTGCAGCCAGGGTTTGCAAAAAGTCTGTGCTCATGTGAGAAGGCAGATCTTCAGCTTTTAAGCCCCAGGGTCTGTTGGATTTTGGTGTCTGGCTTGGACTTGTGAATGCTGTTCTGTGAGCTGAATACCTCAGCAGGATGGGGCAGTGCCAAGTGTTGCCTCTCTGCAACTACATCCCTCTTTCGACTGCTGTGCATTCAGGCCCTTGTCTTAATTTATATGTGTTGTGATGCAGGTGCTTTTGCACAACAAAAGCCTTTTTGTGTGGGGAAAAAGATAAAGTACTGAGGTTGGGACTATAATGTGTGCTCTCTGTGGCTCTTTGTTTAAATTCATTAGAAAAAGTAGACAATGCATAACCCAACAGAAGGATGAAGCGATGTTGACGCAAGGAAGTGTTCGTTCAGCACAGTATCTCGTGTACAGCCAGCAATTAGTCCAACAAGTGAATGACCAGTTAAGACCATTAGCACACAAACAGGCAGATTTGAACTTGGATTTAGTAGTACATTTACAGTGACTTCTCAGCAGTCATGTTCATTTGGAGTAAGATTTGGGTCACACATAAAGGAAACACGGGTATTCCAACATGGATCCTCATGGGTCCCTTCCAACTCAACATATTCTTTGATTCTGTGATATGTCTTTGATTATTCATCTACTGAATACCTTGTCTGCTTTTCCTTGTGTACATGCCAGGATGCTGCACACCGTAACTCGCCCTCGTGTGAGGCCGGCCTTGTATTACTCATGTCATTTCCTCTTCTTTCAACAACCACCTGTTGATTCATTCCTTGCCTTTCTCAAGGCTGAATTACCCTTGACAGGTGCTGCAGGAGGGATGGAAACTCATGGTACAAGATATACTGCATACAAAGTCTTAAGCTTTGCAAGTGGAGGGTTGCATGAGCTTAAAAGGAGTCTTAAACTATCTTGTGTCAGAAAGTTTTCTCATGGTAGTTTACTTCTTTGTTTCTTTCCTCACTTTTGCTGTGCTATCTTCAAGCCCCTTTAATGCTGGATCAGAAATAAACTTCAGACCTGTGTTGGTAGGGAAGAGGTGAACAGCCAGTGACTCAACAATGCCTCTTCACCTAGGCTTATCTCTATGTCTGTTCTGTATGTTCACTGTAGACTAAAGCTGGGAGCTCAGCTTCAGGGAGCTTACTGAATTGTCTCGGAGTGGTGCCGCTGGGAAGCTCTCTGTGGAAAGAGGCAAATGGGATGTCACCAGGGAGCTGCTGCAAGATGGAGCGGGGGCGGGGGAGATAGAAAAGTAAGGTTGATGTGAAGAGGAGTAGACAGGAGCTTAGGGACATGGCACAACAACAAAATACCTCAGTTTGTGGCATGGTTCCATTTCTCTCTTATAAATCTTGCACTGCAGACACAATTCTCAGTAGCATCATCTTGCCTCTAGAGAACACGAGCACCATCTGTCAGCTTTGTCCTCTCTGAGGCAGATCCCTGTGCTGTTCGCTGGTACCTCGGGTGTACATTCGTCTGAAACCACAGTATAATCAGTGCCTTTTCCCCCTGCTGCTTTTGACAGAACTGTAAAGGTTTGCTTCGCTTCTCTGCTCGGGATCCTTCGAATGTTGGATTTAAAAATGAGAGGAGAACTGGCATGGGTGGAATTACTGCTACTGATTCTGAGTTTCTGTCTTTAGCCCTCTCACTTACAAAACACTGTCAGTGCCATAAGGTATTATTGCTGTGGTTCTTTGCCCCAGGCAATGTTGCTGCCTCATACTTGGAGAGTGAGGGCTGCAAGGTGGGTGCCAAGGCTGCCTTCCACTCTTCTCCACACAGCGAGTGCGTGCAGGGTGGGAACCACCAGGATTACGCATGTTTGCTTGTGTCCTTGGTAGCAAAGGATTACTTGCAATGAAAGCGGGATTCTTCCCACTGCGAGCAATGTTCCTCCTGAGCAGCGCTTTGGTGTTAAACCAGCGAGATGGATTTCGCAAATAAGCTGGAGGAGGAAGTAGAGGCACTTTATGCTTATGTTTTTGTGTTTTGTTTTTGTTGTTTTCTTTTAACAAAACTGAGCTTCTTTTTATGTGTCAGTCATTTTTATTGTACTGTCGTTTTGCTTGTTTTCACATCTGCCTCATTTTGCTGCTTATTAGATACACATTAGATATTCACTGACTTTCAAAATCAATCACTGGCATTCTTGAGATTTCATAGCAACAAATTGTACTAGAGAGAGAGAGAGAGAGGGAGAAGTGATGTTACACAGGAATAATGTCAGTAACGCCAAGTATTTCTGTGGGATGGCGACTATTTTCTTTGCAGTTGTCAGTCTCCTGCAAACAAGAAAGGTGTGGTCAAACTTCATCTCAAATAGCACTTGGTAGGGGCGAGTGAATGTGCATGTTAACTGTTCTGTGTTGCCCCTTGACCTCTGGTGAGGGAGCTTGTGCCACCTCAGAAGCACTGCCACAAGAGCTATGGCTTCCATATTTTGGATTGAGAGGATGCTTTCTGTAAGGTCTATTTCTTGGAATGGCACTTAGAATCTTGGTGAGCCCAGAAAAGCATCAGGCGTAGTCAGAGTTGGATGCTGAGCATTTGATAGTCTAGAATAAACCAAAAAACCCCAACATGTCACAGATAGAATATGCTAAATAACATAAGACTTTCTATATCTGGTACACGAATACTTTAGTTCCTCAAGCCAGATCCGAGGTCACAGGTCAGTGCAGGACAAAGACCTGATCTGTTTTATGCTTCTGCCACTAAACAACCCATTCCAACCTAGACCTCAGAAATCAGAGCACGTCAGGTGCTTATCTGGAACCTGCATGCTGTGCTTGCCTGGAATACTTACCATTTCCTAAAGCTTAGAGAGGGTCTGACAGATACCTTCTTCTGTCAGGTAGACTACTCTGGAAGAGCTATACTACTTTTAGTGAGACATTAATGAAACTTAAAAAAAAAAAAATCTGTGGGGTTGTTTTGTTTGTTTTTTGGTTTTTTTTTGGTCTGTATTCATTAGAATTGCTTTGATTTTTTGATATCCCAGTAAAATCCTGGGTGTTTTTAAATGTATGAGAGACATTCAACCAATTGACATTGTTTGCTTCTTTGTATCAAAACTTTAAACCAGATACCTATGAGCCACCAGAGCCGTTTTTCTGCCACAGGCCATCCCTCCAGACCTCCAGCTGTTGTCCATGACCTGCAGGTCATGAGTCACAGCTGCCTACCTGCTATGGATGTCCCTGATACACTAATTTCATCACACATGGAACAAGAAACCTTGCATTTCAGCAGGATTTATAGGTTGTTTATGGCATCTTTGTGGTTTGCTGGTGCAGGCTGTAGGATTTTGGCCGTCCAGTTCTGTTCTGTGCAGCAGAAAATTGTGTCTGCTGAGTGTTAACTTGTCAGTAAGGATGCACAACTTCCACTCTAGTTTACTGGAGATGTCTGAGAACCAGGTGCGTGTTCTTGGTATTTAAGTATGTGTAGTGTGGATAAATGTGTTATGGCCAGTTACATTCCAGCTTCATTCTTGGTTTGAATTATGTATTGGAAAAGACAACCCAGAAGGTGTCCATTGCCATAATTGCACAGCTTCTCTTTTCTGGCACCAATTTATCTTAGTACAGAATAACCACAGAAAGGGACTATCCAAAATGGCAAACAGAGAGGATAAATGTGAAATCAGCATTTAGTGAGGAAGATGAAGAAATTGTGATGAAACAAGCCCTAATGGAGCGGGTTAGAAGGCTATCCCTATGGAAGGCTGCCTGGTAACAGACAGTACTGAATTTCAGAACTTCTGATCAAGTAACAGGGAAATCATTCAGTCACCCAAGGGCTGGTACTCCCTTTTTAATACCCAGGTGCTAAGAGAGTTTCTGTATTGGTGGAGCACCTTGGTTTAACTGGTAAGAGAATGGATTCTAACATCAGTTGTGCTTACACTACCGACATCTTTCATGAATTTATTTTTATTCTTTGTTTATGTCTGTGTGCGCAAGAGCAAAAATTGATTATATAGCCTAAAATGCTGAAGGCAATCTTGAAAAAACCTCCCACATACTAAAGGAAACGAGATTTTTAGGTGTGGTGTTTTGCTGTTACTGTGCTGCAGTGCCCATTGTTTTCATCAGCTAGCAGGGGAGAGTCTGCAGAGCAAGGCTGGAAGGGAGTTCTTTGGTCATTTTCAGTATAGAGTATTCCCTTGGGCATCAAATGAGAGTCCACGCTGGTTAACCTAGACATTAGAGGGATGGTATTCAACAGTATTTATTTGCATAATGGCATACGAAAATACATGCTATGTCAGAAAACTTTTCAAAAAACTTTTGTAGTGACTGTTGAGAGATACTCTCAATATTTTCTTACAGCTCTAGTGTTTACCCCATCAGGGTGCAGATTGGCACAGCTGGGTCTCGGCTCATGCCTTGCTGATAACTAAAAGAGATTTGTTTTTACTTCAGGACATCACATCACTTGCAGGACAGGGCATGCAGTAGTGTGCCAGCTGTAATTCTGTAGTGCCAGAGACAGTAACTGTACACAGCTGAAAAGACACCTTGTATTCAAAACTGCTGGTAGGGCCTGTTGAGATAGACAAGGGGTAATGGTTGCAAACTGAAGGCGCGTGAATTTAGGTTAGATACAGGAGTAATTTTTTTACAAAGAGAATGGTGAAACACTGGAACATATTGCCCAGAGAAGTGGTGGGTGTCTCATCCCTGGAAAAATTCCAGGTTAGGCTGGCCAGGGCTCTGAGCAACCTGGGCAAGTTGAAGATGTCCCTCCTCATTGCAGCGGGGTTGGATGAAGTGACCTTTAGAGGTCCTGCCCAGCGCGGACCGTTCTATGATTCCACAATCCCACTGGTAGTTTGAATGTACTTTTCTTTCAGAAAGCTGGCTCCTATGGCTTTTCCTTTCCTCCTTTTACCGTGTCTCTGACCGTACATCGCTGTTCAGCTTATCCTGCAGCTGAAATGGCTTCTCTGCACTGTAAGGCATCTACCGATCCAAACTCGGGCAGCACATGGAAACAAGCGTCTCCCCAAGCCCCGGCACGGAGCGCGGGGCCCAGGCAGTCGCTGCCCGAGGACACTCAGGTCAACGTTGCCATCTACTGGGGCTCTGCAGGAGCTGCCAGCTGCCGGCAGCTGGGAAATCCTGCCTGCTGGTGCTGGCAGTGTGCGGATGCCAGCAGCTGGAAAATACAAGCCTCCCGCCGTGGTCCTTTTAAGATGAGTTTAGAGAAAAGAAGCTTCCAGAAACTGGGGAAGGAAAAGGATTCTTGGATTAAATCTGCTGTTGCCTTCTCCATTCCCCAGGAAAAAAAGCCACCACTGCTATGGCCATTTGCTTCAAGCAGTTACTACTGGCCTGTACTTTGCAATAATTGTATTCCGTACAAGGTTGTTTGGCTCATATTCATTGCTCCGTGCCCTAAATGTCTCAGTTGCCAATTTAGCCAGCCTGTACTTGCATCAAATAGAAGTGTTAGCATGTTTGTTCTCCTAAGAGGTCCATAGCACTCTGAGGAAAGTTAAGCATCATCTTCTTTGTTGCATTAAATTAATTTCTTTTAACTATATAATGCAGGTAAATGTCTTAGGTGCATATCAAAGACTAGTCTGTCTCTTCCGTTTTAAAGAGAAACACAATAAAACAAGTACGTGAAATGGCATGTCAAAGGGCTTATTATTTAAACAGTTCCAACTTGCTAAATAGCTTGAGGTCCTTTAGCTTTTCCTTTTATTTTCCATCTATCCAGAATGTATATATATAGATATATATATACATATATGTATATATATAAGATGAAAAAATGCCTGTTTTTAACAAAAAAAGTCTGCCAAGTGTAAATTAGTTAGTGAGACTTCTCCTTTCTCCCATCCCCTCAAGTGCTAGCTTAAAATGTAATAGGATCTCTACAGGCACAGAAACGCTATTTATGCTCCCGGGACTTGCTGAATAGGGAAGTTCAAAAACAGAGAATTCAGATCTCAATGCCTGATTTTAGCGTCAAACAAAATCTTGAACAGCAAAAGAAGAAAAAGTGTGAAGCTGAGGAGCAGAAGGATGTCGGGAAGAGGGGGTAGCCAATATTTATGTATGAAATTCTCTGAATTACAAGAAGAATTTTTTTTTCCAGAAAGATTTTATTTATATTTTCCTCACAGAGCTTTCTTGGTGCAGAAAAGGATTTTCTTTCTCCAGTTCAGCTAAAATAGACCACTTGGTACTGAGGGCTAGGGATTCACGTGCAACTTCAGCATAGACGCATGTATGTTTCAACAATTCATGCATTATAACAGTAACTCATGGCTTTAAAAGCAGAAAATAATGACTGTACACAAAGCACAATAAAAGCAAAATAAATCAGGTGAAAGGAAGGCTGTTTGTAACAGTAATTACAAGAGTAATATTTTTTTCCCAATGATAGGGGCAAAGAAACATGAGATATTAAAACCACTTTTCTAGTTATACAGTCACTGAAAAAATAACCTAGTAAAAAGTGTGATTTGTTCAATTTTCTTGCTTTACTTTGGTATATGAAGAAATTCTGAAATAAATCATATAAGTTAAATAAAATCTTTTAGTAACAGACAGAATTAAATTGTTGTCCCCAGAAACTGCAGACAACCCAGCAATCTCCAAACAGTTTTTATAGCTTGCAATTCACCAAATGCCAATGTGGAAATCGCCTTCCTGTCTGTCACTCAGGTTTCTAACAGTGACATCCCCTTATGGACTTTTACCCTTTGCAATTGCTATTTTTTTTTTTTTTCCATCAGAAGAGGAGAAAGCCTTCCAAAACTTTCATGGATGAAACATGCCATATTTTCAGGAAGCACTGGGGAACAATCCTGCCTGGAGTGAAATAACACATTTATTTTGGTGACTTGCCAGTTCCCAGAATCCTTGTGGATATCAATATCTAAATGTTAGGGGATTTTGTAGAGGGTTTGTAGGTTTGGTCTGTCAGCTTGGCTGCACAACAGCTTTGCTACATGATAAGAATTCTCCCCTATGTTTGAATCAAAGTTTTTGCTCCTGATGGTGTTATTTTGTTTAGCTATGGATTTCCACATGCTGTCTTGGACTGTTATTGCCCAGTTGGTGATTCTGTTTTTACACAATGTTGTTAAGCTGGCTCACTGACAGGAATATAGTCAGAGCTGTGAGCTGAATTCTGTTCCTTTACTACTAACTAGTAGTCTGCAGGCAGAAAGAGTTCTCATCCTCTCCTCTCTCTAGTGTGCTGTGGCTTCTGTCAGCTCGAGGATTTTGTGCTGAGGTGCCCTGTTGCCCCTTTGCAAAGCTTTCCCCGGGGTATCCTCGTTTCTTTACACTATTTATTCCTCCAGCAGGGTCAGTGAAGACATGAATGTGTTGGTCTCTGGAACAGATGCCACAAATCAGTCTAGCACTTCTTTCTAATTTTAATGGAGATGAGCTACTTGTTGTAATTTCTTGAATCTCTCATTTAGGATGTAGAGAGACCATAAATCTTAAAGCAACAAACATTCCCAAATCCTACACTTTGAAGTGAATGGGAGCTCCTGGGTCGTCAGCACTTTTCGGAAACAAGCTGCTTAACTAGGTGTCCGAAGCCATTACAATCTTTTCTTCTTTTCTTTCTGAAAACTTTTTGTTGTATATTCCCTCAAATATTGAGACCAAACTTTGCACAGTGTGAGCAGTGCTTCAGGTACTGTAGCATCCAAACTCAGCACTCCTGAGTGCCAAGCCAAGAGTTTGGCTTTAAGATTACATTACATTTATTATTAGATTTTGTTTGGTGGGAGGGATTTGGGGGGTTTTTTTTGCTTTCAACGTTGTTATTAAAAAAAACAAAACAAAACCAAGAAAACCCAACCCAAATATCAGGCTTGTTGTGACTTTTTTTTTCAGTTGGTTGGGTTATTGTTTGTTTGTTTGGATTGCTTTAAGTTTTTCTTTCAGTACTTTTCATTCCCTATCTTACATCTTCTCCTTTGAAAACTTACTCTTACTTGGGTATGGTGTGGGATAGTCTAAACGATTGCTATAAATATCTGCTAAAATATGTTTCTCTGCAGAGTATAACATAGCTAAATGCATGCAATATATTATTATGTTCTTATTCTTGCTTCCTCGTTTTTGTCTTTAGCTGAAAATTCAGTTTAACTCCATAGTCTCTATAGATGAATGAGTTAATCAAGCTGTGTGCTGTTACTTGAATGGGAGACTATTTTTAAAGAACAAGTACAATACTTCCAGTAGATAAACTACGTAGGCAATATACTGAAACATAGATGAAAAAAACAGACCGATTTCTGAAAAATGCTTGCAAGTCACTTAGGAAAGGAGGGGAAGAAACATGAAGGTAGTAATATTGCTTATCATCTATTAATAGAGCATATCTTGGCACAAGTGTTTACATTTTACCTCAGGGTAAACTCTTCAGCCTGTGTTGGCTGAGCCTTGAGGGCTGACTCATCCTGGCAGCAGCCTTCAGCAGCCTGGCTTGTCCTTGTAGGTAGCGCATGTGGTGTGGGACTCATGTTTTAATGGCACGGCTACGCTTCCGTGACAGCACTTTTGTGGCGATCTCAATGATCTCATTGTGGGCAGCTGCTCATATTTTGTATTGGGGGTTATTCTGCCTGAATAATCTCGTACTGGGCTCACAGTAGCTCAGTAGTTTAGGGGCCACAGGTGCCCAAGCACTGCACAGAAGAGGGTAAGAGCTGAACTACCCTGGTGGAGGAGGTGAGGGGCGTTCCCTGCGCTGGAAGGGTGGTGCTCCGCTATTGCTCGTAACCCTGCAGTGTTATTTGTGTGTTGGGTCTTTGACAGGCTGCAGCAGAGCCATCAGCATTGTGAGCTCCCCCACACAATCCGGACCTTTATTAAGTGGAGGCCCCATGCTGGAGCAGTCCTGAAGGACTGTGCCAGGGCCCCATGCTGAAACATTTCATGAAGAACTGCAGTCCAGGAGAAGGACTCACGTTGGAGGAGCTCATGGAGGGCTGTGTCCTGTGGAAGGGACCATGCTGGAGCAGGGGAAGAGTGTGAAGAGCCCTCCCACTAAGGAAGAAGAATTGGAAGAAACAACACGAAATCAACTGACCATAGCCCCCATTCCCCAACCAGGAGTAAAGTTAAGCCCAAGAAGAACAAGGAGGTGGGGGAAAGGTGTTTTTAAGATTTGGTTCTATTTGCCATTATTCTACTCTGATCTGATTGATAAAATTTAAACTAATTTCCCCAAATCAAGTCTGTCTTACCGTGACAATGGGAGAACCTCTCTGTGTCCTTATTTTGACCCATGAGACTTCATTGTATTTTCTCTCCCCTGTCCAGTAGAGGAGGAGAGTGATAGAGTGGCTTTCGTAGGCACCTGGCCTCCAGCCAGGGTCAAACCACCACACAGCCTGAGGACTACGAAAAAAAAAAAAATGAAGCAAACCAAAACAGATATATGATTCTTCAGATATGCCCTCTCATCTCTCTTATGCTTTGGCTTTCCCCAGTCCACAGGATGTCTGTTGCTGCTCCTATCTTCAGATAAGCCTAGTCCTGACAGAGGAAGAATTGAAAAATCTAAGGAAAGACAGTCAGTGTAGGGCAAGATAGACAAAATTTGTCATCTCTCACAGGCAGCCTTACAGTGCTCAGTAAAACATGGTTAACATCTGTGGGATATGGCAAGACAATTGAATAGATTTAGGATTTGGTTTTCTGTTTGAGTGTTAGATTGAAATATGTATGGTTGTCACAGAAAAAAAATTACATTTGTGGATTCACTTATCCACTACTCTGCAAAGGAAAAATGTACTTCCATAATGCAGGTGAAAGCAAGATTATTGTTGTAAACCTAAATAGCCCCAGATCAAATAAGCTAGGAGCTAAGTTGTTGTATTTTCCTCTCTTTTTTTTTTCCCCCCCTTCTTTCTTTTGGTATTTATTTAGCTTTATCCTAGAAAGAACCATACAGTTGCCAGTACTGCTCCCAGACCCATTAAGATTCTTCTTCTGGGATGCAAAACTTTGTCTCCACTGGTGAAAAAAGTATGGGTTTGTGTCAGGGCAGTTAGCAAACTTGCATTGTCTTGAGGTGCTGTGAAGTGAATTTGCCAAGGTTAGTTTCCTTGATGACTTCATCACATGGACCTCAGGGTAAATCAGCATTTTATCTTCCCAAAAGTAGTGGTTTGTTATTACCTTGGGGTGGGCTCTGCATGCGGTGTTTTGCTGAGAGAGTTTTCCTGCACTACAAGCCACTCCTGAGTGGGCTGATGGAGGGAGGAAGATGATGGCCTGCTTGCTTAGGTGTCCAAACTGGTGAGAGGCAGCAGAGCAGGACTCAGGTTGTGGCTACTGATGGTAGGATACACACGGTGTCCCAGAGGAGGTGGAATTGTTGCAGTCACTCTGATCTCTGACAGCAGAGATCATAATTTTCTCGTGTTTGCACAGAAATGCTATCGTTTCAGTTTTGATTGCAGGGTTGGCCATCACCTACAGATCATGTGTGTTCTCCTAGTTCAAATATCTTGGACCCTTCTCTAAAGGCTTTCAGTGGATTCGGTTACTCCCATGCGATCTTTAACAGCTGCCACACGTCAGAATGTGAACTGAGCCTGTCAAGGTTGACATGAATGTTTGGTAAGCCATTGGAAGAAAGCCGGCTTGATTTTACACACGTAGGAAGCTCTTAGGCAGAGGGTCATAAATGCTATATGGATTTCAAAGTTATTGCTTGAACCAGGAAGACGACCATGTCAAGGTTGACATGAATGTTTGGTAAGCCATTGGAAGAAAGCCGGCTTGAT
Source organism: Callaeas wilsoni (assembly GCA_013398955.1). Lineage (NCBI taxonomy): Eukaryota > Metazoa > Chordata > Aves > Passeriformes > Callaeidae > Callaeas > Callaeas wilsoni. The sequence continues at coordinate 56,974 of VWPU01015896.1, read as the reverse complement.
TTTACACACGTAGGAAGCTCTCAGGCAGAGGGTCATAAATGCTATATGGATTTCAAAGATAGTGCTTGAACCAGGAAGACAAAATGGCTTTGGAGCATTGTCTGAACAGAACCCAAAGGGATGCAGGACAGCTGCCCAAGGGCTGCAGGCACACGTGCCCTTCACATCTCACAGCCTGCAGTAAAGAATGTGACCAGTAGTGCATTTATATGTGTTTTGTATATTACCAGCATGTATATGTGCATAAATCTATGTGCAGCCCACATAACAATACAATAGATTGAGCTCTGTTATGATTTGTCCACTCTGCGAAGATTTAAATGTTCCTCTTTTGACCCTGGCTTTTTAGGTCCCGGGACTAGGAAACCAAAGTAGATTTTGCAAGAGGTAATAGTAGTTACTTGACTTCTTGCTGTTCTTTCAGTGTCACTGTAACCAGATACACAAACATCAAGGCACAGCCTTCAAGACTCTGTGGAGGTCCCCTAGACCTCCTCCCTCTGCAAGAGAATCTCTGGACCTTGAAGTTCTGGACCTTCCCACTTGTCTTCTCAAAGCCGGATTTCCAGCTCGCATGCAGCGCAGAGAGCGCGTGAGCAGGTGAGATTTACAGAAGGACATCTTCGTGTAAACTGTTGTGCCCCGGTGGCTGCAGTTCTGAGAGGAGCTGCCCCTCTGGAGCAGCGCAGGTGCCTCATTTCGGAATGACCTGGGCTACTCTCAGGAGAGCCCTTTGTAGTCAGTTGCACGAACACGAGGGCATTTTGAACCATTGGCAATGCAGGCATGAGACATCTTTGGGTGGCACTTTGCTTCTGCTCTTTTCATTCTCTTGAGGAGAAAGTCAAGCGAACAGATGGAACTCCCTAAGTAGAAATGACAGGAAAGGGGAGGGGAATCCCATTTAGTCCACTTTCAAATTAATAAACTGCTCTGTAATTTCAGAACTTATTTATTCCAGAACTCATTTATTTCACATTAAAAATAGAAAGGCTGCAAGAATTTCTTCAAGCTGACAGGTAAGAGCAACTGATGAGTGACAATTGTCCATTTTTTTGTTGACTGCTGAAGTCATTGTCAGTAGAGCCTCGAGATGACAGAAAGAAGTTTGAAGCTGAGAATCTTCCCAGGATAGGAGAAGATATTTGACACAGTTTTACTAGTAGCTGTCTACATATATGCTAGTCAATTGACCAGACTGGAAATATAATTACATTGAAAAATATATATCCAGATTTATCTGTATTTTTTAAAAAAACATGTAAAATGCTTCAACCATGTAGAATTTTTTTAAACAATGACAAAACTTCTTGTCATAATTTTTTAAAGTTTCAGCAAAGCAATAGTTAATAAAAGGGAGAAGCTTTTGTGTCGATAGGCTAAGAACAATCACATTTTTCCAGAATTTTTATTTCAAATTCAAATGACAATCACTTGTACATTGTGGGGCTTTTTTAGTTGTTGGGGGTTTTTTTATTTTTTAAATTCCATTTTGCATGTGCTTTTCAGGCAAAAGGCCTTTTTTTAGTGTCTGACAATGAAAAAAAGTTTGTCCTAATCTATTTTTGTTGTTCAAGAAATGTGAAAAAAAATTCCTAAGTTGAAATGGTGAAAACAAAATTTTTTTGGAGGAGACGATATATGGAAGACTTTCTTGAGTGTCTGGTTAAATTAATTTTTAGGATATGTGGCACCAGATATACTAGATGTAATTTCTGGGTAATTTTTTTAACAGTAAATACAAATTAGGATAAATACATGGTTGAGATTAGTCTTACCTACTACTTTTTTATTATTCTTTGTATTGCTAAGTTTTTCAGTGTTGTTTTAAAAAAATTAACTTTGAAATATCTCTGCAGTTTACAGCTAGGTAGAATCTCTCTCCAAGTTTTCCATGGGATGCAGCAAGCTGTTTAAATAAATGCTGCCAATTTCTGTGCTTTCAATACCAGGATGTTTTCATGTTTTCATGACCTAGTAATTTACGAGGGTTTGCAACTGAGTGGCCTCATTTTGCATGTAAGGTTACCAGTGAAAAGCAAAAGCTGCTCCTAGTTAGTCTCTAAGGCTTGGGTTCTATTTCGATCTTTTGAAGGTTTACTTTAACTGAGAAACATTGCAACAAAAATAACAGCCTAACTTTGCACGACGTTTTCATCTGAACTTGTAATTAAAAAATATGTCGTCTGACATATTCACCCCCTGCGTGAGAGGGAAATAAATCTCCTGCTTAAGACAGCTATTATATCTGGTGCCACATATCAGGTTGTCTCTACAGGTCCCTGTCAAAGTAGAGTTGTAGGCTTATTAGCATCCTATTAATATGTGCATAAAATGTAGTCTGTGTCTGAGCCCAAATACACAAGCTGGGAAATCAAAGAGAAATCCTTCACACCTTTTGCTGGCTTCATCCTGAACTTTTATTTAGCTTAAAACAACTTCCTTAAGAGAATTTCCTCTTCTAAAGGAAACACTTTTCTCCATACTTAGCAGGGGAATACTGCATTGAATTATTTTTGGAGTGACACAGTCACCATTGAGAGAGAATTGCTTTAATCATGACATATGAATCTTTATTTTGTCTTGTGTAAAGTATCAACCAGTTCAAAAAGTATTGGTCCATCTGTGTTTTTTTTTTCTTTATAGGTAAAGGTTAGGGAAATGTTGAGCAGAAAGTATTTTCACTTGTATTTTACCAAAATCTTATTAAGGGCTACAAAGGCTGCTCTGTGTTACAAGTTTTGTTTTATTTATATGAACAATAGTAGCATACTTGTTTCTGAGTACTTTAGGGCTTTATTTATACTACAAAATTACCTCTAAAACTCATGTCAGTTTCACACTGACTTAGATATTGCAGTGGAAAAATCTTGTCTTAAAAGTCATTGTAATTTAGAATTCCATCTCTTTAGCTTATGTTAGTAAGCAGTGGATTTAGACCAAATTAATATAAATCACTCTAAACTGAAATAAAAGGTTTGTACAAGTTTAAAATTCAGTATTTAGTTTAAGGGAGAACTGAGAGTTGCAGGTGGGGAAGAAATAGGATAGATCCTTGCATGCACCCGTTTGTCTAGTGCATAGTCTCAAATGTGCCTCATGAACTATTAGGAATTGTTTAAAAAAAACCTTAGGTGATGCTGTTGAAGCTTGAGGATTAAGAAAACCTTTATTTATTAATGGAGGCTGAAGTGCTTTTAAAATCAAACCAGCTATTTACATTCTTTAAATCTAATTTAACAGTTTAGACAGTTTCCAATAACTTTATGTTGTTCAAACCATCAGAAGTCTATTTTTATATGCTGTTCTTCGAGATCTTTTTCCAAAGTATTTTTTCCCCTTTATTTTCCTGACCTGTAGCTGCCAGTGAAAGTGTCCCCTGAATTGCCTGCAGGTCCTGTCCTGCAGAACCAGCGGCCTCCAGGCAAGATCTTCCCACACTTGCGTGCCAATAGGTCTGGAAAAGTTGCTGTATCCAATTACTAAGTTGTCATAACAATTTGTAAAAGTATGTTAATGCTTCTTTTTACAGGAGTGCCCTGCATATTATTGCTCAGAGCTCCCACAGCATTATTTCCCATTATATGTTATGTCAAATAAACACATGGGCGACTGGAGAATGCAGAGCTCCTCCACCTGGGCCTGCACACACAAAATGGTTGAACTTTTGTAGCTTGCCAACTGTGCCATGTGGGCCTTGAAGCCTAAAAAGAAACAACAGCTCAAGTATTCTTCTCTTCTAGTATCTTAAGCTTGTTTAAATTGTATGATTTCCACAGTGAGTTATACACGTGGATTTAACGTGTGTATGGAAATGAAATTAAATTTAAAAAATAAAAACCAATGGTTTTTTTCTGCCCAAGATCTACCTGTGAGGCAGACTACATTTGTAGAAATGAATAGTCCAGCTCAGCTCTTTCGTTGTAAAGGCCTGTGAATGTCTAATTGCATTCATGTTCATTTGCAGGCATGTCTGCATGGCCATGTTGTGCACTGGAGTGTTTTGAGCACAGAGCGGGATAACAGCAGCAGGGATGAAAATAAGCATATTTAATTCAGTGCTGGCAAATTTTAAATCAGCTTTCTACCAACCATTTTAAACCGGAAGTACCTGAGATAATTAAAACATTACTATTAATATTTATATAGCAAAAGTCTTTAGAGCTAATTACCTCAGACCTACTTTGAAGTGAGCCCCTAGCTGCTCCCCTTTGGCTCCTGAAGGCTCACATCATGAAGTGGGGCTGAGATTGGATGGATGGACATGCTTTGCCTTGTGTGTGCGCCAGCTGCCACTGGGTGTTTTGGTTCACAGTTCCATACTAGAGGTAGATCAGAGTGAAAAAAACCTGGGTGGGTGCTGGGTCCTCAACAGTGACTTTCATTCTGCCGGTTCAGCTTCCTCTGTTCTGCGCTGTGCTAATGCAGATGTGGACAGAGGTGTGCTCCCAGATCCTGCTTCTTTCATTAATCTTAATGTGTCCGTAATGCGCCTTATGAAGTGTGAAACTCCTGGTCCTCTTGACTCATTTGTACTGATGAAGTCTGTAAAACTTAAAATCTTTAGCTTGGGTATGCAATTCATTGGTATATTAGCAGATAATCACTAATTTTTAATCTTGACAGCTATTTATTTTGAGCAAATAAAATAAAAATAACCTAAAGATTTCAGGCCTGGTTATGCTAGTCTGCATTAAAAAATGAAAGTGTGTAGGACCAAAGGATGGTAATTTTGGAATTTTTCTCAGATGCTGTCTTCAGAAGAAAAAAATTTGGTCAATGTTGAAGAGGAAGAGGGGAAAAGTGATTGCAGGAGAAACTGAGAGCTGGATTCTGATCCAATGGAAGACCTGCATCAGTTTCTCTCTTCGATGTAGCAGGTATTACAAGAAAACCCCCATAAAGTAGGTCTGCGGTGAAGCAATGCACCTAAAGACATGCTTTAATGCTTCAAATTCACCACCTTTGTGAACTCAAATCTCACAGCTGCTCTGTGTGGGAATGTACAGAAGAGATGGGTTATGGAGAGTGGAAGCAAGTGGGTGTATCCAGCGTAGCCACTGCTTTACTCCTCTCAGTGCCTGCAGAAGGCCAGGCTTTGGCTGTCTGTGAGCTAGCGTGGCTGGAAACTGGGGCTGTAAAACTGTAGTGTGTGACCTGATGATCTCCGTGGTGTCTCCTGGTGTTTCTGTTTTATGGTCCTTTCACACCTCTCCAGCCTTCCCAGTGCTTGCATTACTGGAATGCAGCACCAGACTCTGGGACAAGACAGGTGAAATGGTTGTAAAGTAACTAGGAAATGAAAGCTTTTGCTCCCCTCCTCACCCATTTTGGATTTCCATGGGATTTTTAGCATGACAGGATTATAGTTCTATTTGAAGGAACACAAGATGTGAATCACTGTATGTAGGCTGGTGTTTCAGTTGTGACTGTGACAGTTGCTTTTTAACACCTGAATATCAATATAGTGCTGGTAGATATTTGTGAATCTTTTCAACTGGCCACAGCAATGCAGAGAAAGGCAGATCTCATGTCTACATTTTACTTGTTTTGTGGCATCGGGCTCTGACTTCTAGAATTAAGAGCTGCTTTTAATCAGATGGTCAATTAATCATGTCTTTGTGCTTTCTCCTCATTTTGTAAATAATTGGCAAGAGAAGGGAAAATCCTAAAGGGAGTGAGAGTAGAAAATGAACAGAGAAAAACAGTAAATGCAATGTCTGCCCCTTTCTCCAGCTATTTCTGAGTTTAGTCTACTCAGGATTTGTGAAGTAGCACATTGTTTTTTCCATGCAGGGAGAAACTGTGACTGAAGATTATATATGTTACTTGTAAGAGCCTGAATTTTTCAACTTCTTTAAGAGTTAACCTTGCAAGAATGCCGGGTGTGAATCTCATCAAAGTATTAAATATTTTTTCCGTATTTAATGTAACTGTGAGTGATTTAAAAGAACTTGCAAACCGTGCCCAGTTGGGCTGAGCAGTTTTTTGTTCTGAGATATTTGCCTGTGTGGAATGGCCTGCATTTATAGGCAGTAAATGCTAGCGCACACTTAGCTGGCATGAGAAAAAGAAATAGTGCCACTGGTTTCAGTAGTGCAGGAGGCACCGTCAAGGGATACTACTGACAAGAGCTGTTCTTACTGTTTGCATGGGTGTTGTGCAAAACCTAAACAGAACCTTGAACTCCTGAAGAATAGCAGATCTGGAAAAACTATTGTCTCTAATTGACACTGTGGTGTCAGGCGAATGGAAGCAGTGAGCGAGACAAGTTCCTTCTCTGGGTTAAGTTTCATTTCTGATTTCAGGAGTGATGACATGTTCCCACCTTTCCTCTTTGGCAGCCCTGACAGATCTGTCCTTTACTTGGTAACATGCTCTCACTAAATGTTTCAAGTTTTTTTACACATCTCTGTCATATTTAAATGGCAAACAGGTTTGCAACAGACAATTTCTTAATAGTCAGAATGTGTACTTCATTTTCTTGGGAAAATAGAACAGCATGAACCTTATTGCTTTAAGAAAACACATAAAACTTCCACAAATCTCGGACTATAATAGATATAGTGATCTACAGTTTGAATGATGGAGAGTGTGAGATGATTTTGTTGCATGGGAAATTTAAATTTTGACTTTCTTTGTAAGCCCAATATAATGGGAATTTTCACAAGTGTGTGAATCTTTATAATCCTCCCTAATCTTGTAGCATGGGATTCCTCTCAACATTAGCTGCTAAAAGTTAAGTATCTCTCCTAAGGGAGTAATCTAGGAAGTAATTCCTCACCCTCCCCCAGCAGATATTATGCCAGGGATTCATCTCACCTGTTTTACTCACCTATCCTAGAATGGGATAAATGGCAATCTGGAGACACTTATCTCTCTTGCTTGACTACAGAAGGAGCCTAGATGACTGGCTTGGATGAGCCACCTGATTTCTAGGTGGCTGTAGAGCAGGGACACTACCTCTTTTGACCTTAGAGTATAAGATGTAGTTTTCAAAGATATATTCTTAGTGCTGAAAGGGTTGCTTATATATATGCACTCAGTTGTGCAAATAATAACACCTTTCTTATTAGTTGGTGTTTTGTGTATGGATTTATGTACACTTAGATGATAAATATTTAAGTGTGTCACTTTGTATCCCAAATTGCTTTCTGAGAAATATCAAGACAAAACCAAAATGTGTGTATGCAGATAAGCTGCACAGGCACAACAGCTCCCTTCCCACAGAGGAACAGGGCAGCTCTCATTGTAATGGGTGAAACTCCCCACCAGTTTGGTACTTGGGAAGGGCCAGTCTAGGCTAATCTCAAATGGAATAAATAAACCTCATTCTGAAAATTCTGTAAATGTCCACAATAGTCGTATTCTTTTAGCTGTGGAGGAGGATGTTTGAGTTCACATGTATTCGTGGAGCAGCACATCAGCAGAGTCCACTCAGTTCCATTCTTTGATAAGTCTAGATCTGTGAAAATGGACATGCTGGTTTGGCTTGCTGTACTCAGGCTTCCTCATGTGTCATGTTTCTGTATTGCTGAGGAATATCAGTGCCTGGATCGCTTCACTCACTTCTGTTACACAGCGCTCCTGTCCCAGCACGTCAGGAAACAGCGATGTGGAGCCTTCAGCACTCGGTTCCCTGCTGAGCCAAGAGAAACCAGACAGGTACTGCATTTCTGTGCCTTGGTGGCCACATGGTCTCCTTGAAGTGCCAAGCTGCAAAGCAGCAGCAGAGAGGAGTCAAGGCTGACGCAGTACTCAGTGGTTCCTAGACACTTTCCATGACACGTGCACTGGACAGCTGAGCTCTGGGTACACACAAGGACTCTGGGTTGTTTGTAAATGATCTTTCTGTATTCCAGGCTGCCAGTATCTGGGCATGATAAGGACATTTCCATACCACACACCTGCACGACAGTCCCGAGACACATGACACAAGGCTGAAGGTACATACCTGTTTATTCCTCAAAATTCATTGGATAGGTGTTCTGGAAATTCTGTTGTAGAGTTTATCCCTCTGTCACAGATGACTTTCAATGCTTGTCATGGAGGCTATTGCATGCAGAGGCTGCACAGCTCTGTCATGCTGCTGGAGCAGCAGGAGTTGGGAGCTTCAGTGAGACCTGTCAGCAGAGGCAGTGGAGGGAGCAAAGAGATGGGGAACTGAGCACACGTTTGCCAAAAGACAGTGGAGAGTTAACATTTAGTGCAACTGGAAAGGAAACTACTCATTTGCTGATGTTTGCTTTCATTTTTTGAAATGACAAAAAACAGTGGAAAAAATTATTAAAAATGAAGGAAAATCAAAGAGAAACATGGAGAGCTCTGAATTAGCACAGTTTTGGTCTGCTTTCCTTGTTGTCTTGTAATGCCAAAAGCATCAAGAAACGATCAAACTTCAGCTGATGATGATTTGGTTAACTTTCATCTAGAGTGATGATAGAAACAGAAATGGCTCATGAGAGCACCTTGGCTGTGGATGGTTGCAAGACAAAGGTTGATTTAGTGGAGTTGAGTGGGTCGTTTCACCCATATTGTTTTATATCGTGACACTCACTAAGAAGATCTTTCAGTTCTCTGGGCTGGACTCTGACTTTCCTCTGCTTTTTGCAGTGCTATAATGCCACGAAAGTACTTTTTCATTTCAGAAAAACAGTGACAAGCTGGTAAAATCTTGGTTTGGGAGATTGCAACCTGCTTTGTTATATTCTATTTTACAATCTCAATGTAAAGGGGAGAATCTTAGTTTGTGTCACGTTTCAATAAAATGTTGTACTTCCTAAGGGAAGAAGTAAGGCACAATCTATGAGTGACTTTAAAAGGCTTGGGTAATTTATTGAGGTTTTTTTGATAGTAGATACAAAATATTTTACAGTTGACATAAGGATCTCAAAATTGCATATATTTTGTGCAATGTTTTGGGCTGAAGTAGAATATATTTTTTGCTCTTTTTAAATTCTTGCAGACTTTGACTTAATTTTGCGAACAATGTGCCTTTCCCTCTGTCCCACTGGAAAATTTGTGGTTTGAAAAAAATCATGTCACAGTTGCAAAAATCTGAGAATTTGCATATATTTTCTCAGTGAGCCCATTTGCCTGACATCAGTCATGCATTCTCCTCCAAAAGAAAAGTTGAAAAGGAGTGAAAGAGAGACAAAGAGGAAAAGGATCACAGTATCTCAATTTTATTTTCTTTCCTGAAGAGTATTCTTTTTGGACAGACAGTAATTGTAGTTTCTAATGACACAAACTTGAAGGGAAACAGAAGAAGACTACAAACAGGTTTATGGGCCTATCAGCAGGAATATGTGGCTACAAATTGCAGAGTAAATGAAACAGCCTGTTGTTTCCTAAGCCTGAGTTTGTGAGTGTTATGCCAAAGTATTTGAGGAGGAGCTAGAGCACCAGGCGGTGTAAAGGATACCTGCTGGGCCCTAATTGGTGCCCACTGTTGTTAATGGCTTCCTGTGGCTGAATGTTTACTTGTCATTTGTTTTGTGCTTTGTTTCCCAGCTACTGGAAGGAAAAAAAAAATACTGACCAAAACTTTATTTTGCTTTTAAGTGGACATCCTTGGACAGCAACTGCCGTGCTGCAAATTGTCTCGTACTTGGGACTGTTCCTTAGTCCTCTTTGGCTTCTAAGGTTACATTTTCTTTGAATATTGTTTTTGAGTTTGAAAAATCAAATGATTTTTTTTTTCAAGATATATTAATTATGTATAATATATAATAAATTACATATTATATGCAATATATACTAGTTATCTAAGAAAATTATGGAATAATCATGTCTAGGACTTTTGCCTCCGGGAAGGCTTTGCATGTTTGAACATTTGAAAAATATTACAGATAATACCAGTCTATTTATAAGCATCTCTTTTCCTAAAATGCCCATTTCTGTTCTAAATCTCATTTTTTTGTGAGATGTCTGTTGAAGATGAAGAAAATGAAACCTTGCATGCTCAGAACTTCCATACAGGAGAGTCCCCTTTCTGTATGTGATGCAATTGCTCTCTGGTTTAGTGGTAATTTTTTTCTTCCAATCCAAAGGGACTAAAAGAAAACTATTGAGTGTCTCAAACCCTTTGCTTATCCTGTTCTTGGTTTCTCTAACAAGAGAGCCTGCTAGTATCAGCTATGGTGTGAACACCTCCCTGCTGGGAAAAGGAGTGAAACTGCTGTTTTTAACTAGGACAGCGAATAGTTTGTGGTGGATAGCCACATATACACATTACTGGTGAAGAAGGAATTAGAATAGTAAAAACATCCTAATCCTATAATCTTAAATCATCTGCTTCTCCTGCACTGGGTTGTGGTGTTGGGGTTTCTTTTGAATAGTGTCAAGGGAAATTTAGTTTCAGTAAGCCTAGAGAACAACACAGACTTCAGAGAAAAAATTTCTCTATCTCAATTCAGCAACTAATTGTTACATTTGTCCTCTGTTCACAGGAGTGTACAGTTTGATATACACAAACATAATATGGTTGCAAAGAACTGAATCAATTTGTGATAAGGCTGTGTTTGAGAGCAAGCTCTCTAGCAGGTTTCAGACAGCGTTTGAGATGCCCTCAGAGGCAGACCAGACAGTGTGGGAGAAGCTTTCATTGAAGGGCAGAGCATTTTGTCTGGGAACATAAATCTAATTCCTTGATTACCACTGACTCTCGTTTCAGCTCTGTTTCACATATGTATCTCTTCCATATGCATTTGGCTCATACACCTTGCAGGTGCACTGTCCACAGAGTATCATCTCATGGTATTTTGTGTTACCAATCTAGGTAACACTGTCTGGAGCTCTCCTTTATCAGGCATGGAGTTTGGAAGCTACTAAGATCTGAGGGGAACTTTACACAGTGTAGAAGACCAGGATTTAGGTACGGAGTTCCAAACATTTAATCTGTGCTGACCTAGGTACTGGAGAGAGGGGGAAGGAAGATGGCTTCAAAATATCCTTAACATGTAGCCAGGCAGATTTTCTCCTTTGCAGATTGATCTCAGGAAAAGCACATCTAACTAATGTGGGAGCCCTTTTCTGTAATTCCTGAAGGATCTTATCAGTAAGAAAAAAGCACTGCTTTCCTCTGAGTGGAAAGATGATGCTCAGAAAACAGCAAAGGGAGGAATAAACAGATTTGTCCCATCTTCAAAGGGAGGCTTAGTATATTTTGGGTGTTCTCATTCCTAATTATATCTCTAGAACATCTTCTAAGATTTAGCAAGGTATTTGCTATCTTTGATTTGTTCTCGGTTTTGAGTATTAAATAAGCTAATGTTTTCATATCATCTTTCTCAGACTGGAAGACTAAAGAATAACCTACAGAACCAACATGACTGTGAAGACTTTTGGCTGCTGTTTTCACTGGGCTGTAATAGTTAACAGCTCAAAAGAAAACCTGAGCATACAAAATCAAAAAGTTGAGCTTCTTACACGCTTGCTCATAGCTGAATATTTAGACAGTTTAGTGAGGGGAGGTGGGAAGGGAGGGGAAAGAAGCCTCAAACCAAAACTGATTGCAAAACGTGACAGCAAGAAGGCAGCAAAAAAAGAGGCCAGATCTTTAAGTGTTGTAGGAGTGTGTTAACTCATTAGCATCGATGGATCAGTGCTCATTTGTGTCACCTGACAATCAAGCCCAGTAATATGGTGTTGTCCCTTTAGTGTAATTCTTCTATCACAGTTTTTTCTGCTTGTTAAACCAAAAGCATTCCAGTCTCTAGAAAAAGGAAAACTGAACTACATTTCAAATACTCATATGAAATGCTAAAATTCAAAGTAATCTTTAAATAATTTAAATAAAAAAGGAGCCTCTATGCCAGAATATATAGAGTCTGATTAACTTGCCCAACATGTGAACAAGTGTTTCTCATGACTGACTGTACTATGGCAGGATTATTCAAGGACATTATTCTTTGGGATAGCATGAGAAATGCCTTGACTTTTGGTTTTGATAATTTATGTATCACTTGCTCATTTTGATCTTCTTGAAAGCCGTTGAAATAAGGAGATCTTGTTCTCAGCCTTTGCTATCTTACTCCTCTCTTAACCTTTCACAATTTTTTTTTACACCCGTATGTTGGTTTGTACCCTAATTTTTGCAACAATCCTGCAAATATGGACTTGGTTCACTGCAGCTCTTCCATTAATCTGAATTTGCCTGTTGAATCAAGGCTGTGACATATATGAAATAAGGGAAAGGAGTATTAGGTCATTAAAACTGTTCCCTTGATTTCTATAGAGGTGTCTCAATCGCCTTCAGCAGATCTGGAGAATAAATTACTCTGCCTATAGTATACAATGTCTTACACAAATATCTGACTACTGTGATGCTAAGAAATTTTTAAAAGATAGAGATAAATGCTACTCTTGAAACTGAGTGCCCAAGTGTTGGAAAATTGTTGAAATGGAACCATTTTTATTTCTTTCACAAGTCACCAGTAAAATTCTGATTATGGTTTTTCTTTGACTTTACAGTGGTGTCTTCCAAAAGTTTGCCTTCTGGTGCCTTTGTAAGAACCATTATGGAGCAGCTGGCCTTGGTTTCTCTAAGCAAAGGATGTGAGCAGCTGAAAAAGGCAAGCAACTTACGTTATAGTTAAACAAAACACTTATGCTTTCAGACAGTGCTACTCAGACTGGTATTGTGCCATCCAAAGTCATTCCTCCCTAAGCTGTGCTTCGTACAGGACAACAGTGGAGGCAGTTGCCGTGATCTGCTGTGGCAGGAGATCTGCTGCCTCAGTCCTTGTGGTTGAATGCTTATACAAAGGCAAAGTAATTCTTTTACTGATAGATGGTCCCTGAAAAAAAAGTTCTTCCAGTAGAACAGCATTTTTGCCTGTCAATCTGTGGCTTCACTGTGGTTTTGCTAGAGTAGTTGTGCCCCATGGTGGTGGAATTGCTCCTTGCCTTCCCTGCAATATTCTTCAGCCAGGTGGCCGCCTGTCAAGGTTTAAGTTTGAACCTAAGTTTAGGAACATGCTCATCCACTGTCTCAGTTCTTTGTAACTTCTCATTTGTGAAGAATGAGGTTTAACACCCCTGTGTTTTTTGGAGGGCTTGGGATGATCCTTTCATTTTACTGTAAATTTGAGAAGGAACTCATGTACACCTGCATGCCACAGGAATAACATAGGGTGGAAAGAGACCACAGAAAGTTAGAGGAGAGAAATATTAATTATTCAGACTGTGTTTCTAGGCTAGGGAAGTTCTGTGTCAGATTCAGGGACCTGCTGCTTCTGATAAGGGGGAAGACAAAGAGCTAAAGAAAAGAATTTTGGTCAAGGTATCCAAGTTTTTGATGTTTACACAGAAACTAAGTGGCATGAAGGCAGGGAGAATGTTTGAGGGTGTGTAAGTTGAAGAATGACACAGAGATAAGGAGGATGCAAATGCTTAGAAGAAGTTTCATTGGTATTTGCCCCAGTCTTCTTGGTAGAACACCTTCCCTTACAGCTCATTATGCCCCTATGTAAAGGTGCTGCAAACTGAAAACACAAAAAGGGCAGGTTTAAAGGATGGTGATGAAGAATGCTTGAAAAGACTCAGTAGCACACGCAGTTTTAATTACATTAATCAAAGAAATTCATTCTGACATCTGAAAACTCTTTTGGTAAAAAATCTTTTCATATAAGTTGGCGATGAAAAATGCTTGGCTGAAATAGCAGCAGGATATGAAGGAAACCAAAATATCTCCCATTTTTGCTTTAGGCCCCTTCTCACCTCCTCCTCTCAAAGCCACTTGTTTCCCCTCTTTGTGTACAGTTCCCCAGCTGTGCCCTGCGAGATGAGCCGGGGTGGGCCACGTTCCTCACACCTCCGTGCGATGCACACATCCCTCTCCCAGTCTGGCAGACTTAGCAGTATTTCTTGGGCCAGACTGTCAGGTTGCTGAGGATAAGTGAGGGTTTAATTTGCAGTTGGCATTCTTTTCCTAAGTAGTACATGCTCTGGAAAGAAGTCAAAAGCAGTCGCATGATTATGAACTCAGTGGTTCCATCCATCTATCTTTTCATAAAGTCAGTTCTGTCCAGAAGGTATTTCACATGTTGGGCCTACCAAGCTCATTTATATCGCAAGGGACAAAAATAACATCCTTTTTCTACAGCAATGAAAAATTTGGTGACCCTCGCGCTCTTCTAATATGAAATCCAGATATTTTTATTGTGCATAGGTATACCTGTGGTCACTTTGTCCTTGAATTTATCTATTCTGGGCATATAAGTTGCTGTATAAATTGCTATGCTTGCTATATAAATTAGGAACATGGTTCCATACTAAAATTTTTTATTTAATGTCCTTCACAAATTTAGAGCCTATTTACCAAATGATAACCTGGACAATGAAACAGTTTAAAGAGAAGTAGTATGCTTTTTGAGGGGGAATTACAGAATAGGAAACTAGGACTTTATCCTGTATATTTGACAATACGGCTTAACCTTTTATTTGTAAATACAAAAAGTATTTACATGACCCCTAACCTTTGAACAACTTGGAAAAACTCAGCATTGGTAAACTATGGCAGTATTACTACAGTTAAAGAAGTAGCTGTATAAATGAGGAGTGGTCTATCCAGTCTTCTAAGACCATTTTGCAATAAAAGAAGATGAGATTTTGAAATTATTTCTTTTATTTTCCCACTTTTTTCCCCCATAATTCTAGTGATGGAACAGGAATCAGAAGTGAATTTTTCTTTCAAAGAAGATTATTTGGCTTATGAAAAAAAAGACAAAGAAAATGGCTTGGGAATGTTTTGAGACGAAATTTTAACCATCTTTTGGTTTAATTTGAATATACCTTTCTTGGTTTCCATTTCTTAAGAAACTGTCTTGGTTTCTTCAGGTGCGTGTTCTTAAGTGACATTCCATTTGATGTTCTGACATGATACAGCTTTTTTCCTCTTTTCAGAAGAGCTTACCCCAAACACTCAAGTAACTGAACATCAGAACCACTTTTTCCCCATCTCCAGACTTGTAATGTATTCATCACATAGACCATATAACAACACCAGCAATTTTAACAGTGTTTGTGTAAAGGACTTTTCTCCTCTCTATCACTCACCCCTCGTGTGTGGGTTGCTTTCTGTTTCGGCTGAAGAGAGAAGGTACAAGTTTTGGCCCCAAGCCACAGTGGTGGCAGAGCTGCAGTGCTCCCACACTTGTCTGATGGCCTCATCTCCCGTGGTGAAGAATGGCCTTGCCAATGCCCAGCTGTTCCTTGGACAGCTCCAGCTGGGTGCCTTGCAGCTGATGTCATTGTTGAGGCTGCACACTCTTCCTGTGGCAAGGATGCAGGTGACAAGCTAGATTTGAGTTAAAGGATTCAAGCTATAAGGCTGAGGCTTTTAAGGTGGCTTCCAATGTGAGAGGAAGACTGATTTGCTATGATAAATGCTTTTCTTTTGATCAAAAGAGGGCTTCAGCCCCCTGTCCATCTTAAGACCCAGTCTCTCTCCTTCTATTTAGACTAGAGAGAAATGTGCTGTATGGAACTCTACAGTACATAATGTGGAGCTCTTGCCTTTGGCCCACAGTATACTGCATGATACCAAATGGTATCTATTGGCTGTAGGCTGGAAAAGGGCTTGGATAAGCAAATTTCACTCTGCTGTCTCTCTTTGCACCTCACAGCTACAGTGTCCAAGCTGGAGCCGGGAGTAGCTTGCAGTGAACCCCTCTGATGAGAGGACATCCTTCACGGAGGAGGAGGGCCTGGGCCTGCTTCATGCTTTTGTGTAGGCTGACAGGAAGTTTTGGCACCCATGCTTCACTAAAACAGATTTATTTCATTGCCATTAAAAGCATGTTCATTTCCACCTTTACCGTCTGGGCAGATGTTGTCTCTATAAACTTCATCCACTCTTGAAATTACTTTTCCATAGGATTCAGCCAACCAGCTGACTTCTTTAGGAGGATTTAGATTAACTGTTGCACAGTGTGCAGAACTTGCAAGGACAGCAAGAAAAAAAGTTAAAATTACCTCATTAACAGAGCAAAAGTGAAAACACACAAGTACAATTTTTCTCATTCTTTATTTAAGATAAAACCCACATATGAACTACTGTCTAGTCTGGATTAGCTGCCAGGAAGCCAAGTCAGGCACCCGGAGAAAGTCCTGGGTGATTTCCCTCTGTGACAGCACCCTGGGCTCCCACCAGTGTAAGTGACAGCAAAAAGAGGTCCCAAGTGCTGGCAGTGAGAAAGCAGCCTCTCAGCTTCTGGAAAGAGGTTTATTTGTAGCCACTTTTGGGTGACTCTCCCAAAAGAAGGGAGGGTTGGCTGGGGTGTCACCAAACCGTGAGGGGGCCTGGATGGCCTTTCATCCTGCCCCAGGCCAAGGGTGGCCACACAGACCCTGTTTGCCTGACCCAAGGCAAATATGCCTTGGCTCAGTGCTTGTTTCTGTGTGCTTGGCTGAGGCTGAAGTGATTGTTCACAAACAGGTGAGAGAAAAGTAAAGCGGAGAAATAAAGGGGCAGCCTTTCATGCATGAAAAGGGGAAAAGGCCACTTGAAAATTACTTGAAAACCCCCGAGCCCTTCAGGCTATAATACTGGCAGGACGAGAGATGAGCAAATGAAGCGTAGTCAAGGTATCTTTAGAACAGTTATACTCTATGGAAAATAGAAAGTTCAGGCCATGAGTTTAGATGGGATGGTTGCAGTAAGTTAGCTCCTTTTGGCATGTCCAACCTGGAGCAGCTGAGCTGTGGTCCCAGGAGTGGAGTGGGGAAGAAAAATCAAGAGGGGAACACCACACATGTGCAGATTGGCTTCTGGATGCTGGCTTTCCTTCCTCCTAGTATTTTGCATTTTAGGGATATATTTCTAGTCACACAAGGAGCTGCAAATAATTACGATACTGAGCCACTCTGTAGCGATAACCGGTGCAATGCAAGTCCATAGTCAGCCACCTGGGTGCAAGTCTATGGAGAATCAGGCCCAGAAAGCTTTTGTTTTTCTCTATGAAATGCAAATGGCATTCAATCAAAGGCCTGCTCACAAACTGGCACTAATTTAAATGTATCTCTGTATTTTAACTGACACGGGCAATTGATGTGGGTTTTACATAGACATTGCCTAGAGCATTTCCTGGTTTTGTATTGTTGCCCATCAGGGTTACAGAGATATATTCAACCACTGTATTAATATTTGCTTGGATGCTTAGGTGCTTATGCTCACAGTGCAAACTTCCATAAATGTTAGTTCCATTGCATTTTCCTTTAATTCCGTGCTCCCATTGTAAAAAGACAGGCAATTCTTCTTTCAGTTTTTATTTGATTCAGCTGTGCTCCTCAGCTTTGGTTAAATGAGGATCCTCTGCCTCATGATATTAAAAAAAATAATTATTTAAAATAATTTTTCACTCCAGTTCTTGTTCTCCAGCTCTAGTTACCAGAAAGGCCAACTTCTTGTTATTCTGAGAAAAGAGAATTTTTATGGGATTGCTGCAGTCTCGCAACCCTAGACTAGAGGAGGACTAGATCCAGAGTTCACATTTCAATACTTCTCTGGAGTGTTAAAACAAAAGACAGAACAGAATAGACTAGTTCAGCTGGAAAGGACCTACAGTGATCATCTGTCTATCAATATGAACAAAAAAAAAAATCCATATGCAAAATATTTTACAAAAAACCTGTAATTCTTTCAAATTTCTCCCAAATAGCTATTAAAACAATTACAAGGTAGGTAAGGAGATATCTTCTTTTTTTCTTGGACGATGCCACTAAATCTAATAAACCCTGGAAGTGAATGACATTTGGCTGAATAGCAAGAAAACAGATTACTTTTTCAGATGTTACTTATACTTGGAACACTGTTTATGTCTAAGCGGAATTGTATGTATTGCTGAAAGTTGGAGTTTTAATAAAACCCATCTCAGGCACAGAAGTGCAGTCTGTAATCTTGGTTTAAGTACAGACACGGACATTCACAGAGACTGAAATGTGCCAGACAGTCCTGTTGTGGAGCACAGCGGCTGCGGTGCTCGGGGAAGGGCTGCTGGCCGGCAGCTTCTGGTGGCCTGAAGGTAAGAGAGTTCCCTGGCACGGGCACCAGCTGCTCCATGCTGCTTAGCTTTTGTGCTAGAAAGCTTCCCTTGGCACGTCTGATTTACTGGTGTTGGCAGAGCATCAGCAGCCCCTAAGAAATGGTTTGTGGGTCTGGCATGTGAAGAAATCGGTGAAAATGCTGAGAGAAAACAGGTGTGTCTTGGCTTTCTGAAATGGCAGAGTATCCTGCATCAGTAGCATTTATTTCACTCCTTCCTTCATATCATGCCTCTTGAAAAATAGATCTGAAACATGAAGATGACAGTTTCAATACAATGATTGCTGCCTCTTTCATTGGAATTATTTTAACTGAAAGTAAGCTGAAAGAACTAAAAGTGTAAGTAAATTGTGTAAATCTGTAAATTAATAATTTCTTCACTCTCACTCTTATTCTAAGGAAATGAGGTCTGTTTGTAGTTCTGTTGTCTGTTTCTCTTTCTGCCCTTACTTCTGGGCACACTGGATGGATTTGTATCAAGGTCCTGAAAAGGTTTGTGAAAACTGGTATCTGGGAACAGGAGTGGGAGTCAGGCACAAATCTGAAGAGGAGATTTTCAATACAAGGCCAAGCTGCTTTTTAAAATACCACTTTGAAGATGTGTTCATCATTGGCACTGCAAGAAGCCAGCAAGTGAGAGCTTTTACCCAGCTTTGGCATAGAACCCAGGGATAACGGGGCAGGAATTGAAAATTCAACAGTACAGGAAGGGAAGTCACAGAGGAGATAGATCAACAATTTTTGTTACTGCTGCTGCATTTTATTTTTAATGTAATTAAAGTTTCTGTGAAGTGATTACCTTACTACATCTAAGTGCAACAGGTCCTGGGAGTGTAACGTATTTGTATCATTCAGTTCATCACTGGTCCAAAAAGACAGAAGCAGTGGAGAACTGAAGAAGAAAGTATTTGTAGTAGATCAAGATGGCCAAGATATGGACAAGCATGTTGTCTGGATTTATTTCTTTTATTGTGGAGGAGAATTTGAAAGGCAGGAAATATTCCAGCACTGGTAGGTAGAAAAAGTAGGTATTAAAAGCAGGTATTGAAAATTGAAGTTTTAGAAATGGGAAAAATTTTGCTGCTAACAGCAATGGAGAAGAGGAAATAACATAAGAGGAAATAACATAAAAGGAAATAACATCAAAGGAAAAAGACAAACTGCTCAGTAATATCTGCAAAGTTTAGTTTTAAACAAATAGTCACCCTTCCAGGGCAGCAGATCAGAAGTGTTATTAAATGTGTAGTGCTAAACTGAGGGAGATCACTTTGGTATTGAGATGCAGATTTGTGAGTCGTTTACCTAAAGGTAATAGTTATACCAGTGTGAAGAGGAGAGGCTCCCTGAGGATAAGATACAGAAAGTGGCACCTAGGATAGAGCTTTGAAGAGCTTTCACAGACAGGACAAGAGATAGCGGAGAATGAGTAGCCATTCCAGGGTGATGGGAAACCCATATACGTGCTGGGCTGCAATGGAACATAGAGAGTGATCTGTTAGGACTGGGGAGCACTAGAAGTGCCCACGGTCTGCTCCTTCCCACCTAGATCAAACTTATGACTGTTTGAGCTTGCATGTTAAAATAAATGAGATATCTCTTCCTTACAGAATAGACATAAATCCCAAAGTAGGGGCCAAAGCTAAGGTAAGTTTTAAAGGAGAAAAAGGATGACAAGGAAGGGTCAGAGTAAGGAAGGAGAAATTTAGTGCAGACTGTCACAGAGCTGAGGACAAAACTGAGTGAGGTGCATGTAGCATTCAGCACAGCAGAGGAAGAGGAAAAAGGAAGGGGCCAGGATGGGTCAGAGAAGAGGTGCTGATTGTGAACAGGAACTTCAGGCTTCAGAGGGATGAGTCAGAAGTTTAAGTACCAAGGAGGGCCTGAGACCCAGGGTTTTGTGTGTGTCTGGTGACTCCTACAGTACCTGAATCTCAGTAAGTGAAGGCTATGACTCCCCTCTCCTCCCTCTCACGTTCGTTTCTGATAACAACAAAATAAATCCCCACACTGGTCCACTTCATGCTTCAGCCAGCCTTTCTTTCCCAGAGCAGTACCACTTTACATGTGCCCAATGCCTCTTGTCCTGAAAGACCCTGGCCTTTCCTTCTCCCAGGCATGACTGAAATGCACCTGCCTGAACAGAAGCGAGTAGGTACTGTAGGTACTGGGGCCTGGTCTCCAGGGCAGGGACAGGAGGAGAGGCTGTGCCTCTTGCTGTGGAATTTTGAGGAGCTGCATTTTCTGAGGATCCACACCAAAATCCTTTCACTTCTTGGTAAAGAAATTTCAGAAAAGCAGCTGATGATAGGCAAGAGGCAAGAAATTGTCATCAGTCATATAACCAACTTCCTTCTCTTTCCAGTGCACCTTCCACTGGCATCCGTAACTCCCAAATCAGAACCTCCTGAACACCAGCTGCTCCTGTTTTAACTCTAGACACAGCAGCTGAGATTAATGTGAAATTCTGCTTTCTAAAATTACACGTGTTAATATTAATTTCATTCTAAAGTTACTGTTAACTTTAGCTTCGAATGGAGTTGGATATGGAGCAGGAGATGCCAGAGAATCTAGGTAAAAAATCAGGTACCGTATATAATTTCTAGGAAAAAGAAGCAGGTGTATAGGACAAATCTCTAAAGACAGAATTTGGAGTGTAAGAATGAAAAAATCACTGTTCGCTTAGAACATTTAGGGCAGTTCCTCCTAAAAAAAAAAGGTATTTCAGCAGAGTCTTATTTGATTTTCCCTGTAGCACAGACAAGGCACGGATTTGAAATTAATTTTTATCCTTCACTAGGAGCTTAATGTGTTCTTAGTAAAGGTACTTGAGGGGGACCCCACTGTAGTGGTTTTCTGGTTATTATGCAGGTGGGTTATGGATGGGAATCAGTGTGGAGACTGATGCACAGTGGAAGGTGTATTGAGAATAGACAGATGATTCTTCTGACAGGGGCTTTTCCTCTCACTCACTTGGCAATGCTAAGGAATAAGCTTCTTTACACAGAGTGGTACAGGTAAATAATCTGAATAGCTGTTCTGTAAGACTGTCCCTTAGGAAGTTATTTCAAATGAAACATTTCCAGTTATCTCTGGAGTGAAACTTGATAATCAGGAAAACATTTAGAGTTCTTAAGCACAAATTCTTTCATGAGTGGAGTAGTCTCAAATATGGTGGTCTCTTGACATCTCAGCGGTGATGATTGATGTGTAGAATGATCTGTGTCAGTTCATTTTAAACAGCACAGATAAGGAAGGCTGGAAGCACCCACAGGTCTTCGTGCTTTTCAGCAAACTCACAGGGAACCACAGTATCACTTCTTTATTTGAAAATCTGGGGTTGTTCAGCCATGTAGTTTACGAATAATAATGGCTGAGGTTGCATGCCAGTGTGATCAGGGAGTTTAATATTTAATCTCACAGCCGTCTGTGGTGTGCCCTTGAAGCTGTGTCACGGAGACAGATACCTGCCTGTGGGAATTGGAAGTGCTCTCCAGGAACTGTGATGCCTTGTGCTGACAAGTCCTTGGTGAGTGTGAACTCTCACTGTTTTTTTCATCAAGGTGGCTGCTGGGGAAGCAGGTCCTGTGTCAGCTGTGCCAAAGAACAAATCCTAATTTATTTTAAAATGTGCTTAGAATGTAACACGTGAACAGCGGTGTTTCAGTGTTTGTGTATATATCGGTCAGTATGAAATCTCTTGTAAGTCCAGTGTGTAAAATGTGTAATTTATGTTATATGTACTTCCACAGAGCTTATTAGTGTTATTGTAGTATTCAGCAAGTTAGACATAGTGCAATATATAGTTTGCTCTGTAAGAGGGTTGCAGGTGTGTTTGGCTGAGGCTAGACATTGCAGACCTGTTTCCTATCACCTTGCTCTTGTGTAGTCATTTATATCAGTGCAAGGAGGTGTAAACTGTGGCTAATTCAGGGAGGGGGCAATAACTGCCCAAAATGCAGAGACTCAGACTTTGTGTCTGTTATAGGGGGTATTGCACTGTGAAATATATTTCCTGTTAATTTCTCTTCCAGAGCACATTTCAAAAAATACCTCCATTTAGGGGAAAGGGGTGATGGTGTGTGTTTCACTGTTTGGGCATTTTGTGGGGTTTTGTGTGTTTTTTTCTTTCTTTCTTTTTTTCTTTCTTTAACAGAAGAGCATACAGAGTTGCTTTATCAAAACTTTTTTTAAGATTTCAAAACTCATATAGAAAACAGACATTTAAATGAACAGTTACTGAAAGTTGTTAAGGTCTTTTTAATTCCTTCTTGAAAACACCCTCAGTTTTGTCTGACATGGACCTAAGACCCACACATCTCATTGTGAAAATATCCCTAATGATGTGCTAGTTCTCAAGGATGTATCAGAGTGCTGCAGCTAACACCCGATAACACTGCTCACTCCAGTGCTGGCACACTTTGCCTGATGGGTGCAAAATCTCTCCTGAAACAGATCTGAAGCAAGAAGTCAGGATCTGCATTGACTTGCAGGACCATGCAGCAAGCAGCAAAAAAATCGATTCTCACTGAGTCAGGAGGCTAGGTTGAATGCCTGATCCTTTCCCTCTTTGGATGTCTTCTTTTCCCTCTTGTTTTCTTCATGCAGGAAATGGAAGTGTTACTTGTCTTACAAGAACTTAGCAATTTTCTTTTTTTTTTAAGACCATAAGAGTTAAGCATTGTGGCAAGGTTTGCCTTTTTTTCTTTTTTTTTCTTCTCCCCAGGACTGAAATTAAAGCAGAGCTCCTATGTTAATGTATTAAACAAAGACTAGGGAAGTTATGATGAATATCTTTGCTCTGAGACTTACCCTTCCTTAAATTATATTTTATCAAAAGTAATGTGCATCTGACAGAGAACTATGGGATGTGCACACTTGTGGAGGTTGCTGGAAATAACTCCCTTTCCTTGCTTTAACTCGTTTGCAGGCTGTGCAAGGATTCTGCAGGAGGAGAGCTACAAGGACTTTGTTGTTTACAAAGCACAACATACAGCTAACCTCTGGCACCAGGTCCAGGAGGCGGCTCTGCTGCCTTCTCTCTTTGCTCAGCTGGCCTCCTGCCTAATCTGCCTGCTGTAACTGGGATGTTTGCAGTTACTTTCCCTCTCAGTAGCAGTTTGTGTTGAATTGTGTGGTCAGAAAGACACAGACAAGATTGTTTGTAGGCTTCTTTAATTAGACCAGCTGCAAAAAGGAGATGGTCTCTGAGGTACACAAGCTCTTCTCCAGGCTATGACTAACATAATCTTGTAGTTTGAAGAATGCTAACTAAGCTTCAAAGGGTGTTTTCTCCCTGACATCTCTTCATATAATCTTGGATTTATTCATTACACTTTAAGGCCAGGAGGGCCTAACTGATTATTGACCCCGTCTCCCGTTCAAGGGTCCATTATATGTCACTCAGTTGTTACACAGGGCAGTGACTGGTATTTAGACAAAGCAGATAGTCCAGAGAGGTGTTTGGTTTTGATAATGACCATGGCTGTTATTATTTGTAAGTGCTCTCAGGTAAGTACTCAAGTGAAGCAGGATGCCTCTGTTAAAGTGACCGGATCAAATCTATTGCTATAAGCACTTAAAAGCATTGAATAGAGTAGTTGCAAGGGATCTCTGGAGGTTTCTCATGCAACTTCTGCTTCAACTTCAAATCTAGATCATGTTGCTCAGGGTTTTTCTTAGCTGAACTTGGCCTGTCTCAATGTACTCATTCTGAATCTTCCTGTTCTGCCAAGTACAAAATCTTCACGGGAAAATTTTAAATCAGATCCATTACAAAATCCAAGTGTATCACATCCACACATCCACTTGTTACTGCCAACCTAACCTGTCAAATAATGAAAATCTGCTGATGGCATTCATTGTTTTTATTCAGTAAATCATTGTAATAAACTCTTTCATCTAAGAGTCTTGAAATTGACTGAGGCATTGACGTGAACTTTTGCGTGAAATTTGCCATCAGTGGATCCAATCAAGCCTACCTTATGGCTGAGGTCTCCTTTGCTGCCTCAGTCGTGAACCTTTGCACCTCTGGTTCATGCCTGGAAATGAAAACGTGTAAATACCTTACACTGCTCCCAGCAGAGCCAGACCCAGGCATTTCTGAAACACCCGTGCAGTGCAGCTTGTGTGCTGCTCCTGGGAGCAGCAGGTAGCAGCTGCTTGATTGCCAGTAGTTTGAGGCAGATGGAGGAAGACATGGGAGCAAACAGTGAACCAACGTAATTGCACTTCTCTAGGTCTCATGGAAGTATAATAACAGCTTGAAGTAAAATCACTGTGTTTAAGGATTCATCAGAAGGGCCTTTGTGCAAAACTTAATAGAGTCCTCTCCATCCCCTCTTTTTGTATTGAAGAGGTGTTAGGTGGCCTGAACAAAGCTTTAAATCTCTGTTTCAGTTCTTAGTTTCTGAGACAGATTTTGTATCGTCATGTATTAACTGCCTTTTATGACAGATCTCAGAAAGAACCACTGTAATTTTTTAGCCGGCAAGAAAAAGAAATAAAATTTCAGTTTTCAAGTTTTACTGTTGCTAATGATCAGCTTGCTGCAGAAGTTCTAAATGGTGGGTTGGTGCTACAACTAAGCTGAAAAAACAGCTGTTGCCACTAAATCAGCTCCCCTC
Source organism: Callaeas wilsoni (assembly GCA_013398955.1). Taxonomy (NCBI): domain Eukaryota; kingdom Metazoa; phylum Chordata; class Aves; order Passeriformes; family Callaeidae; genus Callaeas; species Callaeas wilsoni. Next base: position 32,305 of record VWPU01015896.1, on the reverse strand, counting down.
CCTTTCCTGTCCTTGGTCTCCTGCTAGTGCTTCTCTGACACTAGAGTGAGCCGTCTCACAGAGCTCAAACAAAAAGAAAAAAAAATGTGGGTGTTTTTGTTTTTTGGGTGGGTTTTTTAATGTCTTTATTCTTAATTGTGAACTGGCCAGGACTTTGGTTTCACAACAGTGTTGGATTGATGTAAGTGTGATGTGCAAAGTGAAGTTGGTGAAGTTGTCAGCTCCAGCTCTTCCCTGCTTGTGCTCCTGCTGGATCTCACACCCCCTGTGTTGGGAGGCAGATCTTGGTTCTGCTCTGGAGAAAAAATCATCTCCCCATTCCACTTCCTAATTTCTCTTCAGGTTAGTTAAGAGATGCTTTCTTGATATGGCTTATTACATAGCTGTGCAAATACTAGGAGGAGGGGACAGGATCTCCTTTAGCTGGTAATTTCCACTTGTTCTGGCTGAGACATAACATGGAAGGGCTACTTCAGATATGCTCCTGTAAAACTGGACCTGTTTTGCTGACACTAAATTATTTATTCTCTACTTCTGTCGAAGGTAAATTAGTGAAGAATACAGCCCAATGGAAAGAAAATACATAGGATGAAAAAAGAGTGTGAAGCATGGATAAAATATAATGCAGTCTTCTTCAGCTCTTCAGAAGTCTTTTTTCTTTCAAAGAAATAGAGATCGCCTTCAATAAGGAAAGTATAATCTCTAAAAAATTCCTGCATTTTATGTTAGTTACTTTTTTCCGGATGAAGATGAATTTTAGGATGCCACATCAAGAGGCATTTAGAAAATGCATCCTTCTGACTTTCTTTTCTTTCTTCTGCCCACAGCACCCAGCCAGACTTCTGGGATCAGCACCCTGCCAACAGCCACCCCATTCTCATAAACACTCAAGGCCCCAAAAAGAAACTGAGCAAATATTTCCTACAGTAAGTGTGAAAACCCCGGCCCTTGCTGGCTCCTTTCAGCTGAATTTTGCTCTGTAATTACTAAGCTGAGGGTATGAAATTAAGGCTGTGTTTTTTGTCAGCTTTTTCCAGTGGCCTTACCAGAACTGCACGTGGTAGCCATTTCTACACAGTTGTTATTATTATTGTACTGCCATCATCACCAGAGAAAAGAGTTGTGGTGCAAAAAGACTGTATAGCATGCATGTGGCTAAAGAAGAGTCCTGTGGCACAGCAGATAATTTACCATAGTACTCTGCAACATCTCCCCCCCATTCTCAGTCTCCTTCAGCTTTTCAGTTTCTAATATGCTTTTTAAAAAATTTATTTTCTTGTGGGAGCACTGGCTCATGACCCTCCAGAGCTGCAAGGTCAGAGCTTCTTCCCTGAAAAGCTGCTGTCAGAGCAGCTGTCATGAACTATGGTACATATGGCTGGGAAGACATTTTGTGGCATCACAAACATGAGAAAGGCCAGTTCATGTAATGAGGTGACTCGTGGGTGCAGCACAAAGGCTATCGAGATTTGTTGGGTCTAAAAAAAGATTTTGTTTCTTGTGCTTTGCTGTTAAAATCTATCTGCTGACACAGTGGGGAGGTTATTACAGACTCTTGCAGGATGGATAGCTAAAGATTAGTCTGGCGGTCAAGGGAACCTGCAAAAGCAATTATTCATGAGCTCACCTTACTCTTCCTTCTGACAGCTGGGAAATAAGTTTCTACTAAAAATATAGATAGTGGTTACCTCCTCTGTATCTCTTTCCCTCTTTCCTTGCTCTGTGTGAATACTCTGACAGTTCTGTTCCTGAGTTAGGTTTTTAAGCTTTGGTTGCTTTTTTTAGGTTACAGACCATCTTTGTCAAGTCCCGGGTTGGGCAGTTTGTGTTATATTTCCATGCTGAAGGTACTGGCACTGTTTCCACAGCAGTTACTGGAAAATAGGAGAGACAGCATCTTATGTGTACCAAGTTCCCTTAGAATTCTGTTAACAGAATTGGATTTAGGAGCAGCATGAAATACATGCATATCATTCCCTGATGGCTTTAGAAAGGGTGCTCAATTCACTTGATTGTCAGCAAAGCCATGCCATGCCAGCTCTGAGAAAGTTGCAACTTCAGTCATGGAGAAGACCACAATGCATTTTTCACTGTTGCAGACAATAAGGTCCATTCTGGTTCCCACTGGTCTTTCTTGAAGAGATGTTCAGCTTTCTCAGAACTTCATAAGCCGCTGAGTGGCACAACCAAACGATGAAGAAGTTGCAGAAGCATCATGCACCTGCATCCAGCTCATTTACGGTTGGCACTGCTTGACTTCAGGTTTGTGACTGCTCCCAGTCCTGCTTTGAGTCTCTAAGAATTGCTGCATCAGAAATAGTTGTTCTTGAAAATAAAAGTATTAGGAAAAAAATATATGAGCAGGTCAGGAGCTTGAAATTCATCTGCCACTGCTTACCAGAGAGGGCACATCCATCATATAGGTTGTGCTGGTTTTGTCTGGAGTAGAGTTAACTGTCTTCACAGTGGCTGGTATGGGGCTGTGTTTTGGATTTGTGCTGAACAGAGGGCTGATAATATCGAGATGTTTGTTATTGCTGAGCAGGGCTTGCACAGAGCCAAGGCCTTTTCTGCTTTTCGTACTGCCACGTTGGTGGGGAAGTTGGGGATGAATGGGAGGCTGGAAGGAGACACAGCCAGGACAGGTGACCCCATCTGACTAAAGGGACATTCCAGACCACATGACATCATGCTCAGTATATAAAGTGGGGGAAGAAGGACAGAAAGGGAATATTTGGAGTGATGGCATTTGTCTTCCCAAGAAGCCATTGCATGTGATGGGGCCCTGCTGTCCTGGAGATGGCTGAACACCTGCCTTCCTATGGGAAGTGAATTAATTTCTTGTTTTGCTTCACTTGTTTGTGTGGCTCTTTCTTTTCCTATTAAACTGCCCTTGTCTCAACCCACGAGTCTTCTTTTACCCTTCTGATTCTCTCCCTGATCCCGCTGGTGGGGGAGAGAGTGAGTGGCTGCGTGGGGTTTGGCTGCTGGCTGGAGTTAAACCATGGCATAGGTCTAGATGGATAAGCAGCTGCAGAAGTGAACTTGTACCTTTGAGATTTGGGCAGTGTCCAGTAGCTTTGTGTAGACAAATCCCTCCCTCGCTAGACTCGTGCTGTATGAGCAAACAGCAGAGATGACAGTGCAGCTGACACTTTTCTGACTCACTAGCTCCTCTTAAACCTCCCATCCCCTCACAATATGCTCCTCACTTGCTGCTTCTCTCAGTCCTTATTTGCTCACTCTTTTTTAGCACCAAAATACTGCCCAGCTTTAAAACACTGATGTAAAGGGCCGAGGTTAAAATACAGATGCCTAAAGTTTGGGGTGGTAGGGAATCTAGGACCTAGAGGTTGCAGAAGTGCTGGCATCCCACACCTAATTAGGGGCTCAGGGACAGATTTAAAGCCCACAAGCAGCTGTTCAGGCTCTCTCTCCTAGAGGGAGATAGGGACACTAGTTGAAGTTGGGCACTAAATATTTTGTGAAATCCAGGCCATGCCTTGGTGTTTGGATGATCTGAAAATTCCAGCCCCATTGATTCTGAGTGGTGGAGAACATCATGTGTCATTTGTGTGTTCTGGAAAATGGTTCCTGTAGACTATTACTTTCAGACACCCATTTCTAAAAATCTTGAGCTGGAATTGCTAAAAGTTGTTCTTTAGGCCCATTTCACAGCTCAAGGACTGTTTAAAATAAAGCAGACTTTTAAGTGACTTTTATAAGAGTTTCAGATACAGTTTATTAAATTGTTCAGTTATTTCAAGAACAACAGCAAATTACTGTGTTTTTTCGTGTTTTGTTCTTTTTCTCCCCAAACAGTTGGTCCCCTCTGCCTTCATTGCCCAAATGTAAATGGGTGCAGAAATTTCCAGATGAAAGTTTATGACATAAATGAATCCCTAATGATTGATTTTTGTTTTCCTCTGTGAAGTCCACACAATGGGAGATGGCTGCTTATCACTGAGTAAGATCATTGAATGATTTAATGGGGGGTTAAATGAAAAGTAAGAGTTTTCATACTGGTGTGATGTAAATCCTGCATCCAATTAAAGCCTCAAAGCATTTTTTAAAAGCTGTATAAAAGGTGAATCATTTCTGTAAACAGCCATTAAAGTGAAAACCCAACACCTTTGCTGTGGGAGAAGTAATACAATCTCAAATACCTCTGCAAACAAAGAGTGCCTTGCCTTCTGCGAGCTGCTCTCTTTTTTTCAGCAGCTCAGCATGGGGTGCCAGAAAAATCATTAACGGGCCCATCTTGCACTTCTGGCTTTTCCACACCTGCGTATCACGATCTCTGCTGTAACTTTATGGACCGTGAGGAGGCAGGTTTGACGCCATGAAAGACAGGCTCAGCCAACAGCTGCAGGATGGGCAGAAAGCCAGACAGTAAAATGTAAAGAGGAGGAAGGAGAGGGATCACCTTTGAAGTTTACCAAAAAAAAAAAAGCATGACTTTGACCACTTCCTTTTTTTATTAGCTGTCTCAGGTACATTGAACCACCAGTTTGAATGGATACTGGCAGGGGGTTGTTGGAAATGTTGAAGGTAATACTGTAAGAGTTTCATCACAATGTGATTATTTTTTTAACAGTTTTTTCCCTTTTTTCGTTGTTGTTTGGGGTTGGTTTGTTCTTTCTCTTTTGTTTTGTTCTGTTTTGTTAAGTTAAATATCCTAGCACAATGTCAGGGAAAAGAGCTTACTCCATTTGGGAACGCCTGAACTACAGCTAAAATCCGTATCTTTTGCAAGTGTGAAAAACAACATTAAAGCTATGTTGAAGGGTATTTGGATCCCTTACTAGCCAGGAAATTGATGATTACCACTCCCATAGCAACCAGGACACACCTCCAGGACACACAGGTTGAATTTTTTTAATGTATGTATATAGTATTAACTTTTGGTCAACATCCATGCTAGCACCAGGAAGTTGCTTTTGGTTTGTATTTCTGTGGCTGAAAGCTGAATTGGAGAGATCCTGTAGAGGAATTGCAGTTTCTGCAGGAACCAAACTTTCCTGTGCCCCCAAGAGGCCAGAAGTTCACTTTGAACTAGTATGTCCCTACTCCCATCTATGCATGTTAAAGCGTGTTCAGGGAGAAAATGCAAGCTGCTGTCGTCATCTACGTAGGAACTACATGCATTTAATTTACAAGACTAATTAGGAGTAAGTATTTTGATATTTATAATCTATGTTAGGGTCAGATCCAAAGATAAAACTATTAATTCAGAACTGAATGAGCTATCTACCAGGTAGAGAATTTCGGTGGGGTGATGAAAGGATGATACTGTCAAATCATGAACAAGTTCAGTGAGTATTGCTCAGGCCTCAGAAAATTAATTTGGGAATTTACTGGGGATACAAAAAAATCCTTCAGACTGAATGGGGAAAAAAAAAAATCAACAGAATTATCTACTGTCCTGCTAAAAAGTGCAGAGTGATCTCACAGTAAAGTCCAAAGATGTAATATCAATGACGTAAAACTTCATTGTGCTTTGTAACTGCAGTAGTCTTGAGTCTGTTCTCTGCTTGAAAGAAGAAAAATGAAGAAGAAGAAACATTTGATGTTATTATAAGTCCACAAAATTGAGGTAGAAATTTAGCTTTATGCAGGAATCGAACGTGGTCCAGTGTGTCAGTGTGTTTTAAAAGCTTCAAAAAAGGGAAAAAGGAGACATCAAACTGAGTTGTGTTATACACAGGTGATTCACATATTTTTAAAAAAATGGCTGGAACATGGAGTAATTATTTGTATGTGATTTTTTTATACAGTGTTTTTAAGCAGAAAATTAAAAAGAATGCTTAGATTCACATTGATAAACTAGTTGAAATACATAATTTGATATATCATAGGTAAAGAAAAACATTTATGTAAACTAGTTTAAGATATTATTTAATTCATTTTTACATAATCTATTTTTAGTAATCTAGTACATACTCTAGTATAATAAATCAGTCTGTCATTCCTTGATGGCTTTTTTCTGTCTCTGGACATAAGAATTAACACAAAAGCATACTAGGGACCATGCAGATAGATGGTTCTCTTTAGCTGAAATCGCTCCCAGTTTAGGAGTGTTGATTAAATTTTTTAAGATCAGGTACTGTAGATAGACTTCATGGCGTTTTCAGAAGTAATTTCTATAGACTAACGGCCTTAAAAAAGTCTGTCTAGAGTTTATAGCTTGTTGGACTCTTTACTTAGTTAAGCATAAGACAATTTTTTTTTCCCCCAATATATTACAATATGAACAGATAACAGCTTTTTGTAGAGGATGGTAAATCCTCTGGTACAGGTGATTCAATAGCATAGCTCATAAATATTTTGGTTTATTTTTATGAGACTCTTGTCAAACATTTTTTTAAGGGACTGGATCTTGGAAAATTCTGTTAACTGCAAAAGTTTTAGGCTTATTAAGCTATTGAAACTGTAGAACTGGAAGGTTCTTTTCCTTTAAAGAAAAGATAATCTAAGCTAATCATCTTCCCATTGCAGCCTCAGATAATACTCACTCATCATTAATAGATATTTATATAACTTTTTCTCAGGGACCTGCTCTCCCTGTTGAAATTGGTCCAGAGTCCCCTTCTCCTTACCTTTAAAATGTGTATTTCTCAACCTGGAACCTTAGGCTTCTTCCTGCAACTAAGGCCATTCATCTTTTGTTAAATTATTTTTTAATTCTTTTTCCCCAGTAACTAAATAAATAGGAAAAACCCCTGTCAATTCCTTTACAAAGATCATAATTTCTTCAGTCTTTTTTTTTTTTTTAGCTATCACCATTTTAATTACTTGCATTTTCTAAACTTCTGTTGACCTTCATTGTTCTCTTCAGCTGTTCTGTGTCCCTCTTGAAGCAGCTCACACACATCTGGATGTGGTACTGCCTCAAAGATGTAACACAGCATAATGATTGAATTATTAGGTTTTGTGATTTCCAGCTTGGACTTATGCTTCTAATTCCTCTTGCAGTGTTTGGGTTTGCTAAGCTTGCAATCCCCGGTAGTTACTCAGCTTTCATCTCGCGCACTAAGCAGCTGCTTGGCAGCCTGGCTTCATGTAGTGCATTATTCTTGCCTGTGTGCATTGTCTTGCATTTGTCTGTGCTGGATAGCCTGCTGCTGCTTCAGACCATGCTTTCAATTTGTCCAAATCACTTTGTATTCTACACTCAGCTTCCTGGTAGTCTCTTCCCACCTGGTGTCATCCACAGGTTTAATAAAATTATCCACTACTCTGTCACTGCATGATGTATTATGGACTCTAAGATTAATACAGGAGGAACATAAATAGAGTTTGTCAAAAGGATTAAAGCTGTGTCTAGTGGTTCTAATAGTGGTCCTCAGAATACTAAATCAGGAACCTCACTGATGAAGTGTATGGATGTACAAGGACTTAAGGCCTGGAAAAGAAAAGGAGTTGGGAAGTAATAGGAGAAAAAGAAACAAGGTCTAGCTTCCAGATAGAAATACAGCCCAACTTCCTAATAATGTATTAGCACCTCTAGTGACAGAAATAAATATTGAACTTGAGGTAACAGAATTATTCTGTTGAGGCTGGGCTCAGTTTTCCCATGTGTCTTTGTTTCAGGTAATTTATGAATGTCAGCAGGGTAGAAGTCTAACCCCTGCCATAGTTCTCCTTTTTACACCGTGTTAAGAGTTCTGATGATAGCTGTGTTGCCCTCACTAGCCGACTGCCTTTTTTTGTACTGACATAAAGCAGAATCTCTGTAAACCACCCGCAGGTCAACCATGACTGAAATCGTGCTGCTCTCAGGAAAGCAGACCTGAGTTCTGTCATGTCTGGATCAGAGAGGGAATTTTTCGTAAAGGGCCCCAGAAATACATTTGTTGTTATTTTGGCACTTTGCAGGCCTAGCAATATGGGGGTCAGTAAGTCTTACAAGTTAAGGGGAGTAGGTTGGTTTGGGGGTTTGGGAACTGTCCAGGAATTGCAGTGAATCCTGGAGATATTGTGGGGGTGGAATTAAAAGGCATTTTCATTCACATCAGCACCGAATGAGTGCTGTAGCAGACAGTAAGCCACCATGCTGTTTCACAGGGTGATGTTTTGAATATGTCTTCACATGGGTTTTTCCTCTTTTTAAAATTTAGACTGTTATCACATTTTTTTCTCAAGGTAAGAATGGTGAAGTCTTATTGGAAGAAGTCAGAGTATTTGCACATCGAAACATTTGGCAGCCTTCAATTCCTATCTATCCTGTTAGGTTCACGTTTTGGTATTTCTGTTTCATGCTAAACCTGGATGTTGGATTATGTCCCATAGCTGTAACTTTCTGGGCCCTCAGAATTGCAGAGAAAACTTGAAGAGCCTTGGGAGGAGGTGAGTTCTCCCAGCAAATCTTCACAGCATCTCTCTGTTATCCACGCTTTCTCCTCACTCCCAGCCCAACAAAAAACCCCAAGGTTTATTTGAACTCTTGTAATTAGATCTGTCTGGGAGAACAACCAAAGTGTCAAGGTTTCAAAGAGAAATTCAGAAAAGTCAAGAGCAAGTAGAGACTTGAAAAGGGAAGTCGGAAAAAAAAAAGCTGCTCTTTATCGTGGTAATAGTAATGAAGCCAAGCTGAAAAAGCCCAGACGAGGGGCTGGGTTACTGTACTGGGAAGTGCCAGGGCAGCATCCCGAGCGAGCGGATTAGGGAACCACGCAGCCTCTGCGGGGACCAAGCCTTGGGACTGCTGTCACTCGGGCATTTCTGGTTCTCACTCGGAGGAGCGATGGAGCAGGAAACCCTACAGAAGCAAACTCCTTACTGTTGGCGGGTGGGGAGCGTTTGGGTGGGCAAAAGACGATTTCTCCGGCTGGAGAGCGTCGCCGCAGGGGGCGGAGCGGCCTCCCGGCCGGGATGGGCCGTGAGCTGCCCCGGGAGGTAACACCCAGGGCTCGCCTGCTGGGCCCCCTCTGCGAGCGAACCGCGCGGGGCTGTGCTCGGGGGCACTGGAGATGGGCGCCGGTGCCCATCCAGAAAATGGATGGTGGAAAATGGTTTCTCGGCGCAGGAGCCCCCCTTTCTGCGAAGGCGCCGCGCAAGCTCCCCGCCTCTGTGCATGCATCTCCCCCCCGGGCTATCCACTCCTTCGCCGCTGCAATCAGGCTTCTAATCAATTAGGCAAATTGACTGCAGTGAGCTATTTCCTACTCCTGGCAACAAAACCGGGTTATGTTAACTCCATGTTTCCCAGGAGCCCTGGTCTTCTTCACCTTAGGGGTTTTTTTTGAGAGGCGTTAAGGACTAAATTATGAAAAAGCAGAGGAGTTTCTAGTAACTGTGGGCATGCTCTCTAACTGCAGACACCAAAATAATTTCGCTGAGTGTGGGAGGATTTTGGTGAACCTTTAAAAAAATTATTAATTTGGATTCAAAGGGACAAATATTCCAGTTAAGCAGGTATGGGAGCATTTGCTCTTTAAATCGCAGTCAACCAAAGACACGGTGCACATGAGCAGATTCACATACACCCAGAGAACTAGTGCTGCATGTATTTAAATCTGAGGTGCTACAAGCGGCTATGATGTGCCACTTAACCAATACAGCTTCAAAAGTCCTGAGGACAGAAGTTCCAGATGGAAGCTAAGCTGCACTTTCCCTCTCTCTTGTACTTCGTAGCTGGGAACTGTTTCTACCAGGCTCTGCAAGGAGCTCTGCACAAACAAGTCACCAAAGTCCCAAAGGCTCCACATAGGCCCAGGCGTATTGGAGGGACAGTGCCAAAGGATGTCACATCTGTTCTTAAACATTATTTTACATATACCGGACTACTGGTTCCGCAGATTGTTTCCAAAGATGTCACCAGGCGACACTGTTCTGTCTGATTGCAGGTGCTGTTTCAGGAGTTTAGCTCGCTGTGACTTGTAACTAACGTTCCATACAGGACAGAAAAAGCATCCCGCACAGTGCTGCATCAGTAGCTTTGCGTGTGCAGCCGAGCAGCCCGCCAAGCCTATGGGGCCTGCTCCTGCTTCTGTCCAGTCCTACACATTGCTTTAGTCTCACTCTGGTGGAACACAGAATGCTGAAAGTGGAATTTATAACGAGTCACCCACACCAGTATTTTATAAATTGAAAGTGGACCCTGCATTGAAGTCCAGCTCCAGATCCTTAGCTTGCAGTTGGTCCTGAAGTCACTGAGGAATTTTGGAGATCAAAGAACTGTCATTAGAAATAAAATAACTTTTTCGCTAGATTTGCTTCCTAAGGCATCACAAGAGGCAGGCAAATAATTCAAGCTGCTGAATTCATACAGAAAAGCAAAATAAAGACCTCAATGAATTTGCCGTCATGCACATAAAAATTAAAGATAGTTGCAATTAAAAATTGCTACTCAAAGTCGCTAATGACAATTTATTTATTCATTGTAAATTATATGTAAATATACATTTCATGTATAAGGGATACAGTTACACATTGAAAAAATGAAAAGCAGAGAGTGTTAGTGACAAGTCATGTTTGCTTGCTGGACCAGTCAGCAGAATAGGGGAAGTTAAAAACTATCTATTTGCAAATACATAATTTAAAAATTATAAAGCATATTACATCTCTCTACAGCTATTCTAGCATGGTAAAAAACTGTAATTAAGCCAAAGATTTTTTATATTCAATCTTTTTTTTTGTTAGAGCACTTCTGAGTGCAATGCAGTGCTTCATCAAATGAGTTGAGTGAATAGGAGTTTCAGGAGGTCATTAAATGTCCAGTGTTATGCAGTATTATACAGACAGTGTTTATCTCCTGATTTAAATACGAAAAGTCCTTTGAGTAAGCTCAGTGTCTAATTTATTTTTTTTTACTTACAGTACAAAACCTGTAAAAGAAGTAAGAAATATTTTCAACATGAAAGGCACCTTTTTTATTTGTGTTCTTACTATGACATTGTCCAGGAGGTCAGTTACTGTTATTATGTATGAACATATTTAATATTGTATTAAGATATATTAAGGTCATCTGAGCTTTATCTAAAAGAGCAAGTAGCTCCACTATTTAACAGATTTATGTATATTTTAAAAGATGTTATTATGCTAACTTTTGATTTACAAGTATTTCTTTTTGTTTCTCCATTCGCAAAAATTATGGCCGGGTGTTATTCAAAATTGTTGACTACCAAAACAATAGGAAAAAAATGTCCCAATATTAAAAACCATTAAAATAACTGACACTAGCGCTCCCATGTTAACCATGTGCTCAAAAGAAGAAAGAGACCAGATTGTAGGTACCTGAAAAACTGATTCAACTTCAGATTTATTTCCCCATGTATAACAACAAATTTTGCCAAAGCAAGGTTATAAATCTACTTTGTTTCATGTTCTGTGTTACGTGAATGAATAAGTTTCTGTTGGACCAAAAGGCCTTACGGACAGAGAACCAGATCAACACAAAGAAAATCCCAGTTGCATTAAGACCAGATCACTGTTTTCCCATTTCAAAGTCCTTTTCCAACTACCAGAGCAATAAAACAGAAATGTAATGAATCTTGTTCTAAGAGTGTGAGCTGGAGGATCAGAGTGGTGATTTGTGTTTGTTGTTGTTAAAGAAAGTCCTCCCCTTGTAGAACCCCAATCTTGTTTAGGAAGCTGATGGACCTCCTTGCAAACTTCATTTTTAAGCTTCACTGAAGCACTTAGGAATACAACGGGCTCCTTAAGAGAGAGCAGCCTCAGTGCTTGATGAGTCTCTCATGTGTTTTAACGATCTCAAGGACAAAGTCACAGTGGGGCTTCATTTTAGATAGAAAGCTAAGCTATTTAAAATTTACCCTGACCCATGTGTTCTTCCCTGCGAACAGAAACCTGTTTTCATACTTGAGCACTGATGAGGAACTTGCTTTTATGACAAAAGACACTCAGTCCTCCAGAAAAACAGGAGATTGTAACGCTGGGAGAGAACCATAACAGCCTCGGTATGCAGAGGTGCACTTTTTCAGGGTAGCTCCACAGTTGGATCCCAGGCCTGCTGTATTGCTTAAGGGGCAGGGATTCAGCAGCAATGACAATATCTGCCATATATTCACAGGCTGGTGAACTTTACTGCTTTCCTCCAAGCATGATAACCTACTTGGTGCTACTCAGAGCAGGAGGCTGGAGCAAACCTATCAGTTTGCTGAACACGTTACAGCATCTGTGATGTGGTTAGTAAGCAAAAGATCATAGCTTTCTTCTCTGCTATGTTTTGTGAGGTGGTTTTTGTTTTTGTTTTTGTTTTTGTTTTTTTAAGTTAAGGTCTTGCCAGGCAGAGTAAGGACTAAAGCACTTTTCTAAGGCGTATTGGTACTGGGGTGGGAGTGGTGGGTGTCTCAAGTAAAATTAACTTTTCAGTGAAAGCTTGTAGTGGACAGATGCATGTCAGAGGCAGCAACTTTCCACATGGAAGCCTTTGAAACCAGCATTTAGTTTGGTATAATTTGCATAAGGCTGAGTTCAGCACTGAGGCAGCAGAAGTCTGGTAATCCCAAGTGCCAGTTTGTGGGCAGACAAGGACTGTAAGGCTGAATGTGCCCTAGCATTTGTTCTCATAAGAGCTAACTCTAACCAAGATTTTTATTTGCAAAATTATTTGAAAAAGTGTACTCCTGGTAGATCAGTGGGAAATCTACCCAGAAGACTGGAGGAGCAGGAGTTCACAACTGTTTTCAACCTCTCCCTGTTCTGCGTGAGTTTTATTGAAAGAAAATGAATTCAAAGAAATTGGCGGTAAGCATAAAGTAATAAATTTAAAATAGTTTTTGGATGTACATTTTCTGTTTTTGTTACCCTGTGGGTTAGAAATTCTGTATTCTCCAGTATGAACCATTTAAAAAGTTTATTTTTTCTATATCTTCTAGGCTTTAAAAATGGAGTTTAATGTATCATGATATCTAATATCTACAGATAAGCCTTTCAAGAAAATTATATCAAGACCTTTACAGAATACCAGTTTTCAGGTATGAGTTCAGAACTATAGTAAAATCAGGATAAATAATATATTTATTATTATAGTACACCATAAAAAGGAATGCTGAATATTTACTACTAAAAAGATAAATGAAAGTCAAAGGGAAAATCAGAGAGTGAAGGCCCATTTTGTTTAAATTAATTTCTGATTTTTTTTTATATATCAATGATAGATATTTTACTGAAGATCCGTTATTTCAAGAAATGAAACAGAACTAAGTAATAAATAAATAAATAAATATTTCCTTTATTTAGCTAATACTTTACTGAATATCAAAACCAGCAAAACCCACAAATGGCTTATGAGTCTCAGACTGTGGGACATTCTTACTGAATTCAGACATGTACAACTCTTCTTAAGAAAAAAACTTTTAAATACTATTCTTTCACTAACTTCTTTTGCATTATTCCTCCAATTGCTTCTTCATACAGTGCACTTAGCAAGCAGTGTGCATGGAGGTATTAACTGTAAGTGTTACTCTGGTACAGGAAACACATAAAATAGCAGTTAATTTTGACAGCATTTTTCGTAACTATTTTTAAGCACCTACTCTAAGCATCTCACCTTCTCCCTATCTGAGCTATCCTCTGTCACTTATGATGAATCCAGGCTGGTGAACTCAAAACTGAGTTAGCCATGAACCTCACTCCCCAAGCCAACTGGCAGAAATGTACTTTCTTATTCATTCCAAAATTTAGTCTAAAACTATGGTCCAGGCACAAAGGTGGTGAACAGTTCCAGTAACTAACAGAAGTTTCAAGCCAAAACTTGAAAGACGCATTCAGTTCTGAGTATGATATTGATTGTGACCATATTTGATGCCCTTTAGCTGTGTTAAATATTCTGCTATGAGGATGCAGAATTGTTTTTTGTTACTCAGTTTTGGTTTTCCTCTTATCCCGAGGCAGATTATTTATTTCCAAGACAGCATAAATCACCAAGTGTCACTGAGAAAGTGAGGAGGAAAACACATTTCCAGTTTTGGCTAGAAAGAAGCATCAGGGACAGCACTGCAAGAGATCTTCCAAAACATGCAAAGTTTTCTATGAATTGAGAAATGAAGATAATGGGGTCACAGAAATGTGAGTATATTTTCTCCACGTAATGATTTGAATCAGCATATTTCCTACATCACAGCCTTTCTTGCAGGAAGCTCTATCTAAAGTTTATGTCTACAGGAGTAATGGTAGTTCCTGTGAGTAAAATGCCTATATTCTTTCATTGCTTGACTGAAAGCAGAAACATGATTTATTATAAACAGTAAGGTCTCCAATGCCCTTTTCTTTTTGTAACTGATTCAGAACAATGCAGTACTGAAAGTAATCACACATTCAAATACAAGTAGGTGTGAGCTTTCAAATATACTGAAAGTGAATATTCAGAACATCACATCCTGGTGTTTGCTTCTGATGTTTAAAAACCTGCTGTGCAAACCAGGATGCATGTTTTCAAAAGTCTATAACTTTGCCATTTTGAAGCCAGATTTCTTCAAGCAGAGCAAGGCACATATTTACCTTCTAAGCATTTGTGCCAATTTTGGTACCCTCAAAAGAAACTGATTTTGAATTTCCTTGAATGCAAAATTACATGCAAACAAAATTTTCACAGCATATTTTTAGATAAGTTTGTTTAGGTGTTCTGAGAAACATTTTACTAATAGTTTCTCTTTGGCTGAGGTCGAGAAGGGTTGATGTTGTACTACCAGAGAAGAGATGCTCTAAAAAACAGAGGAGACAGAAATTAATTTATTACAATAGAAAAAATAATTGTATTGCAAACATAGCACTATGCTGTAAATATTTAAATTAGGTCGGTGAAATGAATTGATTATAATAAGCCTTTTCAGAGGTGTATTTTATGTGTCTTGCAGAAATCCAGTTCCAGTGCTTCGGCCCCACAAGAAATAAACCTCTGACTCTTCAGGACATGGCTCTGAAGCATCCAGTGCTGGTATGTTGCTCCTCATTGATTCCACACAATTGCATTTGGTTCCATAAGTCTCTTGAATCAAGTTTGGAGGCTTTGTCTAATTTGAAGGGAGATTCAGGTTTGGCTTTGTACTTAATGCAGCAACACACAAAGACTTCAACTCTACTACTGTATGTAGGCATGCACATACTGTTATTAATACTTTTTCCCTAAAATGTAGTACCAGGAACTTTAAAAGTACAGGTTTTGGGGATCTGGTTAGGAATAGATCTGATGAAAAATGAGACTTCATGAATTTTGAAACATATGCTCCTTCCTGAACAACAGAAAACAAAAGTAAAATATTTTGGTCTAACCCAAAAAAGAATTCTCAAGATTCAATCTGGCAATAGGAAAACTGCATTTTGACTTGAAAACTCAAAAGTCTCTCACTAAATCACTGATGTTCTTAGCTCTGATAGTGTTATTTTCATTTGCTGTAATGACACCAAGTGCTCTGGGTCAGCTCAGTTAATCTGTATTCTTCTGTCTCACGGGGGCTGTAACTCAAAAAAGAAAAGAAAGAAAAGCACAGACTGCCTCTGTCAGGCTCCCACATTCCCCAAAGCTCCCGTGCTACGCTCACTCATGAATCCTCCACTTACCAGAGGGGGCACCTCCTTGACACATAGGTAAAATAGGATGTGCAGTCCAGCCAAGGAAGCCCCAACAGAAATAAGCTACCATCGTTATGTGGAATCCAGCTCAGAGGCAGCCACGTGTTGCACTTGGCTCCAAACATTTAGACTGGTTTAACAAACAGCAGTATTGAGACTCAGATTTGAATTAAAACCGGATTGTTTTTTGTATTGATTTTTCCAATTCAAATTATACACACTCTGTGAAAATGCTTGCTTCTGCAAATACTGCATTCTTCTCCCTTCTTAATTAAGTAGCAAAATACTGAAGTATTTTTAAATAAGCTGATGTAACTACAATGATGATACATCTCTTGTGCAAGAGTGACTGATGCTATTAATTTACATGGCTTAATTCTTCAGCGTAATGGTGAAATTCTCTTTGTTTTTTTTAACTTTAAGCAGCTAAGTCAAGACTTATTGATTGGACTAATTAGGCAGATAAAGAAAAATCTCCTAAATTGGAAAGGAATTACTAAAATATAGAGGCAAGAAATTATCTTTTTATTACTTCTCCAAAAGCTACATCAGGTATTTTTTGGTATCAACAATCATCCTGGCCTTACGTGAAGACAAGAATTTTTGCCACTCTTTTATCTTCTTCTTCTTCTGCAGCAAATCTCTAGAGTAATTTTTCAGAATGGTTGGTATGCCGCAACTCAAAGCTTTAACTGCTGTAATGAAACTTGAGTTTCTCCATTTGAGCTAATACACTTCCAGTACTGAAAACCACAATACCAGCGATTTTTTTCTTTATTTTGTACCACAACTAAATTGGAAGGAAAAGTGTAAGACCTTCCATGTACCAGTATGTGTCAGCAACAAAACTGAGTACGAACCAATAAATTCACCTTTCCAGGAAACAGTAAAAATAAGCATATTTAGAAGTATGTTCATATTCTTGGTATATTGCAAAACATGATTTTCAGTTTCATTTTATGGAAGTCTTCATACCTCACATATGAGTGGGCTGTTTTACACTCTCTCAGTAGCTGCTCATAGAAGTAAACAGGCCATGGTAGCAGAGACAATACCCTCAGCTGTATGAGAGAACACAACTCTTGCAATGGGAGAGATGAGAACACTTTAAAGAATCAAAGATGGTCAGTGGAGAAGAAAAAAAAAAACAACCTAACAGATGAGTCACTATTTTCAACTAGAAACATCCACTGAGAGCTAGGAGTTTGGGGGAAAAAAAAAAAAAAAGCTAATCATTTGTTTTGGAGAAGAAAATATGTAAGCACTAGAAAGTTGTGTGAGATAAAACACAGAACTTTTATATATGTAAAAATTGGTTCCCTCACTCTTTAGAACATGAAAGGGACAGGCAAAATATTTTTCCTGTCACATCTGTAAATTGCAAGGCAAATTTACCCAGGTACGTAAAGCGCCTTCCTGGTGGCACCTGAGGACTGCCTGGCCAAGTCTCGGTTTGTTTAAGCATGGATAAAGTCAAAGTGCCAGCAACTCCCCCACAAGGGCTGCCAGAAAAGCCCTGCAGCAGGTATTACTAGACAGTGTGTAGTGGCCACTGCTGAGTAAGCAAGCCTTTGGAGGGTATTTATCACACTGCAACCATGCAAAAGAGATTGGGTTTGAGGCTTGAACACCCTGGTTATTAGCAGAACAGGGATGAGTATATAAGGTAGGTGTAACTTCATTGCAGGGAAAGGAATCTACAGACAACTCCATTTTTTACTTCCAGAAATTGCTGCTTGTTTTGTTTATCTTGCACAGAACAAAGCATGTCTTAAAACAGACCACCTGAAATAATAAATGTGTGAAAAGTGAAGCCAGTAATGAGTATTCACAAAAGAACAAAAATGGGATTGGTCAGGCTGTTTTGCAAGAACATGGCTATTCTGATAATTCATGTTCACAGGAAGAATCTTCCTGAGTTTGATAGTTCTCTCTTTTGAGCCATGTTTTTTTTTTCACATTTGATCAAGAAATTGAAGTTTAATCCAATTTTATAACTGAAGAGTTTGACCCCCAAGATAGCTTCATTTCCAACTACCAAATTCAGCATTCCAAGTACAGCAGATAAAGAGTTGGGAAAAAATTAATCCATAACCAGTGAAGAAAGTTTTACAGCTTGTACTAATATTTTAAAATAAAATTTAAAAAACCTCAAAAGTTTTAGCAAAATAAGGTGTCCTGTTTCTTTGCCTTACCATCCAGGCAACAAGTCGGGGAATAAAAATGCTGTTTACAACAGACACAAAAGCTTACAAAAGAAATTAGTAAAGACACATTTTGTGGAAGTCATCTAAAATCCAGAACAAAGGTTGTAAGATTTTTAAATGGTATATTTCTGCACTTAACTGCTAATAAAAGTGGGTACTAATTGTTAGGCCCAAGAGTTATATGGGAGGGACAATTAACATGTTGTTCTGTTTTTGAAGTATCTGTCTGCATTAACATAGGGCATTGTAGTGCAGATTACATTGAAATGCTGACTACTCTGCTGTAATATTGCTAGGAGGAAAACACTCAGTCCCAGAGCAAAGAACTGATATTGGTTAACTTAGAAAAGGTAAGTATTGCTCTGGTTTTGATATTTCAGATGATCTGCTTGGTAAGTGAATATATATATTGATTTCTCACAAGGATTTGACACTTCTTTCCACAAATAAATGGTTTCTGCTAGGAGTTTTTAAACTAAAAAAAAGCAGTTTTGTATACAAACAATACAAAATCTGTGACATTAATGCCAACTTCTCCCTGCTAAATCTCTCAGGATGCAAAAAAAAAAAAGTTTTAGATTAAGAGAAAAATCATATCACTGTTGATCAGGTTAGTTTTCTTTGCAGCAGTCAGCCCTGTCTAAGAGAAACCAGTACTTCTGAGCTGCTAACAAATTACATTTAGATCAATGTGTCAAGATCAATGAAGTCTGTATTTTCTATAGCCTTGCCATGTTAGATTTTCAACTTTACATTTTCATATCTAATTGTTTTTGTCCAAAGTGACAAACGAAGAGAGAACAAAGGAAAAAGAGATAGTTAGTTGTCACAAGCGGAGCAAAAGAAGCGTGTTTGCACATGCTAATCAGTCCCCCCTGTGTGTTTTCATTTTCCCCTTCGTGGGTGCGGGCGGAGAGTGGGTAGGAACAACGTACAACTTCTAACCCGACAGCTCTGCTTGTTCCATCATTTCCCCTTCCCCTTTGTTCTCTCCTGCAAACAAAGAAGTTTCTCCTACCGGGCTTCTCCTCAGTTTACCAGATCTGGCTCCTTTCTGCTCCCATTCCCCCACTGGCCCATGGCCCCTTCCCCCACTGCCTTGCCTGTCTCCTGCCTGTTCCCACTGGTTTCCATCCTCCCTCCCATCACTTCTGGCTCTTTGTTCCCACAGGGCTCTGGAGATGTGCAGCAGGAGCTCAGCTCTTTCTTTTGATTCTTTTTCTTTTACTTTTTTTTTTTTTCCCAGGGAGGAAACATGGAACATTTGAAGCCCCACTGACTGCAGACAAGAAGATAGCAGAGAAAAAAGCAACCATCATATGCCTTAAGGAAATGCTGTCATAAAACAGAGCCATGTTTCCCTTGGGAAGAGGATACACAAGTCCCAAGAAAGACTGTATGCAACTTGCATGCAACTATGACAGATTGCTATTTAAGTGATCTGTACAAAACTAAGAACTTTCCTTCACAACAAGTTTAACAACATTTAAAGAAGAACCTTTATACCTGTGAAGGAAAGTGAAGAGAGTGGGGTGAGGTTGCCTCATAAGATTTTCAGAGAGCTCTTTCACATAGAAATAATAAGTGTATTTTCAAATCTGTGTGCAGATGTTTAGCAAGAACTATAGCTTTCTGTACTGGAGTACAGCAAGGCCACAGGTGCACAGTATTAACCTGCTACCATGAAGGTGGTCTTGATAAGAGAGTTATAGTCGCTTTAAAAAGGAAGAGAAGGCACTGCTATCATTTTCCCAGCTTTGGAAGGGCATATGCCAAATTTTTCATCAAAACCATAGAAAACAACTTTCACCAGCACCATATTTTGATTAGGAGCATAACTGCAAAAACAAGTTTAAGCAACCAAGAGAAAACGTTTACAAAGTGATGTGTCTGTCCTTACCTATTTAAAAATTAACTCTATCCCAGCTGAATCCAGGACATAAAGAAAAGTAGGATTGGAAATGAAGTCCCTTTTATTTTTAATCATGTTCTTCAGAAGTCCTGCCTGCTTCCAGGCTATGTTTGAGATAATCATGTGTTACTTAAAACTGAGTTAATGGAACAAGCAGCAGTCGGACCAGTCCAGCTTAGATTTCATGGCAGTGCTGAGGAAGCTGAAGGTGCCTACAAATTTGTTATCCCTAATATCAAAGATCAAAAGAATAAAGGGCTGCTCTGCAGCACAGCACATAAATTACTTTATAAGGGAATTCTCATGCGTCCTGATGGATCTATGAGAACTGGCAGACACTAATAGGCAGTAAAATAATTCCTCTAGAAGTTCACTTCTGCTGTTTGTTTGCATACCTCTCTGGGACAGAAGTGAAATTTGCTAGTGTTTCCCTCTGAATCCTCCTCCCATGCATTGAAAACAATGAAATTCTATTTGAATTAGGACAACAGGAGAGGCAATTTAAAGGGGCACTAAAGATTCAGTCTCTTAATCACAACTGTGACAAAATGCTGTTATCCTTGCTGGCAATTCCCTGGCAATTTACAGTACACTAGTGTAAAAGGAGGAGACCTTGCATTGCAAAGAAACCTGACTAGATAACCAGAACTTCATCTACTGATTCCCCTTTCCTTGCACTATTGCACACATCCTAGGGATCACTGGGTACTCTGCCATCCCAAAGCCATTCGGGAGCTATATTCTGACCCTGACATTGAATCTAAAGTTATTTAGAAACCGAAGTCAGTGCAGACGTTGGCTTCTGAATAACCCATTTAATGAGGAGGGCATTTCAGTAGGACTGTGTGAATGCACACCAGCAGCTCCATTAGGCTGCAATAGCAGCTTAAGAGTTTTTACTATAGGGGCAACCTAAAACCACTCTGCCTGAACTGTGGTTTCTGCTGCTCCCCAAAAGGGAGTCCCTTTTGCATAAGACAGAAATTAAATTGTTGGGCAGGTGTTCCCTGCAAGGTCCTGGAACCCTAGGTTGCCCTGAGTCTAGCAGTTTTTTTAGGGCATAAGAAAAGAAATACGTAATTAGGAATTTGAGAAAGATCTGAGGACTTTGAAGATAACATCCCAAAGCAAAGAAGACCTAAAGAAAGAGTTTAGGATTTTTTCTTTTATATAATTGCTGGGCTGATTTCCTACTGAACAATTGCTCAAATGTAAAAAAAAAATTGTTGGACTAACAATGGTAGGTTAAATAGAGTCAAATAAAGGCATATTTTTATTATCTGCATATAACTGAAGGTAATTGAAAATACAACAAAAAGCAGATAGTGTAAAGGCTAGGAAAATACCCCCAAGGATCAATATGGTCTTCAAAAGATTGTGATGTTTTTAACAACTTGTTAATTGCTGGTATATCCGTAAGTGCCAAACCCACATCATTGTTTCAAATTATGTTCCAAAGCAAAACACATAGAAATTGCCAACCTCTGTTAAACACCACAAATAAAACAGACTCCACATACTTGTGGGTGATTTTTGAATTATTGTAATTCTTATGACTCTCATAGATTGCATTGGCTCTCAAATTAATCTCTACTTTCATTACTAATCATTACCACTGCTGTTTTCAGGCCTTGAATATTTGAATCTTAGCATTCTTCCTGTGAGATGCTTAAATAACTAGAAACTGAAAAAAAAAAGAAGTTAAAATGTTGGTTTTTAGCCTTTAATCTAGACACTTTTGTCAAGAGAAATACTATTAAATTACCACAGCTGTTCTTCATGCAAAACTCTTAAGCCATCTATTCCCATGTTCTTTTAGGGTGAAAACATTCTCAAATAGGTTTACCTATTTCTTTTGCTTCTCTCTTTATGACCAGTTAATGGGAAAAGGCAGAAGAAATGTTAAGTGTGATTAATTTATTTTAAAGCATTTTGCTAAGCCGGCATCCCTTTCCAGAATAGCATATTTCTGCTGACAGCCTTTTAACACAAGATCTTCAGCCAGTTCTCCATGAAAAGCTTCCAGCATCCTGTAAGAATAATTTCCTTTTCCTATGAAGTCTTCCTAGAGTTGTTAATTTATGTAGAATGAAGAAAGTAATTTCAAAACAGAACTGAAATGGGCAGTTTCTTTTTCCCTTCTGAGGTTGCCATGGATTTGTCCTCTTGAAGGAGAGTCTCACCTTTCAGCTGAGGACTTCCAGCAACAGGAGTTTCTCTGGTGCTGTGCGCAGCGTTCTTCAGCTGCAAGTGGAAGGGAAGATAGACCTCTTGCTGCCACTTCAGGATTTCTACTTGGAAGCCTAGTAACAAAATACTGAAGTGAAAATAATTAGAAGTATTTGGGATCTAGTGTCAAAGTTTCTCAATTGAAGCATCTCAAATATATCCATTGAAAACATCCTCCTATCCCCTACTGCTACTGTTCAGTATTTCTGTTCAAATGATGTATTAGTTGGTCTGAAGCTGTTGAAACATCACTTCTAATAGTTCATAGAATCCTTTATAAATAATTTGTTTTCTCTAGAAGTTCATATTGCTTTGTTAACTCTGAAATAATTTATAGAAAATTTTATCTTTTTTGAAAAATATTTTAAAACTATGGCTCTTATTTTGAATCATGCTTGAAGCTTAATCCAAATGTCTACAGAGAGAGACAAAACTTATCTCCACAAACACTTTAAATATGTTAGGGATCACTGTTTTCCTCTGATGTTTCTTTGAGTCAGAACATTGTCAATGCTAGGAAAACTGATTTTTTGGGAGAAAGACTCAAGGGTAAGATTTTATTCTGTTTACATCCTTCAGATTGCTTTTGCAAGGCTCTCTGAAGAATGAAGCATGGAACGAGTAGTTGTCTTCTCTGTCCTTCATGGCAGCTGGTACATATCCATAAAGCTTCCTGGAGCTGTGCTTCCTCTTGGAAGGAAATCTGGGATTCTGTATATTTAGTTGTTTTCTTCTATCTTCTTGGTTTTTTTTTTTCCACCGGAAAGTTTAAGCCAAAAAATGTATCAAACTTCTGTGGTGAAATTTAGGCATGAGAATCCAGTTCAATAACTTAATTTCTGCTTAAAATTGCTTTATCCAGTGTCACTGAGCACATCACAATGAGTTTGCTTAGTAAAGCTTTCTGTGTCTGAGGGCAGGTGGCAAATGTAAGCTGTGGGGGCTGAATTATCCTAGTTTTCTACAGGTCTTGACTTTGGTAGGAATCATAGATATTTAGCACCCCTGACTAACTGGTAACTTATTTAGGTGTGTAATTTTAGGCACCCAGATAGGCTGAATTTTGAGTTGTTCTTCTTTCTTGAGTTTGGATATAAGTGAGGAGAGGGTGGCATTGTATACCTTGTAAGATGTAAAAGCATGGAGGGAGAAAACTGTTTTGAGGCTGCATATCAGGGCATGCCTAGAAGGAATGGGGTTAAAGCTGAGCAGAGTAAAATGTGTGCCCCATATGAGAAAAAAAGCTTGCCAACAAGGTACATTTGTCTACAAGAGTGTTTTCCAAGACAACCAAAGAAAATGTTAACATGCATGGACATTCAAAAGTAATCTGGAAAAAGAAGGAGGCATTTGCTGGACCCTAGATAGAAATGGTTTTCACCCCTGATATTGTCTCTGAATATTTGGTGTGAAACACGGTGATTTTGCTTGAAAATACATGGGGCAGCCAAAAGCTTGTAGCCACTTGTGCCTTGCTGAGAGATCAGCTTCCATAAAACTGAGTTCCTTTAAAGAAGGTGCCATGCTGTCAGCACATCTGTCTCGAGAAAGGGAAGGAAGCACTGAAGGTGGAGGATTGCCGTTCATTAATTGCATCATCTTGAGCTTCCAGGCAGACTTGAGACGGCCAAAAGGTGGAGATTTTTAGGTTCCTCCCCTTACTTTTCTATCTCCTCCCCCCTTCCCAAAAGAAATGTCTTTCCAAAACCTCCTTGTGGCAGAGCAAGGGTTTTAAAAGAAAAGTCAGGAACAAAAGAAGAATTTTGGAGACGTGGTTCATTCCAATCCTTTATTTTTTGAAAGGAAGACTTGTAGTGTGTATAGTCTATCAAGTTACACTTCTATTTCACTGTTAATCAGGGTGCAAATCAAAAAAAAAGTTAAACATATAAGCAATAATAAAATAGGGTCACAAGTCATTACCCAGCCTTGTAAATACAGGAGTCTTCAGCTTCCAGTCATTGATCTAAGAAGAAAAATTTTAAGAACTGGGGAAATAATCATACTTCGTTCCGTTATATTCTTGTGTGGATTACCTCTGGAAAAATTTCCTATGCTTTCAACTGAAATATTTCTGAGGTAAAATCTGTAGAAACTAGCTGATACTTAAGAACTTTTTTAGCATTAAGGGTTCATTAATAAAATGAGTTTGTGGGTTTTGCAATTTCTTTATCAGAAATGTATGCTTGACTTATTAACTAAATATTGTGCCAGTGTTGCACAGTGTAATCTTGTATTCCTAGATGTAAAATGGGGTGAAGACTTTTCAGTGCATCACAGCAGTTGCTTTTTGAATGGAAATATATTTACTACAAGTGCAGACAACTTAATGTGTGAGACAAGACATCTGCCAAGGATAAAATTGAATTAAATCCTATTTTTATCAAAGCTGTCGATGTGTTAAGGCTTGAAGTGTTTTCTTCCTAAAGAAAGGTGTCTTGAAGTTATTTTTCTGTTTCTTAGATTGACCCTGTCCTTGACATCTGGACAGACAGAAACAGGAAATTAATTCTTGGGGATACATGGCATCTGCCACAAGATTCTTGCAATGAAATGCACCTGAAATTACTGACTTGGACAATATTGAAGTCTTCCTTCTGTTTCTTTAAAAAAATTTTTGCAAAGCTAGTGTTAAATGCAAATAACAAGCTGTCTAAGGATACAATTGGAGAAGGCTTCAATTAGTGATGTTTTTACTGGTATAAAATAGTGACTATAACATGATTGAGATTGGTTTTAATTTAATTGTTTTAATTCAGCTTGTTTAAAAAAAAGCTGAAGAAGGCAAATAAATGTTTGCAATGTGTCTGCAAGTTTATTAATGTCCTACATTAGCACAGATGTAAGTGGAAATTCCATGACTGAAAAGAGAAACTCACGTTTGTGCAGTGTCGCCTAGGCATTCCTGGTACTGCCTCCTATGGCACAGGCAGTGGTGGTTTTACATGTTGTGGTCCCCACACATTTGTCATTTGCTCCTCATTCATCATCTCTGTTGTATCTGCATGTGGTACTGACAGCACAGATTGCTAGATAAAAAGATGGGGCTTGCATGATTCTTTTTACTCTGTGAGCTGCTTTGGAGGTTCGTGTTGTTTTCGGGTTTGTTTGTTTGTTTTTGTTTTTGTTTTTTTGCCTTTTGTTGTTGTTGTTATGTTGTTTGTTTTGGGTTTTTTTAAGAAATTTGATGTGCAAAATGAACCAATGTCTGCAGCACGCTGGAACTAAGTGTACTAAAATGAGCAGTTTGATAAAAACACCAGTGCTTCAGAAACATCCAGCAGGAAAAATGCAGCCTTGTTAGAAAATCAAACTGAATCTGCATTACCAGACATCAAAGGTTGTGAATTTTTGTTTTGACATGTAATTACTTTTCGTTATGCATTATTAGCCTCTTGGATGCTCACCTGCATTACAAATGGTTCTAGAGAAAATAAGGCTGGGATATTAGCGAGGAAAATTTCTGTGTAATTTTTTCACTCTGAAGGTTGCTAAAATGAGATCCTGAAGACTTGCCTGAAGTGAGACAGTGAGTCAGTAGAGCCCAGAATCAGCTCTCCTGGCATTAAAACTCTTCTGCTGTACATCAACCATCTTCCCATATCTAAACCTGTTAGGTGGCATAAGGCCAAAAGAAGTGGCCAAGACTCAATTAACCTTGGCTGAATTCAAACCAGGAGATCGTAAGAAACATTTGTGTTTGTCA
Organism: Callaeas wilsoni; assembly: GCA_013398955.1. Taxonomy (NCBI): domain Eukaryota; kingdom Metazoa; phylum Chordata; class Aves; order Passeriformes; family Callaeidae; genus Callaeas; species Callaeas wilsoni. Next base: position 6,714 of record VWPU01015896.1, on the reverse strand, counting down.
GAGCTTGATGGGTATGTCTAATGCAAAAAGGCTGAAGTTAGCAGAACATTCTACCTTCCTCATGAAGCCACAAGCAGAGAAGCATGAGCACGTCTGTAGGTCCCAGAGGGTGCTCTCCAGGTCTGAGCCCTGTGCGACAGGCAGAAGCTGGCATTAGTTTTATCCATTGTCTCCCTGAGAAGACCAACAGGATCTTCTTTAAGGAGTTGTGGTGTCAAAAGTTTCTCATCTCTCTGCAATTACCACTTTCCAATGAGTGTTGCCTCACTTATTTATTCCTTGTCCAGATCTAAATTTAACTGGTCGTTGGTGTAACAGTCCTGTTCTTCTGCTCTATGTGGTCCTTCTCCCACGTATTTTCCTCTGAGCAGACTTGTCCAGCATGGTGAGCAGTATAAATGCTGTGTGTATAATGGGAAAAAGATTTACAGGAAAGTATGGTGGTGACTTGATCAGTTTGTGAATATTTCACTCTCTTAAAAGTGATAACATGAAAATAGTTAGATGTGGAGAAGACCTTGTTGGTGAAGTGAGTGTGGGTAAGATGAAGGGCTTGGTGTGGAAAACAGAAGTACATCACATACAGCTTGAAAGAAATAAATTTATTGTGTTCAGAGCACTGTAAGAAAGGGTACAGTGGAGAGACCTAGAAAGTTGATGTAATAGCATGCTACATGTGAGTTCAAATAAGCCTGAGTTAAATTTCTGTCCTTTCTTCTGAATCTGCTGCACCAACATGATGAAAACAGCATCAGTTATACGAAACTGCTGGTGTCAGTCGGTGGATGTTATCTCAAATGAGATAAAGAAAACAGTTCTCTATCTGAGAGCTTCCTTGCTGGTGAGAGGCAGAGAATTTGTTTTCAGTAACCCCTCATTGCTGAAGCTGTCCAAATCCTTTTATTTCGTATGGATGCGGGAGTTACCTAGAGCAAGAAATCAAGAAATAATCTTGTCAGTAAAGAGTTCAGGAGGGGCTGTAAACTTTGAGGCCACATTCTAATTCCAAAGCACAAGATAATCTAGATTTAGACACAAGTTGACAGATGAATACTAAAAATGTTATCTTTATTTATAAAATATAAAATAGTGTTCATTAACACCATGTATTTGCCTTTCCTGTGGACTAGTGAGGAGGAGAAGAAAAGCACTTAACAACAAAGGAGGGGAAAAAGACCCTCACAAAACAACGGAAAAGAGATTGATTTGGTTTTAAAAATTCTGCAGTTACAGATTAGGACTTCTGTCTCTTTATGTAGAGGTGTTAATGTTGTCTAGCCATGAAGCACCCTGTTTGTCTTAAGCCTTACCGTAATCTTCATGAAATGTTCAAAGTAGAGGAAAAATGATAGATTTCCAAATTCCTTAAATCTTTTATTGATGTTAAAAGAATTGTGAAAGAAAGTTTGATTCTTAGCACTGCATACTTTTTATAAAGACAGGCATATGCTTAGGGCAAAGATGAATATTTCCAGTAAAATTCTGTTTTGGTCATTAATCTCAGCAAATCTAAGGACTTTTGTACTTAAGACCTAAACACTAGATTTTTAACCTCCTTCAACATACCTGAGTAAGGAAAGTTGAGTTTATGTTAGTGCCCTTTGAGAACTATGTGGATTGAAGTATAAGAAAAGGTGCTGTTTATGGTAGGGTGTCCCAAGAGGACTCCTGCTAGGACATTTATGACAACACTAGTACTTTCTGTCATCAGATTTCTACAGTCCCTGTTTGAAGCAGAATATGTCTTCAGTGTGGGGTTGGGTGGCTATTTTGTTTTGTTGTTTTAGTTTTTGCTTGGTAGGAGTTTTTAAAATTTATTTTTTAGGCCAAGATAATGCTGTAAACGGTATCTATTATTCCCCTTCTTCTCTTTGCCCCCCCTGTAGTCCCTGTTGTGCCTGTCCCTCTTTGCAGCTTTAAATGAAGTGGCCTGTTAAGAGTGGTGAGTGGCTCTTGTTTGTGTCATCTCCTTGTTCCCACTAGTTCACTCAGGAAAACTTGGTTTAAATAGCACTTGTCATCTAAACAATATTGCTAAGATATTGAAAAAGGTATTCTAGGTCAAGATATTGTACTCCCACATTTGCTGATTTCATCTGTCTTTGAGCCAGACTCTCTCTTAAGGACTTTCATGGGAGCTTCAGTTTATTTTGTTGGTTTTCCCCAGCTGGTGCTGGCTAGTGCAGCAGGCTCTGAAGTCACTGGAAGTCTGATCATTGACTTTCATGAGGGAAACCTCAGGATCTGAGCATTTGAGCTGGAGAGGGCACTTAGCAGTACTCAAGTAAAGATCTGCCTAAGTCAACGAGAGTTTTGCCACCTTCCAAAAATGCAGGGTGGCACTCTGCCTTTGCCTTGCTCTCCCAAATGCTAAAGGGGAAAAGCAAAACAAACCAAAATCAACATGCTGTGCTCTGCTCAGACTACTTGAAAAAGAAAATGTTTCTGAAAAACGTGTTTGCATCAAAACCTGTGGAGAAAATCAGTTCTATTAAATACTAGAAATGGAGATCCTGAAACATACTTATTTCAGAGGCTTAATACCCACATTAATATGGACAAAACATGTTTTCACAGGTTATCATGTCCTGCATAGGTATATGTTATCACGCTGGGGTTACAAAGTGGTGAGTTCTTACAAAGAGCTCTTCCAACACAATCTTTAGGCTTTGTGTAAATCTTATATATAAGGAAAACTGTATGCCAGGTTAAATAAAATCCAGGACCTTCCTAGGAAAATGGCATTTACATGCACATCAGTGCTTCAATGGTAGTATCAGTAGGACATTCCTCCCCAGTGTCCAGGAAAAAGCAGCTGACAAGCAGAAATGCACGTCTCAGTTACATATATATATACTTATAAATGTGTTCATTTTTCTTAAAGGGGAAAAGGGGGTGAAAAAAACATAGGTGGTGGGAAAGCAGATGTTGGCTCTTCAGGGAATTAGAAGTGGGAAGTTTTGACCTTTGGAAGGTGGGTTTCATCCCCGGGCTCAGTGGGTGCTGGCCCAGGCCAGCACTGCTGCCCGGGGTGGGGACGGGAAGTGGCAGTGGGGGGCAGCAGGGGTGCGGATCCGGCACCAAGCGTGGTGTTGATCGTGTGTGTCCCCCCAGAACTGCAAGTCGAAAGATATTTAAACAAATACCTCCAATACTTAAACACACTCAGACATTTTCGCACGGCATCCTCAGGCGGTTAAAGCTGCAGAGGGGCAGCTGGTACCCTGGGACCGCAGGGACGGGCTGGTTCCCGCTGGGAAGGTGTCTGGGGATTTGCGATGTCCCGGGAAATAAGGTAGGGAATGACGGACAGGCCTTCTGAACACGAAGTAACAGCTGGAGGCTACTAATCTTCCCATGCAAGAGGGAAAGTATTGCTATAAATTGGGAATCTTTATAGCTGTTCGGCTGGAGGAAGTTTTTTGGCTGTAAACTGTCATGCACTGCAGCTCCCGCTGAAAAGACTGTGGAAGTGGGGAGTCCTCTCTCCTGAGAACCAAAGTGCAATTAAGATCAGAAAGAGGGGGAAGGAAATAAAATAAAGACGACAGGAATCCAAGCTGAGGAAAAACTTTACGGTTTGGGTTTGTTGGTTCTTTTGGAGCGGTTGTTAGGTTGTTTTTATTTTTATGTGGGATTTTTTTGGCATTCCAAAGATTATACATAAACTCCTGGAAACTTTTCCCTTTTTTAATGGTAATTTCAAAATTTAAAGCTGGAAAGACTTGGTTGTTTAAAGACCAGCTAAATTTGAGAGCATACTTTATTTGTATGGGATGACCAGCTCACTCATTTGCTGAATACTGAGTAAAATGTGAGATCTATTAAATCAAGTTGAACTTCAACTCTCCTCTCTTTGCCTAAAGAGAGCGATCAGTGCAAAATATATTAATCATATAGGTAAGTGTCTGCTGCCGAAGGGCTTCCCATTCATTGAGTGCATGTATATAAAGAAAAGGGATTGGTCTTTCATTGAAGCATCCATCTGGAAGAATTAAATGGTGTTTTAAAAGCTGAGATCACCTAAATACAAATTTAGATAGTCTCTAATTATTTGATTTATACATTTTCAGAACGGTTCATATTCCACCAAAACCGCTCCGTCGCTTTCAATTCCGGCTGTTCCTGTTGCTTTCGGCTCTTGAACACGTTCATTGTCAGGTGGCGTCGAGCTGAGGAAAAGCTGAGGCAAGACGGGACCCACCATCACCACCCCCACTGCTCTTGTCCCCTTTCCCCTCTGCCCCCTCTCCGCGGACCGCACCCTAAAAGTGACGCGACTTCTGCAAGGGGTAAAAAGTGCCTTCTCTCCCTGTCACCTGCACGGAACGGGGCACTGTCTGTGCGAGTCCTTCTTCAGGGTTAGCCTCTCCTGGTACTCGGCTTTCTCAGGATTAAGATGTTTGAAATGTCGCCTTCCAAGCACAAACCCAAAGATGGGGCTGCCAGCCCACCCGAGGGCCAGCGTGCCGTGCTCATGCGGGGTTTGAGCGTTCGTGGGTTTTGTTAGGTCGTGTTTGCTTGTTTAGAGCAGAGCGCCTTCAGTGAAATAAACATCTGATAGCGAAAAGATCATCTCCAGCTATGGCTAGCAGTGACCATGTATCAACTTAGGAAACTTTGCCCTTAATTTATTTGCAAATGCTGCTTTGCCCCTTCAAAGAGGACAAAAAGCAGGCAGTAGGTGCTCAGGCAGACAGAGCTTTAAGAAACTTTAAAGCAAGAATTAATCTGAAGGAATAACATTTTTTTTCCTGTTTCTGCACAGTGGTTGAAGAGAGGTGGCTCGAGGAATTCGGCTTGTCAGATTGAAGGGGGAAAAATTCTCTGCGGAGTTGAGTAAGTTAATGATGTATGAGCCCAATGGTGCTGTGTAATGAAAATACAGCCCTAAGCCGCAGCTACTAAACCCAAAAGGACTGAATCACCATCTGCATCCCGCAAAAGCGACCTTCAGCGTGCCTTCCCCTGGGAGCCCTGACTTCCAGCTCCTTCTGCTGCCAGGCAGCTTGACAGTGTACCCTGGGCACTTTCTCCTAAAATTTGAAAAATCCCGGCAGCGATGGTGTGCGGTGTTTGGAGAAGAGGAGATGCCTGTTTTAAAAACAACTCTGATTTTTACACCGCTCCGCTTCTTTTCCCCTCTCCTTTGCTCCCGTTTAAAGAACTTGTTATTGTTTAAAGAGATCCCATTGAACTATTTCCTGCTCATTGTCACCTCTCTCCCCCTCGCCCTCTATCCAGGGATTCTCACGGAAAGGTAATAAACTTCCCTCACACCACAGACCGTCGCAGCACCGGAGAATGCAAACTATTACAACACCGGCCGGCGGGAGTGCTTCAGAGCAGCCCTCTTTTCCCTTGTCCTGGCCCTTGTTTTGTGTCAAATAACTCTAGAATAAATTCACCCCGTTGCAAAGTTTCACCCATGAGGTTGAGCCTCCCCTCTTGCCCGCAGGAACTCGCGGGGGTTTCCCCTTCCTACACGAAACAAAGCCTTTAACTATCGATCTGGTTTTCAGAAGTATGTTTTTATTTGAGTGGGATGGAGGGTGGCTATCCATCTGATTTTTAGATTTTTAAAAAATTATTTTAAAAAATTCGAAACCGTCGCCGTCGAGCATCTCGGCTGCGAAGGCACTGCCCGTGCTGGTGCTGTGAGGCAAACTCTGCCGCTTTTCTCACGGGTGGGCTCATGGGCTCGCTAAAAGCCGGGGAGCCCGTGGCGGGGAGCGCCCGTGCTGTGCCAGGTTTGTGGTTAGCCGCTGTACGGTGCGGTTTCAGCTCTTTGGCTGATTTTTCCTGCAAGGTTTGTCGCTGCCGGCTGCACCCTTGCCTGCAGCAGAAGTTTCTGACAAGGAGGCAGGGGCAGGCGCGGGGGGAAGGGGCGTGCGAGGCGGGGTGCTGCTGCCAGTTTGCGGCCGCCTGGAGAAGAGGACTTCCCGTTTTTTCCCCTAAATATGAATCCGTGGCGGGAGTGCCTCCCGTCCAGGACTGCTCGCCTAGAAGCGGACCGGGGATCTCGCTGCGGCGGGAGGGTGCCGCGCTGGCCGGTTGTGAGGCTGTTGCCGAGATGGGCCATTTCCTCCGCGGTTGCCGGAGCCCCGGCCCCGGCGGCTTTGATAGAGGTGCAAACATTTGGGGGCAGATTTACATAAAATAGCCGCGTTTAATCCCGCGGGCTGCAATTAACATCACAGGCTCCCGCGGGCACCGTTCTGATATGGCCGCGGGCGGCCAATGGGCAGCGCCGCCCGCGCGGATCAAAGGCGCCGCCCGCCAATCAGCGGGGCCCCCCCGCCGGCGCGGTGATGTCACCGGGGGGGCGTTTATGGCGGGCTATAACAGCGGCCCGGCCCGCTGAGGGCCAGGGGAGGTGGCCCGGGCCCGGCTCGCTCCGGCCGCTTCCGTGCCAGGGAGCTGCCGGGCGGGCGCGGGGCCAGGATGAGCTCCCCCGGCGCGGAGGGCGCGGGCAAGCCCCCGCAGTACCGCGTGGACCACCTGCTGAGCGCCGTGGAGAGCGAGCTGCAGGCGGGCAGCGAGAAGGGGGACCCCACGGAGCGGGAGCTGCGCGTCGCGCTAGAGGACAGCGACCTGTGGCTGCGCTTCAAGGAGCTCACCAACGAGATGATCGTCACCAAGAACGGCAGGTAGGGAGGGGCCCCGCGACCCCCGCTGCCTCCCCACCCCGGTTCCGGCCGCCCGCGGGGGGCG
>VWPU01015895.1:0-106159 GCA_013398955.1 Callaeas wilsoni | reverse complement strand
TTTCGGTTGGTGGTTTTTTTTGTTGGGTTTTTTTTTTCCTTTGCTTTTAATTTTTATATTTTGGGGTTCTTTTTTTTGTGTGTGTCTGGATATTTTTGCCCTTCCTGGTCCCAGAAGGAAACAGCCACGGGTTCACTACAACAGAAACAAGAGAGGCAGGTCTTTCGCTGGAGCACTCAGGCTGAGCTGCTGGCCGGCGGCACGCAGGCACCGCCCCGGCGCACCGAGCCAGCGCACCCCATCACACTCGGCTCCGCAGCCAGCCCAGCCCATCACACTCGGCTCCACAGAGCAGCGCGGTCAGGCAGAGAAGTGCTACTGCCCAGGGGGCTGCCCCAGGGTCCTGAACCCACCCCAGCTTCGTCAGTCCCCACAGCTGGTAGCAACCCCAGCTGGCTCCTCTCTCTCCTATGGGGGCAGAGGGGCTGCTTGGGGGGCTGCTGTTTCCACAAGCCCCAGCGCCTGTGGAGTGAGCATCCCTGCAGGCTGAGCACCCTCGCCTGCCTCGTGGGGGGGATGAGCCCTCTGCACCCCAGCCAGGGCAGCAAGGGGACCCCACAGCCTGGCTGTGGGAACGGGGTGCTGTTGGGGCTGAGGGCTGGCCCCACTCCCCGCGGTCCCCGGGGCAGGCGGATGGCGCAGGAGAGGCGGGCAGGCGGCAGGATGGAGCGGCTGAGGTAACCCTATGGGTGTGGGGTGCTGTGGCCCCACAGAGCCCGGCGCCAGCCCCGGCCACCCGGGCAGCACCCGCGGGTCCTCCGCAGGCTCGGCCTCGGCTCTGTCTGCCTGGTTTGGTTTGGTGCTAGTGAGCATCGGGGGCAGTGGTGGGGGGGCTGGGTCTGTCTTGCTAGTAGGGAGTGAAGCGGCTGTACCCTCCTCGGTATAGACTAGCCTGCAACATCAAAGATGAAAAAAAAGCCAATCAGTATTCAGAGATAGCCAAAGCCTAGATCTTCCCTTTTTTCTCTTCTGTTTTTTTTTTCCTCTTTCAAATGACACCAAATCGCTGCTGTCCTTGGGATGTGAGGGGCAGGCAGGGCCAAGGTGCCCAGTGCTGCCCGGGCTCTGTGGCGGCCATGGGTGCTGCCCTGGGGGCAGGGGCTGCCATATGCCTCCAATGTGGCACTGCTGTGCCATGCCTGCCAAGGAGCCTGCCCCCATCCCTGCTGTGGCACTGAGCTGAAAACCCCTAGGATGTAGTGCCCGTGGCCCCTCACTAGCAGCTGCCCAGGGCTGGGGGTGCCAAGGGAGTAAAAAAAGGCAGAAAAAGGCAGGTTGGATTTGCGATCCCAGTCGTGAGTGCAATTTTTCATCTTTGATGCTGTCAGAGCTGGTCAAGAGCTGTGGTGCGTGAGGGGCTGCAGTGCTACCCGTGTGTGGCTGCACGCGGGGCCCTGGGGACACTGTCCTGCACTGGGATGAGAGAGGGGGTCCTGGAACCTGACCAGGCAGCCGGTGGGAGGGCAGCGGGGCCCCCGGGAAGTGGAGTGCGTGGGCAGGACTGTGCAGAGTGTGAGGGGAAGGTGAGGGAGGGGTGCAGGGTGGGGGGTTCCTCTCCTGCAGACAGAGCCAGGCAGGGGCTGCGCCATTCCTGCTCCCCCCCACAGCCCCCGCACCTTTCCTGTGCCCCACAGGCCCCGTGGCTGCTGTGCCAGACCCCTCCCTGGGCTGTCTGCAGCCCCCTGGGAAGCAGAGGAAGGCCGAGGGAATGCTCTTACCATGGTGCCAATGCTGTACGTGGCGGCGGGGCCGATGGTGTGGTGGTAGGGGTCTGCTGCTGCATACACTCTGCCATAACTAGGAGCAAACACAGCGGTGGGTGTTAGTGAGAAGAGCTGGGGTCCTGTCTCCCCTCAGAGCCCTCCCTCCCAGCTGCATCTGCCAGCCCCCCGGGATCTCCCTGCTCCCCCTGCAGTGGTGCCAACCCTTTCCAGCCCTGAGGGGAGCAAGGGGTCCCTGTTTGCAGGACATCCTCCCCATGCCTGACTCTGTCCTGTTCCAGAGCACTCAAAAGCTGGGAGTGTCAGAGTGGGCAGAGCAGGGGGTGACATGGAGCTCCCCCAGGCACGATGCCCAGTGCTTACCTGTCACTGTACGCGGCCGCTGCTGCTGCGGGCTGGGCGTACCTGTAGGCAGCATAGCCCCCCTGCAGGGAAGAGAGACTGGTCAAGGGGCTGCACCCCCTGGGGGGGCTTGGGGTGGGGTAGCTGTGCCCCATGGCACTGCACAGAGTACTGTTGGGCCCACGGGGACCTGGTGCCAGTGCCACCGGGCACGCACCACCCTCATTACCATTCCCCAGGGGCTTTCACAAACATTAACCTTAAAAAATTAAATTTCCAGAGAAGAGAATGTCACCTCCCTGCTCGCTTTAATGAGGTGTCACGTTAGATAAATCCTTCAGTGCCCGCCTGAAATATCGCCGCTGGCTCCTCAGACATGGAGGTTAAACGCGGGTGTAAGGCACTGAGGCTGTAAATCCCACGCGGTACCAGCCCTGCCAGGGGGCTGCCGGGGCACAGGACCGGGCACAGGATCTCCTGATCGCTCTGGAGAAGCTGCACTCTGTTCATGCTCTCGCCGCCTCCCAGGGGAAGGGGCTGGGGGGGCAGAGCCCACCATGCACCCGCGTGATGCTGCTTGCCCCCTGCACTGGCATGGGGTCCCCGGCATGGCCCAGCCCTGGGCACAGTGTCACTTACGTAGATCTCAGCTCCGTAGAACCCATCCTGGTAGACGACCCTGGAAATGAGGCGGAGGCATCAGAGCCCGGCAAGTGCCCCTGGACGAGCGGAGTGGGGTGAGGGCAGGGAATGGGGGAAGCTGCCTCAGCACCACAGCTGACTGGCAAGGAGTGGCTGTCCAGGCCCCAAAGGCACGTCTGGGCTGGGATTCCGGGCAGGGACTTGGGGACAGGCAGAGGGCACAGCCAAGGGCAGGGTGTGACAGAGGAGGATCCCAGGGCAGGATCTCTGCTGGCAGCAGCCAAGCGGCCACAGATGGCCACGGCTGTGTCTGTGACCAACACCATCACAGCTGCATGTGCCGGGAGGGAGTTTCCATTAAACCAACCATCCTGGCTGGAATAACGTCCTGTGCCTTGGTGCACAGGAGGCTGGTGAGGGTGTGGGTCCCCCCGAGGGCAGCAGCGTGGGGCTGGGGCAGAGCCTGTGGCCAGGCAGGCGCTGCAGGAGTTGCAGCCTGTTCCCGAAGTGCGAGAGCCCAACGATGCCAATGCAGACCCAGAGCACCACGGCAGCACACGCCCCCCGCCCCGAGCAGGCCCCCCACGGGTACTCACGCGCCGTAGGTGGGGATGGGTGGCGGTGGCGGCGCAGCCCGGAAGGTGTTGTAGACGGCGCGTCCTCGTCCCCGTAGGTGTGCCCCTCGGTAGGCCACGGCCGTTCCCGTGGCAGGGTATGGGAACCCCGTCACTGCAGGAGGCAGGGAACACCTGTGGGCCTTCCACAGCAGGTCCACACAGCCCCCATGGAGCATCTGTGGCAGAGCCCACCCCTGTACCCTCAGGCTGGCAGGGACGTGGCACCGTGGGGACGCCGGGCAAGGGGACAGGATAGGGGGAACTGTCCAGGCAGGTGTGGAGGATGGGGAGAGGAGCCAGGGGCTGCTCACTGCACAGAGCAGGGGCAGACACAGCGCAGAGCTGACGTTTGGGGGGAACCCGCAGCTGGTACTGCTGCAGCCCAACATTACCTGCGTAGAATTCGGGGCCGTAGACTGCTCCCACCACTGGGTTCAGCTTCCAGCCTGTGGGCAGGGAGAGCTGGTGAGCACAGGGCACTGTCTCCATGGTGCTCTGAGGGGCAACAGCCCCCTGCCCAGGCAGGACAAGGGCACGGGGGGCTGCACTCCTGCACTGGGCAGGAGCGGTTGCTCTCCCATTTGCCTGAAGGTCTGGAGGGCATTGACTGCCAGAGCTTCACGGCAGCCAGACAGTGCCGGTGCCCAGAGGTGCCCCTGCCTGCGGCAGCCCCTGCTCTCCGGACGCTGGCCCTTACCGTTGGTGTAGGGGTTGGCCACCTTCTTGTTGGTCATGACACGGGCCGTGGCGTTGTTCACCTGGAGAGAGAGGGACGGGGGCTCAGTGCCTGAGGGGTGCTGGTGAGGCTGTGGTCCAGGGCCCGCTTGGCTGCACTCAGAGCGTGTTGCCGCTGCTTCAGATGCCGGAGCAAAGGATGCCGGCTGCGCCAGAGACACGAGACGAGTCTCTGCCTGCAGCCGCCCCACCGTTCGCAGACCTGCCTGTGCCTCCAGCCCGCCCAGGCCTCCATGCTCCAGCTATGAGCGTGGCTCAGGCTGGTGGCTTGTGCCCCAAGAGCGGCAGCGCCATGCTCAGGCTGAGCCCCGACATGCTGCCCATGAGCTCCTGCCCGATTTTGTTGGATGATGTTTTCCTTGTCCATGGGGCACCGCTGTGCCCTGCCAGGCTCCCTCTCCTGCTGTCAGCACTGCTCGGGACATTTTGTCCCACTCCCTCTGCCATGTGCCACTCTGCTTCCCACCACTCGCCAGCCACCAGCGAGGAGCTGCCGGCCAACGGGCAGAGCCTGATCCCTGTGCTAACCCTGGAGAAATCAAAGCCTCCGCAGCTGGGCAGCTGCTGGCACTGCAGGTGCGGAGCCCCGGGTGGATCCTCCCTCCCAGCACAGAGCAGATGGGGATGGCATGCAGGGCAGAGCCCCAAAGCTCCCTGCAGAGTGTGGGGTGGCTGCACGGCGCTGTGGGCATGGGGGTCTGCCAGGCTCGTCTGTACCAGGCAGAATGCAGCCCCAGCTGACACCCTGGCTCTCCGTGCACCCGGGAGGTTCCTCTGGGCCAGACACTCCTTGTGCCAAGCGACGACCTTCCCGGCAGCCGACACACATGCTCCCGTGCCACATTCAGGGACACATGCACGCGCCGGGCACTGCTACCTAGGGCACCCGGGACCTGGAGCTGCCCCCAAGCGTCCCATAGCCCGGGCAGGGGACACGCACACGCAGGCATGGCACGGCACTAGCACACTTATCTGAGCACCTCAATCTTCCGGCCCTCTACGATGGTGCCATTCAGCTTCTCCCGTGCCCGGTCGGCATCTGTGCTAGTTTCAAAAGTTACAAACCCAAAACCCTGTGAGCAGAGGAGAAAAGGAGAAAGAAAGAGACAGAGAGAGACAGAGAGAGGGTGTGGGGACAGAGAGAGAGAGGGGGTGAATCAGGAGAGCTGGCGCAGGAGGTGAGGTTGCCACAGTGCAGAGATGAAGAGCCCAGACTGGGGTCCCTGCAGGGGCCGAGGGTCCCGGCTGAGGCCCCAGAATTGCCCACGAGCTGGGAGAAGAGTCTGGGAGAGGGGCACAGAAAGCAGGGAAGATACAACAGAGACATCCAGACACAGAGGGACATGAGCTGCCCGTGGCGGGACAGAGCGAGCCCTCTCCTCCCTCCAGTGCCAGGTGCAGGGACCCACATGACCTCCCCAGTCGGTGCTGGGGCTGCCCCGACCGAGCACTGCATGCCAGGGTCCCATGGGACAGGAGAGTAGGGGAGAGCAGGTTACAGCACTGCTGGGCAACCTGGCTCCACTGACACCCTCCCCGGGACTCGCTGTATGGTGCTGGCCATGGACATCACCCACCTTGGAGCCTCGCTCATTGAAAATGATCTCCACATCCAGAATTTTCCCGAATTGCTGCAAGTGGAGAGAATAGAGGCGTGAGTGCCTGCATAGCCCCCGACCCTGCACCCAGAGCTGCTAGCATGGGGCTCTGTGCCAGGGATCGGCAGAGGGCTGCCTTGGGGGCCTGACCTGGGGACCCCCAGGGTCATGCAGGGGAAAGCCCTCAGCCCTCCCATGGCCCCCACTCTGACAGGACTTGGGGAGTGTCATCCAAAATTTCATTAGCTGGCACTGCTCTGAGTCCTAATGAGGGCTGGGAAGGGGACAGTGGAGGGGGACAAGGACTCTGTGTCACTCCCTGCTCCACACACAGCAGCTGGGCAGGAAAAGCCCTTGGGAGGTGACAGTGCCAAGGTTCTGATGGTGCCACAGGGGAGCACTGAGCAGGGAGCAGGGATGTGATGGCTGGATGGAGCTGTACTCACCCCAAACATTTGCCGCAGGTCGGGGTCCCGGAATCGAAAGGGAATGTTGGAGACGTGTAACCTCTTGGGCTGCTGCTTGTCTGTGTTGTCTGAGGAGTGTAGCTGCTGGCTGTCTGTCTGTGCCGCCTCGTCTGTCTGCTGTGGGAGGCACTGCTGCCATCAGCCTCTGGCCGTGCCAGCCCCCTGTCCCTGGCAGGAACGTCCCCCTGCCTGCCCCCAGGGACACCCTGGGCCCTGTGGTCCCCTGGTTCTGGGCAGTACCCCACAGGTGTCCCTCCATCCTGGTGAGCCAGGGGGATGATGGAGGGGCTATGGGGATGCTCGGGGTGGGGGTGCAGATGCTGCACTCAGGACCATGTGGAAGGACTGGAAAGTGCTGAGCTCAGCACCTTCCTGGTGCTGCATTCCAGCCCTGTAATTGCCACGATCTTGTCGAGCAGAGCCAAGAAAGTGGATTACGAGTGATTAGAAATGACGGAGAGGCTGTGAGGGGGAGTGATGGTAGGAACACCCAGCCTGGTACTGCCTGGTACCCTGTGGGACTTTGGCCAGGCAGCACCACTGCCCCAGGACCCTCGTGGCAGCCCTGGCACTGCCTTGGACCCCCGCAGCAGGACTGCCCCAGCAGCCCCCCAGTGCCTCTGGCACTGCCCTCAGCCCACCCACCCCCCCGGAGCCACTGCCTTACCGGTACTGTCTGTGTCCCTGCTATGGACTGTGTGCTGGCGTCGGTGCCCGGCTGCTCGGTGTGGCTCTGTGCTGGTGTGTAGAGGGTCATGGCGTGCTCCGGTACTGTGCTCTGCCCCGAGTAGTCCTGCGTGGGGTGGGGGTGCGGCGGTGCATACTCTGCGGGGATCCCGTTCTGGGGGGGCGGGGGGTACTGGGCTGGGGGATAGGGCTGAGCCATCGCGTCCGGCGGAGCCGTGGCGTCCTGGTTACCCTGCCAAGAGAGCGGCACCGTCCCCCTTAGCTGCTGGCATACCTGGGCTGCCACTTGCCCCAGGATGGGGTTCTGATCTCCACAGCCAGACCCAGGCCCACCCCTCTCACTACACCCCAGCCTTCGGCGTCTCCCTCAAACCCTGGGCTGTCTCTGTGCTGCGGTGGCTTTGGGGTCACATTGCCAGCAGCTGAGCCCCATCCTCTCCTGCTCCTATGCCCTGCCTGCGCAGTGCGCTGGGGTTTGGGTAGGAGGATGGAGGCCTCCATGTAGGGTTTAACTCCTGAAGCTGGCGTATCCCTCTCCTTGGGAAGGGAGAGCTGGTCAGGACCTGTTTTGGAGCCCAGCACAGGGCAAAGCAGAGCCCGGCCAGCAGCATCATGCTGGGAGCTGCACAGCACCAGCACTGGCTGGGCAGGCTGGGAGGGGTGTCAAGAAGGGATGCTGATGGCCCCTTGGCAAACACCAGACAGGGATCAATTAACTGCTAAATATTTGATTAGGCCCTTTGCTCTAACACAGCTGGCTTGGCCGCCTTGGTCAAACCGGGTGAGCTGCACCCACGGCAAGGGCCAAGGGCTGCTGGGGTTTGCATGGGGCTAGGAGTGCAGTGTGGGGCTCCCAGGTTGCGCTTGGTCTGCACACCCACCCATCCACCTACTGTCCATCTTCACAGCCCAGCACGCACCCACGGCCTCTCCCCGCTCGCCCGTGTGCGTGCTGCACCTGTGGCGGGCACAGCTGCCCACCGCGGCGCACAGCTGCAGCCCCCAGCAGCGGTCCCAGGGCCACGTGGGGCAGCGCCCGCAGCCCCTTGGATGCTTTACAGTGTGCTGCAGCAGCCTCTGGCCTGTGAAATCCATCTGTGGCTCAGCCCGCAGAGACAAGCTCCTTAATTGTGTGTGTCGCCAATTTATGTTGGGGAGGGATGGTGGGGGCGGCACGGGGGACATCCCCAGCCCGCAGGGCTGTCGCGCCTGTGAGGGTGGCAGCAGAGCCGCACCGGGGACACATGAAAACCCAGCGGGAATAGCCCCGCTGCAGATCTGCAAGTCATCGGCAGCACCGGCAGCGCCTGCCCGCGCTGACTCAGCTGCTCGGGGAAGCGCCAGCCTGATGCACCTGCCTGCGTGGGCCGGGGCTGTCATGCTGCAGGAGCCGAGCCCATCGATGGCACTGCCCCGGGACGGGCAGCCGGGAACTGCCCACGCCACTCCTGCCCACGCCGCAGGCGCTAGTCCCGCCTGGCAGGCTCCATCCTGCACTCGCCTGGGTCTCGGCACCCAACTCTTCTCCAGGGAGCAGGCAGACCCCAGCAGTCACCATGGTCACTCTCCCAGTGCCTGCCTGCATCTCCAGTGCCTGGTGTCCATCCCTCCCTGCCTGAATCCCTGGCACCCTGTGCCCATCCCTCCCTGCCTATACGCACAGAACCAGGAGCAGCCCACATCCCTCCTGCCTGCTCTGCACTGGATGCATCCTGGCTGTCACTACAGCCAGGATCAGCCACCAGCACGCAGGGACCAGGATGTCAGCGGGCAGACGGAACGCAGGGACTGTCCCCACCTGCGCAGGCCTTGGGCCCTCCCGGCCCCTCGTCAGCCTGTCCCAACAGCCACGTTCATATCAGTTATTAATTAGGGCTGTCGCAGTGCCTGTTAGCCCAGGTATTATTTCATTCAGGGACCATTAGGTTCCCCTGGTTGCTGCTCATGGTGCTGGGGCTGCGGGTGCTGCAGAGACACAGATCCATGGCTTCCAGTGCATCCCATCCGCTCCCAGTGCCTGGCCACCCCCACAGGGGACAGAGCTGCTCGACTGGGGCTGCTGCAGGTGAGGGTTCCATGGGGAAGGGAAGGCTGACAGCTTTGGCTGTGTGATGCCCGTCAACATCACACTACTCAGTTCCACACCCCATGCTGCCCGCACCACTGGAACAGCCCCACCCCTGGGCGGCCTCAAGCAGTAAGGGTCCCTCTGTTCCTCCCAGGAGGTGGCTGGAGCCCCTTCCGGGGTGTCCCCCTGCACTGAGCACCCAGGGGGTCCCTGGGGACCCACCTCTGCAGCCCAGGAGAAGCACCCTGGGTGCTCCCAGCTCGGGGTGTCTGGCCACGTGGGCAGCCCGTGGCACAGTGCTGGCCTGTGGGTGCCAGGGACAGGGGCTCTGATAGACATCCCTTGCTCTGCCACCACTCATTCCTCCTGGGGCGGGGGGACGCTCCCACACGGTGCTTTCGACACTTGCAATAAAAGAAATTCTGATCCTTAAAAGCCCTTGGCCTCGTTTAAAATGAGAAAGATCAGTTCAGTGCATGAGCCTGCAGCAAAGCTGGCAGCATTTAACACAGCCTAGGGGGCACGAGCAGTTCCCTGGCACCTCTGCTGCCCACCTACTCGGGCAGGTACCAGTAGGACTGTGGCACGACCCTATGCTGAAACACCATTGCCCCGGGGATGGCAGCAGAGAGGCTGGGACAGGGAGCCCAAGTTCCCCTGCCTGGTTTCCCCTGTGCAGCGTCCCCCAAACAGTGTCCTCTGCCCAGTGTCCTCTGCCCAGTGTCCCCTGTCGGGCATCCCCTGTGCAGTGTCCCCCACTCTGCCCATGGCTCAGTCTCGCACCACCAGCCCTGCGCAGTGGCTGCCGCAGCAGGCAAGGGGTAGATATCATCTTTAGCTGATTAAATGTCCCTCATTAACGAGTTTCTTTAATTAATGAAGTTTTTTTGTTTGCTCCACTTGCTTTCTCCCCCCACACTCTGCCTCCTCAGCACAATCCAGGCCATTTCCTTTCAAGTCATTTAGTGCGTGGGGCCAGTTCCTGCCGACACCGCATTTTGGTGATTGTGCCTGTCAGCTTGGGGCTGACGCCGCCGTTTCCCACATTTGCTCCTTTTTAAGAAAATAACGTGCCAGGAGCCCCCGGATGCAGAGGACGGGCCAGAGCTATCAGCCGAGTGCAGAGCCCTGCACTAGCGACGAAGCAGCTGCCGGCCACGAGCACTTGCAATGGGCCACCAAACCTCGGCCGTGACAGGCGTCCTGCCAGCAGCGTGGCAGTGCCACGTAGGAGTGCCTGGGGTTATCGGCTGCTCACCAGCACCTGTCCCCTGCTGCCACCACAGCCACCACGGATGTGCCCAGTTTCCTCCAAGCCTTGTAGCCATACTGCTGCCTTGGCCTGACTCCACTCCCATCTCCAGCCCAGGGCAACTCCCACCAGCCGACTCTGCCTGCGGCTGTGCCCTTCCTGCACTATGCAGTGCTGATGGTGCAGGGGTGGCACAGCACAACACTGCCCGGTCACGGCATGGCACTGCCCAATCATGGCATGGCCCTGCCCGGTCATGGCCTGGCACTGCCTGGTCGCGGCATGGCACTGCCCAATCACGGCATGGTACTGCCCAGTCATGGCATGGTACTGCCCAATCATGGCATGGCCCTGCCCGGTCATGGCCTGGCACTGCCTGGTCGCGGCATGGCACTGCCCAATCACGGCATGGTACTGCCCAGTCATGGCATGGTACTGCCCAATCATGGCATGGCCCTGCCCGGTCATGGCCTGGCACTGCCTGGTCGCGGCATGGCACTGCCCAATCACGGCATGGTACTGCCCAGTCATGGCATGGTACTGCCCAATCATGGCATGGCCCTGCCCGGTCATGGCCTGGCACTGCCTGGTCGCGGCATGGCACTGCCCAATCACGGCATGGTACTGCCCAGTCATGGCATGGTACTGCCCAATCATGGCATGGCCCTGCCCGGTCATGGCCTGGCACTGCCCGGTCATGGCATGACACTGCCCAATCATGGCATGGTACTGCCCAATCATGGCATGGCACTGCCCGGTCATGGCATGGCACTGCCCGATCATGGCATGGTACTGCCCAATCATGGCATGGTACTGCCCAATCATGGCATGGCACTGCCCGGTCGCAGCTGACTCTGCTTGGTCACGGCACCATTAGGTCACAGCACATGTACAGCTGGGCTTGAAGCCTCATGCGGAGTGCCAGAGCAACTGGAGAGGGAACACAGACCTGTCACTACACACTTCTCCACCCTGCTGGCAGTCCCCACTGCCTGTGGCTGTCCTGCTCCTTCCCCTGGGAACCAGACACCTGCTGCGGGGGGCAAAGAGGGGCCCACAGCACCACAGCATCTGCAGAGCCTCAGTAAGCATATCCTATAGGCAGGCAGGCAAGGAGTGCAGGCAGGGCAGGGCAGGCAGAAAGCACTTTGCTGTGACCTGGAATGGCTCCTGCCTGCTTGTTAATGCCAGGGCACACCCTTGCCACATCATGAGGGAGCCTGAGGTCACTGCTGAGCGCAAGGATGGGTGCTCAGCAAATCCCAACATCTCCTGTGGGGGACCTGCTGTGCCCACCAGCAGGAAACTGGAGCGAGTAGCAGCCAGGGAGACTGGCAGGACCATCTGCCCTTATGCCCACTGCCCTGGAGCAGGGCGCTGTGGCACTGTGCTGAGCAGCAGAGACAGATTCAAGAAATGCCCCGGTGGAGGCAGAAGGGTCCTGGCATGGCCCAAGGTAGCCCCCAGGCATCCTGGGCCCATGCAGGCATGGGCACGACTGATCTGCGTGACAGACGCACTGTTCCCCCTTTGATCCGGCCGCTCGCTCATGCTAATGACTGTCAACACGGAACAGAGGCCATGAAGGGGAAGAAAATTACTCCCTGAAAAGGAATTGACTGATCCCTGTCATTTCTCACAAAACCACTGACCTGTAAATATTTCATTACCCCAAAAGTGTGCCATCCATACAAAACAGTGCCCAGCCCTGTGCAGGCATCGGCCGCAGAGCTCCTGGCTGTGGAGCAGTGGGGTCAGGGTGCCCCAGGAGGGACGAGCCCTGCCCACCGTGGGGATATCAGGTGGTGGGTTGCTTATCCCCAAATTGGGGCCACGGTGATCCCACAGAGAGCTGGGGGGAACGATGGGGATGGACCCTCTGGAGGAAGCAGTGAAGGAGTGAGGAGCTGCAGGGACCAGTGGCAGCAGCTGCTGCACTGAACGTCTTCATCACCGAGGCGCAGGGAGGGGTGAGAGGTTGGTAATGGCATCTGCCGGGGATGCTGCGGTGGGAAGGGAGTGCTCCAGCGAGCAGGCAGGACCTGAGGGGGAGGAGAAGGAGGAGCAGCGGAGGGAAGCAGAGCAGCCTGTTGGCATGGGAAACACCATTTTTCTGGGCTGCCACACACTGTCCCGGCACTCTGCATCCCCCTTCCCTGCTCCTGCCCCTGGCCCCCCCGAGCCCCAGCTAACACAGCCAGGGACGCTGCCGCCCCTCTGCCCAAGGCAGCCTGGGGAGGACAGCTGGAGCGGTGGCGGCCACCTGACATGCAGGAGTGGGGATGAGACAAGACGCTGGCCCGGGCACACACCAGCACATGCGTCCCTGTCACCTCCGGCACGGGGCACAAGGGGCCACGGTCCGGCCCCAGCTCCTGGCTCTGCCAGCTGGAAACTTCGGAGCTGAGGCTTCATGAAATATTCATGAAGTAAATGGTGCAATTTCATCTGCATTCAGCCAACTTCATGTATATTTCAGAGTATTATGAAATGATAATGTTGTGTAACCAAGGCGAGACGGGGGTGCTTGGGGGGGCTCCCGGCCACCCCCGCCCGCACGGCCGACAGCTCCCAGCTCGCCATGTACCAGTGCCACTGCACCGGGAGGGACCGACGGCTGCGTCACCGCCGGGGACATGGCAGGAGCGGGCACAGCGGTGGGAGGAACAGAGCTCCGGGATGCACAGCCCTCTGGCTCCCCCTGAACAGGGGCCGGCACCGCCGGTGGGGCCTGGGCTCACCCACGGCAGCTCCTGGAATTGCCAGCAATGCCAGGGCACACCTGTAGCAGTCCTTGGTGGCGTCCCTGGCACGGCTCTGCCTCCAGGCACACTGGAGCGAGTCAGACTTGGTGTTCACAGAGTTGGCTGGGATTCCCAGCAGTGTTTGGTCCCCAGTAGCCACCAAAAGGTTGTGACAGGTGGCACACGAGGTACAAGCTAGGCTGCAGAGCCCAGGGATGGGCTGGAGGCAACCTGAGTCCTCATCAGAGTCCTCCTGAGCTCTGCAGGCACCAGACTGTCAGATGCGGGTGCCCATACATCGCATGGCTCAGTGGTGACCAGTCTGCTGCTCCACTGGGCCCAGGGGCAGCTGCTGTGTTCCCCCTGCTGGGAAGGGCTGGGGCTTTAGAATCCTCACGTGGAGCTGCCAGAGCCCAGCTGCACGCGGACAGCTCCAGACACTGCGAGCAGTGGGATGAATGGCCACGTCCACCGGCCTCATACTTCCCACAAGCCCTGCACCAGCTCCACTGCCATCCCCACAGCTGGCCCCATAGCTCACAGGAACCCAGCTGAACCCTGGTCCTGCACCTGGCAGAGCCCCTCACACCCCAGAGCCCACCCACGGACCCTGTCACTGTCACACCATTGCCGCCGTGCCGGGGCTCTGGCACAGCTGCATGTGGCACTTGCTCGCCCAGACGGTGTGGGCACTCATGGCACCACAGACCCATGTGTGTGCCCGGACAGTGCTTGCACGCAGCCCTCTCTAATAGGCAGCCAGGAGCATAATTTTTCCTCTAATTACATATTCAGCACTTCTGAGAAAATGAGATTTTGGTAATTCAATTGGACTGAGAAGCAGCGCTATAATAAAATGAAATTTGTAACAATCGTGCAGTTAAATTAGTTAAATGGAGAGGAAGGAGCTGTGGAAAATTGACCCCTCGATCTCCTAAAGACTAATCAGACATTTGAACCGGGTTGTGCTAACAAAGCCCCTGGGGTGTGCGGCACAGAGTGAGGGGAAACCGGAGATGCCACGAGGGAAGAGCTGGAAAACAGCAGGACACCTGGTGGTGCCACAGATGTCCTTGCTCCGGTCCTGAGGCAGGCTTTGGCAGGGAGTGTGCCAGGTATGACGATGTGTCCATGCCCTCTGTGGCCACTGGCTCCTGGCAATGGCCGGTGCCATGGAGGTCACTGTCCCCACCGGCTCCTGGACACACGCCGCATCCTTGCTGGCGGCACAGAGGGTGGCGGACGGTCCCTTTCTGCCAGCAGGGACCGCAGGCACATGGGCACACGTGCCTGCCAGTGTGAGCAGCCCTGAGCGGGGACAGCCACTGCAGGACACCGAGACAGGGATGGCACAGAGCGCCAGGCTGGTGGGGAGAGAGGCATCCCATGGGCTGGAGGGGCTCTGCGGCAGGTACAATGTAATTAGCCTCAATATTTATCTTGTTGTTCGTCTTTTCTATTTTTTCTTGTAAAAGAAAAGGAGAAAAAGACGAGTTTCTCATTTGCAAGTTAATTAGTCTAATTACCTCTAATTAAGGGCTCCCCACACAATGCAGATCACAAATAAGCTGCCACTGTCGCCTGCTCCCACTCTTCTCTCCCCAGTTTTGATTTTCCACAGGAGCTGTTTGAAGGCTGTGGCCGGCGCCGCAGTGGGGAGATGCCAAGTGGATGCAGACAGGGATGGGGGAGACAGATGTGGGATCTCACAGCCTGGGACTGCTTGGCTCCATGGCCAGTGACTCCAGGAATGCACAGGGATGGTCCCTCTGCTGTTCCCTCGGGGAACCCGGCACAGAGTCAGGGCTCAGTTCATGCCGGGGAACTCCAGCCTGGAGCCAGGGCTCAGCTCATCACAGCTCTCTGCACCACAGCAGGACTCGCGTGTCCTTCCCTATTCCCTCCCTGGGAAGCTCCTGGCCACACAAGAGGCTTGGCCCACACCTCCCGACTGGCCCTGCTCCCAAAGGACAAGCTGGTACAGCTGGTACCTGTGCGTCAAGCCGGGCAGCTGGAGTGGGGATGCAGCCAGAGCGGGGCTCAGACCCCAAGGCTTGAGCTCTGCTCCCACCAGCACAGCACGTCCCAGCCACGACCCACCCAGCCTGGGTGAAAAGATGGGGATGGGAATATGCTGGAAAATATGGTCCCCAGCAGGCTCTGCAGGTGCTGCCACTGACAGATCCCCAACCACTGCCCTCCCTGGCGGCACTGACCTGCACCGGCCAACACCAGAGCTGGCTGGGTGCTCAGGGGCAGAAAGTGAGCACCCACGTGTGGATCCTGGCTGGGCACAGCAGGGCTTGTACGGAATTTGGGAACTGCACCCGACCCCTGGCAGGCAATGCCCACAGCACTGTGATGGCCAACAAAATCTCTGCACCTGCTGGGACGCTCCAGGGAGTGAGGGGGCACACCTGCTCCCTCCCGGCTCCTGGAACACCAAGGGAGGTGGTGCAGGTTAAAGCCCTGCCAGGGTTGCCCATGGGCAGTGGAGGGGTGAACCCTGCAGCAGCCCACAGCTCCCAGCCCGCAGCTCCCAGCCTGCTCAATGGCACTGGCGTGTCACTGGGTCAGTAGCCACGGCATGGCCAGGACTGCAGAGCCCCTGACCACAGGCTGCCAGGCTCACACCAGCACTGGGAAGATCCTTCTTTGGACATTTAGTTCTCTCCTATGCCCAGGCATCCTTCCCAGCCTTCCCAACACCGGCACTTCCCCACGAGTCCCCACACCCTCCCGGCACCCAGTCCCACATCTGCATACAAAAACCAGCTGCAGTGAAGTGACTAACGCCCTCCCTGGAAGGGCTACAGTGCCCCTTGGTGCCCCTGGCTCCTTCATGGAAGCCCATTATCCCACAGACACAGTGCCCCCACGCACAGGAGCCCCCATCCCCGTGAGGAGAGCAGCCAGGGAGCCGAGTGACCCTGAAGCTCCTGGAGGTGCCCGGGGTGCCCAGCCGCAGCGCCCAGCACCTCTCCCAGCCCTGGCTGCAGACAGTGGAGCTGGCCTGGCCTGGGGGATGCACAAGAAAATCATGTTCCAAAAGCATTTTCCTATATGGATGCCGGCCCCTGAGCGGGGGCAGCCCCAAGGCCGGGGGTGGTGGAGCTGGTGGGGGTGGCCTGTACCCGCTCTCCTAATTAGCCTTTCTTTGTTACACCTCCCTCCCCCCTAACCGCATGTGATGCTTTAAAGAATGACAGATACTAAATCTAATTTAATCTACTCATTCACCCATCACTATAGCACAAAAATAGGAATATACCTATAAAAAGAGCATTGCCAGGCAGTGTGGGCCAAAATCACAGCTATTGTGGGAAAAGCAGCTTTGCAAAGCTAAAATTAATGTCAGTGTTTTCAATATGAAAAAATCCGAACCAGAAAACATGTTCTCGGGGCTTTAAGGCCGGTCCTCACTGAGCGGGGCAGCTGCCACAGCACGGCCAGAGTCGGGAGCTGGCATGCCAGGTCTCGCAGCCGTGCGACGCACGAGCAGGGGGAGAAACCCGGTTTGAAACGAAACCGCTGCTGCAACACGCGACAACAGTGCTCGGAATAGACCTGCTCCCTAAAAATATAACATGCTAAACTTGGCAGCAGCCCTTTTGGAAAGGAATTTTCCAAGCAGGATTTGCAGAGGCAGTTTCCCGGCGGGCCAGGCGCTGCTCAGCCAAGTCTCCTGTGCCATGGTGTGACTGTGAGCACCGGGGATGTTCCCAGCGAGGAGCATCTCAGGGGCAGCACTGCAGTGGGGTTCAGCACACCTGTACATCAACCTGTGCTGGCGTCAGACCTGCACGTGGCTGGGGCTGCACCAGGGCCATGCCGAGGTAGAGCACTGATGCTGAGCCTCAGAGCCTGGGTCTGCTC
Organism: Callaeas wilsoni; assembly: GCA_013398955.1. NCBI lineage: Eukaryota > Metazoa > Chordata > Aves > Passeriformes > Callaeidae > Callaeas > Callaeas wilsoni. The sequence continues at coordinate 89,410 of VWPU01015895.1, read as the reverse complement.
TGGGTCAGCACCGAGCCTTGTCCTGCAGCCATCACCTGCTCACTCACAACAGCAGAGATGTGCTTCAAGCAGTGACTGATTCCTCTGTAACAAAATGAAGCCACCGAAGTGTCCTTCCACACCCAGATCCTCATGAGCAAAAGCCAAATGTCCCTGCCATGCCCCACCGAAGCACGCAGCATTCCCACTGGCCCAGGCTGCTCTGCTGCAGACATGCACCCACCCTCCTGTGGCCCCTGCCCTCCAGAAGTCCTGCTCTTGGAGCATGGCAGTGCCAGGGAGAGTTCCTGGACACAGCGTGGGTGCACAACCCAGAATGCCATGGACCACGGCTCCTGCGGCCGGGCCGGGGCGGCCACATGGGCGGAGTGGAGCAGAGTGAGCTGAGATGCACCCACAGCACCTGCAAGAGCCACTGGCACTGCTGAACTGAAGTTTTGCTGAGCGCTTCATTACTTGGTCATTCCTTCAAATCCCAACACAGCTGAAAATGCTGGGGCTGGGAGCTACAAAACATAAGCAGCAACCTTGGGAATCAATCCAGCCACAGGCTCCTGGTAGGGATAGCACTGTCTGAAGGGGATGAGGGCAGTTACTGCGTGCAGACCGACTGGCCAGCCCAGCAGACTCAGCCCTGGTCGCTGGCTCAGGCACTATCACGGTATGTGTCCACCCCAAGCGCCTCCTTACAAACCCATACAGGGTTTGGACAGGGACCCGTAACCCAGGGGGTCAAATCCAAGTCCCCCCAGACCCCACGGCACAACCAACTCAGGGAGAGTCAGTTGAACCCTCTCAGGTGTCCCTGCTACACAGAGGTGAGCCAAGCCAGCTGGCCAGAGCCAGTTCTGCGGTGGGCACGTGCCCACAGGCAGAAGCAGCATTGCTCCCCGTTGCTCCTAGGGTGCAGGCGGCACAGGCAGACATGTCTAAAACCCAGAGCCAACTCAGAGCTAAAGCAGGTGCCAGGCACACCCGTTGAGGGGCCCATCAGCAGCGCATGCCCCATGCCCCTGCCCCACATGATGGCTGCCGGTGACGTCCCTCTCCTTGACGCCTTCTTGTGACATGCACCGGGAACACCTGTCCCCAAGCGCCAGGTGCAGAACCTCAGTACAGGATAAACCCCAGGAAGAGGACAGAGATTTTCACCTCCATCATGCTCATCAGCCGGGTGAAAATCCAACTCCAAATCCTGTAATAAAACCCTCCTCCTGGCTTGCAAGTCCAGAGCTGCTGCCAAGGAGCAGGAGGCTTCTGGGAGAGCAGGGAGGAAGAGATGCGGAACACAACGGTCAAATCAAACCAGGCAGGGTGATGGGGGAACTGGGAGTTGCCAGGTGCAGAGCCACACACCCAGGAAAGTTGCTGCTTCCCAGGGACGCCCAGCTGCACTTTGCCCTGCCCTGCAGGCACTGGGAGCACCCGTCTGCCCACCATGCTGTCACCCCCATTGCTGCCAGACCCAGGCCAGTCCATGCCAGAGTGCTCTGCAGGGCAAGAGAGCAGCACATCTGAACCTCTCATGTGGCCAGGGATGAGAGGATCCCACCTGGAGAGGGACATCTCCCACGCTGCAAGAGAGGCTCTGGGCCCTGCACTGGCTGCCAGCCCAAAGCATCCATGTGCTTCCTTCATAGGGACAGAAACCATCCCCCGGACGGGTGGGGGTTCAGGGACAGTTTCTGCTCAGTGTCAGATGCGCAGCAGCCACCGGGACCTCGGTGCAGCTTTGGGAAGACAAGACGGAAATCCAGCGCAGCCCTGGCTCTCTCCGGGCTCTGCCCGCAGGAGGGTGCAATAAATCACGCGCCCGCCTCGGCAGCCCCTGCCGCAGCCCCCACGCGCCCCGTGCCCACGCTTGTGTAACCAGCACTGGCTGCCCCAGCCCCACCGCCAGTGCGGGAGAGAGCGAGCCTGGGCCTCGCCATCCCCACCACCGCTGGCCACGCTCTGGTCACGAACCCACTCAGACACCGGCCACAGACATCCCAAGGGAGCAAACACTCCACAGCCTTTGACGCTGGGGTGGAGGGTTGGCACCTGTGTGCCGGTCCTCGCCGCTGGGTGAACCGCACCGGCCACGCCAAGTGCAGGGAGGATGCCATGAATTTTTAAACTCCTGAAAGCACAAATGGAGTGGTTTGCCTGGCTGGGAGACGGGATTTCCGACACAGCATAGAGGCATTTGAAGAAGATGCTGCCTCTCCCAAGCTGCGCTTCCCCTGGGATGATGGGCCCGGAAACTCGGCACTCGAGGTCCAGCGCGGGAATCAGGGCAGCCCTGTGGGACAGCAAAACCTTGGCCCGGGTGAAGGACCAAACTGACAGCCTCAACACACTCCGTCCAGGCTGCCCAAACCCGGCACCCGCCTGGGGCCACGTCCCCCCCAGTCCCTCTGCAGCGCCTTCCTGTCCCTGGCACGGGACAAACCCACGCACGCCTGACCGCACGGCCCGGCTGTGGACACGTGCAGTGTGAGCACACGCACACATACGTGCACACACGTGTGCACGCACGAGCTCATCACCTTCCCTTCTCTCTGGAGGCTGCTCAGGCCACGCAGGAGCCTCGTTCCTTCATCCGAGCATCCATCATCGCCAAGCGGCAGCAGCACTGAGGCGGGGAAGCGCTGGACCTGCGCCGGCGGCTCTGCCTGCCGCACTGCCCGCGCCTCTGCCCTGGCCGTGCTCCCGCCACCACGGCGGGGAAACCAGAGGAAGCCCCAAAAGCTGCAGCCGAGGACCCGAGCCACCTCAGCGGCACAACTCCGACTGCCGTGCGGCTGGACTGGGGAGGCTGGGAGGAAGCTGTCAAGCTCTTACCCTCTGCCGTGAGGGAACCAGCCAGAAACACGTGTGAACCGGAAAGCAAAAAAATCCCCCAGAGAGGGTGGCTTACCTGTTGGAGGTAGAGGAAGGCTGGAGGACAGGGGAGAGAGTGAGGAAGCATGCCTGAGTTGGAGACAAGGAGGCAGCCCGAGTTAGCCATGGAGCACAGCATGTGTCGACAGGTAGCCGTGGAGCTGTTCGCGGGTCCGTCCTCTTCCGCACACTGCTATCCACCGCTATCCTCGTCTTCCCGGCTGGCCCCTCGGGCTCTCCCCTCCTCGCCGTCCCTCCCGACCCCTCGGCGCTAGTTAGGAGGGTTCATCTGCGGCAGGCCGGCCGCGCCGCCGCCGGAGCAGCGCTTGGCTCTTCACTTCGGGGCCATTAGACTCTGGCACTGAGCGCACGGTCTGCAAAGGGTGTGCGTGAGCCAGAGCGGAGCGGGAGAGAAAGGAAGGGGAGGAGGAAGGAGAGAGGGCTCGGGAGCGAAATAAAAGGGGTGGGAGTTGGAGGAGGAGGGGGAGTCCCCTGTGCATTCAGACATCAAACAGAGCTCTGTATAAAATGAAGAGAATCCGTAATGACATGAGAACAGCTGATCCCGCACTTAACCCCTCCACCGCCGCCGCTTGCAGATGGCTTCCCCGCCGCCCTCGCCACCCCGGCCACACGCTGGGGAAGCAGCCGGGCAGGATGGGGCCGAGCGGGCAGAGCCGTCTCCCTTCCCGGTGCTGGCTCCCAGGGGAGGAAGGGTCTTACCGGGCGTTTTGGTGGTGCAGCACGGGTGCCGCGGGAAGTCGTGCCGAGCAGGCGGCAGTGGCAGCGCGCAGCCCCCGCGGTGGCAGGGCTGCCGCGGGACTCCCCCATGCACACACCGCCGCACACGTGCACACGCGCCACGCTCTCGCTGCGAGACGCCGGCGCTGGCGGGGCCGCGGGAGCCATGCAGCAGCCCCAGCTCCGCCTCCCCGGGAGCCACCGGCCCGCTCCCGCCCGCAGCCACGCGCGGCCCCGCAGCCACGGGCCCGCGCCGCCGCGGGCACGGCCGGCAGCCGGCAGCGTTCCCTGCCGGACGAACCGCAGCCTCGCCACTGCCCGCATGCCCCGGCACCACTGCTCAACTGTGCCGAGGGGTGGGAGCCCCGGGCAGGGCGCCGTGAGCCCGCACCTGCCTGCCAGTCCCGCAGGCGTGGAGGGCTGCGGGGAGCCCCCGCACCTTGGGGTGACATGAGGGCCCTGCCCACCGGCACTGGCTTCCCTGTGCTCCCCAGAGTGATGGGGACCCTCTGCCCCAAGAACCACCCACTGGTGGACGGAGGTCAGCCCTGGCAGAGCTCGAGAGGTGTTTTGGCCTTTCCAAGGGACCTGCGGTGCTGCCAGCAGCCCTGACGCATGCACACCACACTCACCGCTGTCACAGCTGCCATGGCAATGGCCTGAGCACCAGTGCCCGCGAGGGACAGCCGGCGTGGGCGCACATGTGCTTTCGCTCGGGTCCCCGTCCCGCCTCGCACCTCCACCCATCAGGGTCCTGCAGCAGCCCCGGCACTGCCACGGGGTCCCTCCCTGGTGCCTCACGCCTTGTCTCTGCATCATGCCCGGCTCCGGAGCCGTGGCAGTGCCGAGGCTGCCAGGATGGCATTGTGCTGGGGCATGTGGGAAACGAAACCCGGGCTCGGCTCAGTTTCCATCTTGGCCAAATGTGATGCACAAAGGCAGGGCTGTGCCAGCAGCTGCTGATGCTCCGTCTCTGCCGGAGCCTCCAGCACACGACCAGCCTTTTGGAGCTGGGATTTTCCACAGTATCCCCAGGCAGAGTGACATGCTGCAGTGTCCTGGTACACTCGCAGCAGTTACCACTTCTGCTGCAGACACTCCAGAGCAGCAGTGTGTGGCATGGCCGGCCCAGAGCCACAGGGAAAACCTGCTGCAAACAGCTCTGGAAGAGCCAACCTGAGAAAGCGGTGTCTGGGGCCAAGGGGGTGCCAGCCCCTCCCAGGGGGTCCTGAGACTCGGGAGACTACACTCCAAAGGGACTGTAAGGTGCCAAATTGGGGAGGGGGTGCCAGGCCAGGGGGAGGCTTTGTCACCATCACCACCTTGTGGTACCGGGTGCCAAAGAGGTCCAGCAGTGACATCTGCTGCCAACAGCATCTCCGGGCACTGCCGCCTGTGGGTGTCCCACCACAGCCACTCCCCTTCCAAGGACCAGATGCAGTGGCCCCTTTGGCACACCGTGGTGATCAGACCCCACACTCCTGCTAGTCTCCAGCTTCCCTTCCCAGGGACCCCCATGCCACTGATGCCATGCTCTCCTGCGCACTCCAGCACCCGGGGAGGATGTGGGACAGCTCTGAAAGGGACAAGTGCATCCTCCCACAGCCCTTTGTGCAGCTGAGAGGAGAGGGGCTCCCCCCGGAACCTGCACGCACCCAAGCACCACACAGAGCCTGGTGCAGGGCAGGGGACACCTTGAGCAAGCCGCAGCTCCAAAGGCCCTGGGCCGGTCTGGCTCCACCGCAGCTCCTGGAGGTGACAACGGCAGGGCACTGCCTGGCACACTGGCCTTGCGGTGCCCAACTAAGCAAACCACGTGAGGCAGGAACTCGCTCCAGGATGAGGTAATCTGCCCATCCTCCCCCGCGCCGGCTCCGGCCAGGGTGACTCAAAGGCATTCCTGGCCCGTGGCAGCACCACAAGTGCTGGCACTGCCTTGAGCCAGCAGCGAAATGGGCACAGCTCTGGGAACGGAGGAGCGTTGGAGTCTCCTCTCTCCCTCCTCCTGCCATCACCTACGCATGCCTGGCTGCAGAGATGCCCCTCTGCAGTGGGGAGCCCCGGGGGACACTGGCCGGGCAGGGCGACACCAAGTCCCCAGTCAGCTCCAGTGGGGAACACCTTGCTGGCCACCACTGGCTGCTTCTGCTTTCCCTCGCCCCGCTGCTCCCAGTGACACTGTGCCACAGTCCCAGCCAACAGCACCGGTGGTGACACCAGGGCTGTGCCCAGCCTCGCGGAGCCACAGCCCTGGAGGAGCACCTCCGAAACTGAAAGCCTCCTGGAATGAAAGTTTATTTATCTGTTTAATTAAGATGTGTTCACCAGGCGCACAGACCCCATTCCATCTGTCTCACTTACAGCCATGTCCCAGTAAAATTAAACCTAATAAATATCAGCAGAGGGAAAGCAAAGGGCACGTGTGAGATATACGATCAAAGGCTGAAGTTGCACAGGGCTGCAGTTCTCAGCACATCTCTCTCTGCCCTTCGGGGCTGGGCTGGCGCTGCGCTCCCTCGCGCAGGATGGGGCTGCCTTTCCTTCAAATCAGCACAATTCACAGTTTTTTATTTATTTTAAACGAACCCTTCAGGGCTCCTTGGTTTTGTTTTCTGGAAGAGGGAGAACAACATGGCACTGGGACAGGAGTGGTCTTGGCCACTGTTCCGGTGCTGGAGCCAAGGGACAGAGCCTGCACTGGGAGCACTGGTGGGCATGCGCCCCCCAAACTGCTGAGGGAACTTGCCGGGGACAGCGCAGCACATCCCACTGCTCCAGGCACCGGGATGTACCTGCCGCTCAGTCGAGAGCTGTTGGGAGGTGCCCAAGGCAGCCAGTGCGGTGCTGTCCGCTCCTCAGGAAACGCCAGAAAAGCTCAGCTCTCCTCCAAGGCACACTCCACCATTTGGAAACGTTATCCACCAGGAAGGAGGCCCGGAGGTCTGCCTGGAGCCCCGTCCCCGCAGCCCAGCCGAGCACGCGGTGTCACGCAGGCCGGCGGCGCAGCACGGCTGCGGCACGTCCAGGTGCCAAGGGCCCCTCACGTGCTGCACCAAGCCCTGAGCACCCGTCAGAGCTGCTGCCGGCCCAGAGCCGTCCCAACTCCATGCCCAGATCCTGAGCCACAGGATGCAATGGGAAATCCAGCGCCTGGCACCACGGTCCTTACTGGGAGCCGCGCCCATCCTCTCCCAGCAGAGAGGGATGATGAGTGCCCGTGCACCTGCTGTGGGGGCACAATGCACAGCCATGGGGGACTGGCTGTCCCGGGGGCTGCCGGTGTCCGGTGGATAATAGGACCCCGTGGTCCCTGCAGCACACTCCCACAGGGCAAAGCCGGATGCTGACGCTCGGGACAGCTGCCAAGGAGGGCTGCAGATTAGGCAAGACCTCTGCCACGAGGGCCATCGAGGCTGGACCGGCGAGACCAGGTGCTCCAGCCTCCCCGGGGTCATCCTGTGAGTGCAGGGCTGGCAGCCCACCAGCACCCAGGGACAGCGGTACCAACCTAATCCTCCCCTCCCACCCACTCCAAAATGCCCCCAAGCCGTGGCATTCATTAATTAAAAGCTCATTAGTAGTTATTCAAAGATGTCAAGCAATTAGATGAAGGCATTGGCAGATCTGAGCTGCTGTGTGAAAAGAACATCCCATGGCAAGGAACGTCTGTGCAGCAAGGAAGGTCCCACATCCCCAGTACCTCGGCCACTGGGATGGCCTCAACATGGGGCACAGACCAGGACAGCGAGAAGGGACTGACAAGCCTCCTTGGCACCCTGTTAAACCTCTCCATCTTTCCCTGCTCCTTCCTCCCCCTCCAGCAGCTGTCAGAGGTCACTGGAGACACTGCCTGCTCTGAATTCCCAAAGATGGAGCACCCAGGTATGACCTCACCAGCTGAGGAGAGGACTGTGACCAAACCACAGCCAGTATCTGAGACAGCAGCTGTGTCAGTAGGAGGGGAGCAGGAATGCAGGGAAAGCACAGGGAATTTAATGGGATCCAGGGAAAAAAAACACCTCATTGAGATGTTCCTGACCCACTGTGGGCAGAACAGGATGGGGCCTGGGGATCTGTCAGCCTCTGGCCAGAGCTGCCAGCACCATGCCGAGCAGGAGAGCGGCTGGGCTGGCACCTGGAGATGTTCCACGGCCTCCCACATCAACCCTCCTCCTCTTCCCTTGAGCCAGGGACGGGATCCCTGGTGCTCTCCACAAAATGGCACCTACGTGCAGCCATCCTGTGTCCCCCATCATCCAGCACGAACAATTGGTGCACAGGACCTCCGGCAGCCAGTCCCATCCACGCTCTGGCTCCCTGCAGGAGACACGGCAGCTCCCACATGGACACAGTTCACACCCCTGGTTGGGCAGCACGAGCCAGAGCCTGTCACCACACCTGGCTCCCTGCCTCTGCCTGCACTGCCCTTCCTGAAGCCCTTTCACTTGACAAAATATTTACATGAAATGGCAATTAGGCTCCCTGGATTTAATGAGAATTAACCTACAGCAGCAGCACCGTGGCAGAGCAGCTGCTGCCGAGCACCTCGAGCTTACGGGCCGGGTGGGCAGCGCCGGGGGGCCACGGCAGGGGAAACGGCTGAACCATGCTTGCAGGGTCACCGGGACCAGGAGCACGGCCACCACCGCTGGGGCCAGAGCCACCACCAGGCCCAGCGCAGATCGAGAAGGAGGAAGGAATGATGGAGGGTGACGCAGGACTGATTGAGGATGACGCAACAAAGGAACAACTGCAGACCAGGAACCCGAAATGCCACGTTCCCAGAGTCCCCTTCTTCCCTGAGACGAGCTCCACTGCCTGACAAAGGGTTCCCAAGAAAATGTGCCCTCTGAACTGGCAGGTGGCTGTGCCTTACAGGCTGCCAGGGGGCTTTAGCAGCAGCCCCTAGGGTGCCAGCACATGGGACACAACAGGAGGGGTCCAAGCCATCCCAAGCAGGGGTGCGTGTGGCACTGCCAGTGTGAGCACCAGCACTGGGCTGGGACCCACCTGAGCAGCAGACAGGTGAGGTGGGCACGGGAGAGCACCAGGCTGGAGGTACTCCGGAAGCAAACACTCCATCCTCATAATAAGATTTTTAGTGTTAAACGGGTGCTGTGACCTAGGGCAAACTTTATAAATTGTAGTATTTACAGACTACTTCTTCCCCTTGCCCCACACACTCTTAATTTCTCTGGAATTACTGTTCATTTGAAGACATATTGCTTTGGCATCTCAGCCCGTTGAGGTGTTGATGCCCAAGCCACGGGCTGCCGCCGGCCACCACAGCGCTCCCGCCATGCAGGGATACCTGACCCTCTGCTTCCTCCCACGCCGCGATGGAGAGATGCCCACGATGCCAAGAAATGACGGTCACTGCTCTGCGGGAGCACAGCCCTCGCCCTGCCCTTCCCAGCAGAGCTGGGGATGCCACCACGTGGTGCCAGGACCGGCCATCCCAGGCTGGCTGGCTCTCTGCACCGCGTGGGACAGGGAACAGAGACCCTGGAGTGCCACTGCCCCACAGCCAGTGCGCTGTGGGAAGCTGTGCCTGCAGCTCCCATGGGAACGGGCACCCCACGCTGCCCGTGCCTGCTCGGCTGAGCTCTGCAAAGCCACACAGCACCAACGGAGCCGCAAGCAGAAGCTCCGCTTTGCTCTCACAGCTGTGGTGGGTCATTAAGTCCCTGGGCAGAATTAGCACCGAGGCAGGAGGCTCTGCCAGCCCCGACAGGCTCTGGAGCCGTGGCAGCACCGACATCCCTCATGACAAAGCACCTTACACCTGAAAGCTGCTTCCCTGAGAAACAATGAATTCGCATTATCCTCTTCCTCCTCCCCATAAGCTCCTTTCCCCACATCTGCCTTTGTCTGCCTCTGCTCACTCTGTTCCCTGCTCCCAAATCCAGGGGAGCACAACTCCCTGGAGCATGTAAGCCCCACCAGAATGCTGCAGCCCCCCGGCCCCTCACCATCTCTCAGGGAGTGGGAGGGAGCAGGTGGAAGGAGCTGGTGCCACTGGCTTTCAGCCCCCGTTGGTGGGCTGGGATGCCATGGGAAGACCCTCGGATGGTGTAGAGCCTAATACAGCCCAGCTCTTGCAGCTCTGGGGAGGGAGCATAGCTCCATGGGGTTCTGCTGGCTCCAGCCCCTTCCCCTCTCCTCACCGTCCCAGCCGCACCCAGACTGGGCCTGACACCCACATTCAGTGTCCCCGCCCCAAGCAAAGGGCCTGGACAGACCTTGTCACGTCCCCTCCTCTCCATCCCTGCACAAAGCTCTCGAGATGGCCGAGTAGGTCTCAGCCTGTCCCCCGTCCAGCCATGGCCTGTGTGCTCCACCAGTGCAGGGAGAGCTGAGCCCCCTGCGCCCAGCCCACTCCCTGGCCATGCCCCTCGCTCTGGGCTCAATAGGGGAACAAACTATGCAGTCCCCCCAAGCCTCAAAATCCCTGAGCAGGGACTGCTGTGGAGGGACTTTGGGGTCCACAAAGGGATCTCAGGGGCCCCATGGTAGGTTCCCCTCAGTAGCCTCAGGAATTTCAGGCCTGGGATAAAATGTGGGGGCTGCTCCACAAGCATCTGTCAAGATCCTGGGTAGGCACCGTGGGAGAGGGCTGCTGCTCCGCACAGACTCGTCACCTGAATGTCCCACTGTCACCACCGACCCGTGCCCCCTCCCAGGACAGCCCCCGGGCAGGCGTCAGAGCCCACAAGTGACCACCAAAGTACAGCTGGGGCAAGGGTTTGGTGCTGGGCAGGGAGGCAGCTTCTGCCCATGGCCAGCACCACGAGGGGCTTGGACAGGGCAGTGCAGAGGCAGGAGGGCAGTTGGGGGTACCCTCAGCAGGGACGAGGCCGTGGTGTCCAGGCAGGGACCCCCATCCGCTGCCCTGGTCCTTCCCAACACCAGGGCTGTCTCCAGCACTGCAGCCCATCCCCTGCCTGCCGCTGCCAGCCGTGGGCAGCGAGTGGCTGACCAGAGGGGGAAGCTCTCCCCGGACAGCGGCACAGTCAGGGAGGGGCTGAGAAACCACCCCAATCCTGAGCGAAACCTCAGCAGATAGGGAGGGAAGTGCCCACCCTTGGCGGCGGTACCTACCCAAAAATACATCATCATGTCAGCGGCGGGGGCTGAGGCGCTCTGCGGGGGTCGGTGGGAGGGCGATGGGCTGCTCCCGACGCGGGCTGCACTGGCCACCGCTCCTCCTGGGTGGGCTCTGTCCCCTCCGGCTGTCGGGCTCCAGCGCCGAGGCCCGGCGGTCCCGGAGCCCTGCGCTCTCACCTCCCTCGCTCGCGGCTGAGCTCGCCGCGCTTCAGAGCCGGCGTCCAGCCTCCGACATGCCGCTGCGGAGGGCAGGGGCCGGCCGCGGGGTAGCCCCGGTGGGCAGTGCCTTATCCACCCCAGGGAAAAACGGGAGAGCAAGAAAAAAATTAAATCCTCTCCAGTGTCTTCGAGGAGTAAAGGGAAGGGCGAGCGTGTGAAGGGAGGCCAACCCCGGGGTGAGAGGGGTTCTGGGGAGAGGGTCCGGGACCAGGCTGGGCGTCGGGGCCACGGCAGCGGCAGAGTGGGCGCCCGCTGGCGCAGCGTGGGCTCCCGCTGACACTCCGAGGAGCCGATGTCCTGCCTCAGCATTTTTCAAGCTACCCTGTCAATAAGGGAATCCGCCGCTCACAGTTAACCTGCGAGGTGCCAGCCGGCTCCCGGCCCCCACCGGCCGCAGTGGGTTCCATAACCCCCTGCTCCCATCGCTGGTCCTGGCCGGCAGGGATGCTCAGCCGTGGTCCGGCTGCGATGACGTGTCCTGGGAGGCCCAGCGTCCCCTCCCTCTTTTGGGAGCAACCGAGCAGCAGCCCGAGGGGGACAGAGCCAGCAGCCACCAGCCCCTGTGTGCAATGGGGAGCAATGGGGAGAGTCAGTGCAGCTCGGGATGTGGCCACCATGGACTGCACGAGAGGGCACCCAAAAATCCCCACCGGCACCAGGGCAGCCACTCCTTCCTTGAGCCCCAACATTGTTCCCCCAGCAGACCCCCGGGACAGAGCAGCAGGACTGGACAGGGGACACAGCGAAGAGCTGGCCACGGAGTGGCCCATGAGCATAAGTCAGGGGGTCCTGCACACAAGCCCCAGCCACCCTTGGCACACAGTGCAGGCTCGGCAGCCAGGCAGTGCTGCTCCTCAGGCACTAAATCTCTGTCCTCCAGGGGCACGGCACAGTGGAAGGAGCAAGAGGACCAAGAGCACTGAACCAGGCAAGGTGGTGAGGGAATAAATAAGGATAAGGGAAGCAGAGGAGTGAGGGGGGCAGCAGATTGGTCTCTGGGGCCCAGCTGGTTCTGACATCTCCAGCCCCATAATCATATTCAGAGCAGCACCAGGCTGGAGGCAGCTCTCCTCCAGCATGGCAATAAATGAGAGCAACACTCTCAATAATTCAGCACCAGGAGAGGGTGATAAAGCAGCAGAGGCACCACTGCAGGCAGCCGGGGCGGGGGGCTCTCTGCTCCCTCTTATATCTCAGTGATCCAAACCCTTTCCTCTCTCTCTGTGCCCTGTAAATGCAACCCCAGCTGTGACTTGGGGTCCCCCCCAGCCTGCCAGACCCCCCAGCCCTGCTGTATGGAACAGACAGAGGGGTCCAGTGCAGCAGAACGAAACTCCTCCATCACCAGCAGACAAAACCTGGGGGGTCACCAGGCAGGGCGCAGAACCGTCCTGGAGCCAGAGCAGGGGCAGCAGCAGGAGTACCTCTCCAGCTCTCTTCCCAGCACCATTCCATCTTCTCCCATTGCAGCCCCCTACACCTGCACAAACGGAGCCCAGAGCCCCTGTGCCACATCCCAAACCTCTCACCCAGACGGGGCACGGGGCAGCTGAGCCGCAGGACGCTCACCCCGCTGCCTTCCCCTCCACCGCGGACACATCTCTCCAGACACAACCAGTGGCCACAGCCCAGCACGCTCTGGCTGCCCCAGGACTGACCTGTGATCTCCGACCCCACACACAGCAGGACACTGGGAGGGAGCGAAGCCGTCGCCTCAGCACAGGAAAGACATCAGTGAAGACACGGGTGCCAGGGTGGGGGCAGCCCCGGCCCCACAGCCCTCTGTGCTGCGGCTGACCAGCACATGCCCCCAGGCTCACAGCCACAGCCCAGCCTTCGTCCCGTTCATCCTGCTCGTGCTGCCTGCAAGCCTTGCTCCCACACAGCCTCTCTACTCCTTCTAGTAGCTCTTTTTCCACGTTTCCCACGGGATCTCAGGACCCTTCCAGACCACAATCCCCTCCCAGCAGGTCACGTCCGTCCTTGTCCTGTATGTGCCAAGGATGGGAGTGTTCCTCTGCCAGACACCTCTTCATTGTTTTGCATGTTGGCAGCCCCTGTAGCACAGTGCCACTGCCTTGGCCCCCATCACCCCTGGTCCCACTGACAGCCCCAGCCCATGCCAGGGCCCAGAGCAATGGGTGCACCAGACCCATCCTCTCCAGCCCCTCGGCTTTCTTTGCTCCTCTACTTCACTGGCTTTGACGGGGAAGCACAGGTTGTACTGTACTCAGTGGGATGGACCTCCGTCATGGGATCCTCCTACTGCTGTGAAGTCCAGCAGCGTGAGGGTAGGACAGGAAGGAGCCATCCACGCCTGACAAGCAGGCACCAGGCTGGCAGAGGGCATCTGGTCTGGCCCACCTTCCGCACACATCAGCCATGACCTGCCTCAGCCCAGGCACACTGTGAGCTGTTGTGACGCCTCCCAGAACCTCGGGGACAAACATCTCCTGTGGTGGGCAACTGCCAGGTCAGGGCCAGAATGGGGCTGTGGGCTGCTCTTCGCCCCCAGTAAGGACAGGGTCCCTGTCTCCTCCAGGGATGGCTCCTGGGAGCCGCACAGAGTATGGACAGACAGCAAGTCAGCATACACGGACACTCACAGGCACGTCAGTCTCAGCTCTCCTCATGCAGGATTCATGTCTTCACGTCACACCTGCGTGGGGCTCAACACCGGGGGGGAGCCAGGGGCCGCTGGCAGAGGGGAGTGGGCAGTCTTCCTCCCGTCCCTCCCCCATGCACGGCTCTGTGCCCACCAGCCCCTGCCTGATCCCTGTGCCACAGGCTGAGGGTGCTGCCCTGCCCTGGCCGGCCCCGCGCCAAGCACCCATTGCCAGCCCCACACATGCAGGTGTAGCGTGCAGGAGGGACCCCGGGAGCAGCCAAGGCAGAGCCCAATGCAGCCACTGGGATCCGAACCCTCCATACCTTTTATTCAGCCCAGCTCCTCCCGCGGTGCTTGCACTGGGCTCTCTAGAAAAGACTGGGAAGAGGAGTAAGAATTAAAATCAATGATCATCATCACTAACCTGTTACAGTCAATGCTGTCTGCTCATCGACTGCACAATGTTGGGATATGAGCACGGACGTGAGTGTTATTCCCCGGGCACTGGGAAGCCTGTGCTGGTCAGGAGCTGGTGGCCAGGCCAGGGGCTCAGCCCAGCACAGCCAAGCAGCATCAGCGCCCACCAGTGCCATGCCCAGGGTGATGGGCACAGGCACACCCTGCCCCTTCAGCTCCACCAGTGCATCTCGAACCCAACCCAGCTCCCACAGACCATGGGTCCCTTCCTCGGCTCCCCCAGAACCCTGCAAGCACAGCCCCACACACCTCCATGGGGTGGGACAGGGCACAGCTGTCATCAAAGTGCTGGCTGCACATCTGGGTTGGTGTGCCCCAAACCCTCTGCCCACCCCAGCACGGTGACACGCTCCTGCGAGGAGCGATCCCTGCGGCACACGGCTGCGCTGCTGTCCTGGCTCTGGGCACTTCTTGGAAATTAAGCCAAATTTCAAAGAAAACTTCCTGAAAGCTGCACTTCAACTAATTGGCTTTCGCAGCATGGCCAACGCAAACATTCATCAATCATGTTAGACCCTCAGAAATAATGAGAATGGCCGATACATGTCGAGAGTGGTTAAAGAATGAGGGGGGGCTCTGTGTGTCTGTACCCGCTGCTTTGGAGGCCTGGAAGTGCTGAGTCCCACCCGCCCAAGAGCTCTGCTCCCAGCCACTGGAGCTGTGATCCTCAGCCCCCACTGCAGGAGCAGCACCCCAAGATGAAGGTGCCGAGTGCGGGTTCAGGGAGCCCATGCCTGGACGCTGCTCCAAGCTCACGGCCGATCCCAGTGAGCACACGGCCCACAGAGGGTCCGGAGGCTCCTCCGGTGGCGGCTCAGGAAGCACAGAGACTGTTCCCCGGCACTCGTGTTAGCAAACACGGTTCTCAGCTGCACAGCAGGATAATCAATTATGGTAATTCCTGCCTCAATGAATCAGATTCATGGAGGAGTACAGCTCATTAGGCTGGTGCTGACTTCCATTAGCACTCTTATGATAAAAACCCTCCAAACACTCGCACCCAGCATGATGCATTCACCAGGCTGGGGGTCTCCCCTCCACCCAGGCCAGGGCAGACCCAGCTGTGGGACATGGGTGTCCTATAAAAGATGGTTGGGAACTCCCTGGTTCCCAGCAGCTGCTCCTCTACTCTGCACCTGCAGGCCTGGCAGAACCGCCTGCCCCAGCCACCACTCCTGAGCTTTTCCATAGCTTCTCCCAGGAAGCGCCCACCAGGATCCCGGCTGGGATCAGGAGATGGCACAGCAGGCCCAGAGCACTCCAGCAGCGGGGCTGGGAGTGCTGGTAGTGCTGGGAGCCCAGTCTGCCTGTTCCACAATGAATAATTGATGCCGCACGCTCCTGGGGGAGGCTCGTCGATGGGTAACGCCGCATTTCCCAAACACATTTCCCAAGGAAGGCGCCTTCTGAGAAGCTCCCCACAGCAATGTGGGACGCGGCAGCCAGGATGTGTTTCCGCTGGGATGTGCCACACTTGCTGGCACAGACAGGGAATCGCCAAGCCCAGCTCCAGCCCAGGCAGAAACCTCTGGTGGTCCCAGTGCCACGGGGAGCGGGATGCTCAGCGAGAGCCTCCCTGTCTGCACGGGCCAAAGTGGGAGAGGGAAACCCCTGGCAGAGCATTGATGGGAGGCAGGCAGGAGCAGCTCTGGGCATTACTGGGGAGATCTTGCTGCAGTCTCTGCTTTTCTGGCACAGGTCTGGGCTGACCAGCGACCTGGAGCCTCGCAAAGCCTCAAAGGGACTCACTGCCGGAACAGGTGATCCCAACCCAGGTAAAACCACTCGGATGTGAATCAGGGGGTCTGCACAAGAAATGCAACCTGTGTCACCCAGCTGCATGGATCCCATGAAAGCTGCACCTCATCATCCCCTACACCCACGCTGCAACCTGAGGCAGGCCTGGCTCTGATCAGCTGGGAAACTTCTTGGTAGTTTCTCAAAGTACATTTTAACCCCCGTTCTCTCCACCAAAAATCCTAAATTAATTTTGCTTTTAATTAAATTCATTAGCAAAGATTATCTGGCTGAGGAACAATAATGTCCCACCCCTCCCCCCACAGCCCTCTCTATTTATATCCCCATATACAGAACAGCAGTGAATATTTCTTTATGGGCCATTAAAGGTTTAATGTTTAATTTATAACCACCTTCTCCGGCGGGCGGGATGGCCAGGCACAATGTCAACATTTTTAATTAAATGAGAAGGGATTTTTTTTTTTTTTCAGCTAAGGAATATAAAACATCCCATTCCCAGCAGCATTGGAGGCAGGGGCAGGAGGGGCAGGGGCTGGGGCTGGGGCAGAGGCTGGCTCCTGCACAGCAGCTCTCAGGCCATGTTTCCCCACTGTCCCGCTCTGCCCGTGGCCAAGCCAGGGCCGTTCCACTGCTGGCCAAGAGCTGAGACGTGAGCTGCTCGGGCAGCACCCAGAGGAGCCCTGGTGGGGAGGGTAAGGGACCATCACCAGGACAGCTCTAGGACTGCTCAGGAGAGTCCTCCAACCAGCAGCTCGGGTCTGGGAAGAGCAGTCCCATCCTGGGGACAGGGACAAGACATAGTGCTGTCCCCGCTTTGGGAACCCCCTCCCTGATACGGCTGCGAGGCCCGGCAGGGGCCGGGCATGGGGCTGAGCACCAGCTCCGGTGCGGGTCCCTCGGGGGCAGAGGCGAGACCGCGGCACTGCGACACTCGGCACAGCCCATGCCACATCGCTGGTCACCAAACCCCGCCTGAGTAACAGCTGTGAACCTCCCAGCCGAAATCCTTCCTGCAATTTCTGCTGGTCACCGGCACCTCCTCCCACCCGGTGACTGCGGCTCCTGTGGCATCACCACCTCCTTCCTGCCGGCGAGGAGATCAAAGCGCTTCCAATGCCGAGTCGTTCGTGGAACCCGCTGGCAGAGCCACATGGCACCCGCTGGCACAGCAGGCACCGCCGGCGGAGTCTGGCACTCCTGGCTCATCCCACTGGCACCCCTCCCACAGCCCCTCATCCCACCCCCGTCAGACACGGGGCACAGGAGCTACAGGGGAGCACGTCGGGCTGTGCTGCCAGCATCGACAGCCTCAGCAGGACAGCGCAGCCCTTCCCGCCTGGACAGTGGCGAGGGGCAGCTCCGAGCAGGCAGGTTTCCATTAATGGAGTATTTTATCTTACAGGAGAGATTAAATCTCTGTACAGAGAAGCGCAAAAGCGCTGAATCAGCAGCTAGCTGGGGGTAGCAGGTTCAGCCACGAGCATTTGGCTCCAGCAGAGCCCGTCAGTGCTTCATCCTCCTGCACCCACACTCTGTCAGACACTGCCAGTCCTGAGCACCCCCCGCACACCCTGCTCCCTGCCCTTGCAAGTGCTGGGATGGCCGGAGGAGCCGCAGGCAGCTCCAGTCTCCTCACACTGCCTGGCAGCCCCACGCCAGCCCTGCGCTGCCCTAACAGACCCCGAGCGAGCCAAGCGCCGGTGGCATGGGTGAGCTGCCTTTCTCCCTCCCTTGTCATCCTCTGCACAGCACGGACGCGCTGGCAGGAGGTGTCCCGGCACAGCTGCCACGTCCACAGCAGCATTCCAAGGTGCGGCCCTCAGCCAGCAGGTCCCCAGCCCATCCCTCCCCGCGGGCTCTGCTCCCACCCACACCCCAACAGCGTGCCGCACAAAGCCACGTCCCTGCTCCCACAGGCATGACTCTCATGCCCAGCATCGGCTGTGCTGGCCCCAAAGCCGAGGAGGAGGCAGAGCGGTCACTCGCTGCCCACGCGCCCACACACGTATGCTCACGGGAGCAGGCGTGCAAGGGCCGGCTGCAGGGAGCCAGCAACGGAGCAGGGATGGCACTGTGCCGCTCACTAAAAGCATGAGTGTCACTAAATCAATAATTCATTTACTTTAATGAGATAAGTACTTGGAAAACTAATTGCAAACCTGCTCCATTTACTCCAACCCGTTACAGCCTTTAATGTAAATGGCAGGAATGCTGCTGGAGGAAGGGGAAGGGCTTTGGGTGGAAGATTGTGTGGTCCTTTCCCTTCTTCTAAGAAAGAGAAATATCAGTCATCGGCTGGGACAGTAGAAGCCAAAAGAGCCAGTGGAATCACCATGTGCAAGTGCCAGTGACAGAACCACTGCATGGAAGCGCTGACGGCGGAGCGAGGGAAAACCCAGTCCCATCCCTGGAGTCACCACTGTCCCTCTGCCCATGCTGCCACCACAGAGGGGTCTGCCAAGCCAGGATGGGGCTTCACGCTTTTCCTGTGCCACGGACTCCCATCTGGAGCCCTGCTGGATGTGCACCCGCTGCAGGTGGTCACTGTAATGATCTGTCGCCGTTCATTATAAACCCACGGCCTATCTCTGGCACAGCATCCCCCAGTGCCGGCAGCTGCCAGCTCCTCTGCCTCAGCCGGTGCTGCCCCTTCCCACCCCTCCGGCCCCTGGCAGCCCCCATGTGCCCAGGGAGCCAGAGTGGGCAGGGGCGTCCTGGCAGGCCCCAGCACTTTCCTGAAAAGGAGTCGTGGCTCCCAGCAGCAAAGCCGCTGCGTTCCTGAACCGCAGCCGGAGCAGGAGCTGGGTGCCAAGGGCTCACTTCTCGCTTGCTGGAGCAAATGGCAGGTCATAAAAAGGAACTGTGACAGAAGAGAAAATGTTCCAGAGTCCACAAGGACCAGTCCAGGGTAAATCCATCTGCTCAGCAATTTAGCTAGAAAATCCTTTCCAATCATCCGTGCTGCAGGTCCTTCATCCCCAGCCGGTGGCTCCAGTCAGGGCCTTTCCCACTCCAGCAGCTCACATGGAGGTCGTGGTGCGTGGTGATCCCACAGCACCTCCATCGGGGACACTCAGGCAGGGCTCACACCTCGGGGAGGGGTCACATCAGCCCTTGCAGGGGGTTTGACAGTGGCACTGGCTACAGGGACTCTTTCCCAAGCTCTTGGCTCACTCAGAAGAGCACGCCATCCTTCCCAGGTTCCGTGTTCACGGCACCATTTGCGGGATGCAGGAGGGCTCCCAGGCAGTGCAAATTCCCCTTAGAGCTCCATGGCCAGGCCTCACACCTCCCGTGGGCAGCAGCAGGGAGGCTGCCCTGGGAGCCACGGCCGAGGAGAGCTGGGATAATCCTGCCTGGCTGAGAACTCCACAGCTCAGCCTTGCACAGGCGCTGCAAAGATTTCCCTGCAGGCATCCCACTGAATCCCACCTCAGCCACTCCTGTCTCACAGAAAATCAATGGCAAGCATCTCAATTAATCACACCAGGGGCAAATTGATTAGGAGCCTAAATAAGGTCAACATGGTTGTCTGCTTATAGGGTGGGACCCCTTAATCATCATTTTATCTGCGGCGGGTTGCGGAACCGGCAATCACAGCAGCTCAGGAGCACAGAGGGATCTGCACTGAACTCCTGCAGCTTCGAGGGCCAGTGGCACTGGAGCTGCATTCCAGCATGCGGCAGCCACCAGGCATGGGCAGCTGGGAGCCCTGAGTGGGGACAGTGACAGCCCCAAGCAGAGCCTGCAAGGCCCAGATGTCACTTTCCAAGGGGAAAAAACGCAGCAAAGCACTGCTCTGGGTACAGCACGTCCCTCTGACCGACACCAGCTGGGGGGTTCCTTTGGTTTCTACTGTGCCAGCCGATGACTGATAGTTCTGTTTCTTAGAAAACACCATCTCCCACCCAAAAGTCCTTCCCCTTCCCCCAGCAGCATTCCTGTCACTTATGTTGAAGGCTGTGGTGAGGCTGGAGTAAGGGACAGAGCCGTGACTGCTCCTCTGGTCCTCACGACCCCTGAGTGCTGCCCACAACTCCTTCAGCACTAGACACACCTCACTCACTCCCTCACCTGCTGCTGCCCCAGCCACCCGCTGCCCCCTTTTGTTGTAAATACTGGTATAAATATTATAATTTGGTTTAATATTTAATATAGTCAGGTTAAATAAGCATTCCCAGCCCCATAAATAATCATTAACAGAGGATTCTAATTGTGCTGTTGGGATCCGGCTTCATGACTTATTTAGCGGGCAGACGCTCTTCCCCTCCACGCTCCCCACACGCTGTAAATTAACCTGTGGTTCAACCTCTCCATGAGAACCTAGTGGGACACGGCACAAGGAGACAGATCCACACTGGGATGACACCAGGATGTGGAGCTAGGAGAATGTCTGGGATGAAGCCAGTGGGGACAGAGGGACTAGAGCGGCTGGAGGAGCCTGCGGGAACATGGAGCAGATGAGCAGGACGAGACCATGAGAGAAGATCATGGATATTGGGACATCCTTCGCTGTGGACACCTGGGCACAGAGTGAGCCCTAGAGCAGAGGTAGGTGAGCCATGGACAAGGAGCACCCACCCACCCTGCTCACCCCGGGGTGGCATCAACAGGGACACAGAGACACAAAATGCGGCCAGGCGAGCGGAGAGCAGGGGAGGCTTTTATCCCAACCACAAACCTACTGTGAAATTGATCGGAAATAATAGCAAAAAAAGAAACAAACCCCAAAGCACCAAACCCAACGCACAGGGAATTGGCCAGGGGCGAGCGTTCTGAAAGCTCTGAGCGGAGACACGAGGACAAGCAAAGTGCAGGAAAACCTCCGTGTGAGTGTTTTCCCCTCGAGGGATGTACTGATGCAGTGCTGTAAAAAAAGACTGGGGTTTTCTTTATGTAGCTTATTTCCATCTTGAAACAAAAAACGACAAAAGTAAATGGAAAGAGCCTCCTCTCCAGTGAGCCCTGCTGCAGCCACTGTGCGGGACCCGTGGGTGCCCTGGGCTCTGTGCCCGGGCAGGAGCAGCTCTGCGTGCCCAGCTCCAAAGGACACAGTGTGCACCCCAGGAGGAGCGGGGATGCCAGCCCCAGGGAAACAGGCACGTCCTGCTCCCACTGACGCCATCAGGATGGTCACGTTTAGGGTCTATCCCCCAAGTGTGTCCTGTGCCTTCTGGATGTTAGCCCTGGGAGGTCTCCTATCTCACTGAGAGATGCAGCAGAGGGGACCAAAAGTGACAGTCCTTCTAGAGCAGTTTTCCTGTCTCTGGCACGTCTGGTTCAGGCCCTGCTCATCCCGAGACATGGGTACCCCAAACAGTGCCAGTCCTGGCTCTGGGCTGGAGCTCTACAGGAAAGGTCCTGTTCTATCTTTATTTGTCAGGATTTATATGAAAAGGGGATAGTTCAGCTCTAAATGTAATGATTTGGAAGAACAGCCCTCCAGTGGCCTCCTCAGCTAGCATGGTGTCAATACCATCGACTGCTAAAAAAACCCTGATAGCCCTGGCCCAGCATGGTGGGGGAATGCTCCTTCCTGCTCTAAGACCCCAAACAACCTCTGCTCCAGGTCCCCAAACCACCTGGGCACTGAGTCTCCAAACCACACCCTGTACCTTGGCCATGGGCAGCACGGGTCTCCGTGCACTCCAGAGGAGAGAAAGCGAGAGCTGCCTGTCTGTGGGGATACACCAGGATCACCTGGACAGGTAACACCGGCACGGCACAACGCTCTGTCCTGCCATCCTACTGACCTTCCCAGGACAGGAACAAAAACCAAATGGGGAAGGAAATGATCAAACACGAGTCCACAGTTAGGGAGGAAGAGTTATTCAGCTCATTGAGTCTGACTTAACAGAGAAGAAATAAAGTGTTTTAAAATTAACGGCACAAATGTCAGCCCCATTGTGGGGATATTAAACTCTACAATTATTTGACGACCTTCTGCAGAGTTCCGCCCCTCATCCTGCCTGGAGCGGGGCGAGCATGGACAGCACTGGGGCGGCAGCACCTGCTGCAGTGCAGGAGAGGTCCCCAGCAGCTTCCCGGGGCCCCAGCAGCCCCCCCAGCACAGCCCCCCTCCTCGCTGCCGGGATGCTCTGCCGACCCTCTGCATGTGCTGTGCCAGGCAGCTGCTCCGTGTGCCAGTGGCCGCCCAGCCCCCTGCCAGTGCTCACCAGGGAAGCTGCTGCTCCTGAGAACACAAACCCTCTCCTCGCAGCCTGCCTGGCACAGGTAGAGGCTACAGGGCATCCTGGTCACAGGTCCCCTTGGCCAGGTGAGCAAAGGGCACCGGGCAAAGCCTGGCCAGTGCGGCATCACTCGGCCCCTCCAGCATTGAAATCACCCTCACAGAACCCATCCAGGAGCAGAGAAACACACACTGTTCCTGTAAAAGTGACTGCAAATCCCCAAAGACTCTTCCTGATGCTGGCAGGGACTCTGCCGGAATCTGCCACTGGGAACAGGATTAGTACGTGGAGTGCAGTGCTCTGCAAGCGAGGCCACTGCGGCAAGCGAGTGGTGGCTCTGCTGCCACAGCGAGGGGCACGTGGGGGTCACAGCGAGGGTCACAGCGAGGGTCACAGCTTGCTCCCGTGTCCCCTGCCCCAGCAAAACCATCCCTGAGACACTTTGGGAGCTGGAGCGGTGAGCAGATGCTCTGGAGCTGAGGGGCTCGGGGAGCACACGTGAACACACGTGTGATAGGAGGGAGAACACGCGTGTGCACAGGGCAGCATGTGTGGCACAGCAGAGCAGAGTTATTTGTAAATAATCCTTAATCAATACGATTTGCAGGCCTGGATGGTTCAGTGGATTCCAGGCAGGGACAACGGCAATCTCCACTCTTCCACTTCTCAATTACAGCTTCGAGGAGAGAAGCAGGAACTGGCCAGGGTGAATTAGAGAGACTTCTGTCACGTTTAATATCACTTCATTTTGCAGACTGCTGATGCAGCAGGATTTCACAGCTTGGAATTTATGGTTCTTTTGAGAGACATGCGCAAAAAAGGAGGAAAAAATACCCTGCCATCAGCACAAAACCATCAACTCTGCTGGGAAAGATCTGGGGTCTGGGGGAACCCCCAGGGATCCCCAGGGGAGCAGAACTCAACAGGGCTGGGGTGCAGCACCTGGCTTCTCAGCTTCAGGTGAGCACATCAAGGGGTCCTGGGAGACCCAGAGCTGCCCTCTGGCTGGGGTGTCCGTGTCCCCCCGGTCCCTGCTCGCTGCACTCCACTCACGGCTCCCGGGGAGCAGCGGTGCCGGCAGCGCCAGGGACGGTGTTACACGGTGTTATTCGGCCCCAAGGGGGTTTTATGCAAAATGACACACAATATAAATGACTGTTGTAAACAGAGAGTTTAATAAAGGGCTGTGTGTGAATTTTACAGCCTCCCCAAGGATAATTAAAATTATTTATCTACTTACCTAGCTTGCCACCAGAGCAGTCTATTAATTATTATCTATTACACAGGGCCTGCTTTGCATGCTGCCGGAGCACTGCCTGCCACCAGCACCCACAAGAAGGCACAGCAGCACCGGGAGGGCTGCGAGCCATCACGATCCCAGGGTGATGCTGGGGTGCTCTGAGCCCCTCACAGACCCTGTGGGAGCATGAGGTACTCAGGATCAGGTGTTACTCTACCAACCTGTGGCCAGATTTTTAAAACCTGCTTGGTTTCAAAAAACAGCAGCTCCCCAGGGCCAGGAATGCAGTGGAGCCCCAGGCACAGGGTGAGACAACGCTCTCCCTGCTCAACTCCAGCACTGGGCAGCCACAGGCACCAGAGACGGTTGAGGGACATGCCACCAGTATCCCCTGATCGGGGCCAGAAGCCTCCAAGAGAGCGCAGAGGGGCACCAAGGGGCTTCCCGGAGTGCCTGAGCGCGGCAGAGAGGGCTCACGAGAAGAGGCGGCTGCGCACCCGGCGCGCCCGGTGCCGCAGCGGCCGCCCCGCAGTAGCCTGGCGCAGTGCTACCTGCTCCTCTCCATCTATTAGCGTGACAGAGCAATCATCAGCGCCGAGGCTCCAGGATCCCCCGGCTCCTCTCTGCACACAAGGAGACCTCAGGGGGCTCCACTGTGCGGGTACTTAACGTTGCTTTATTAGCTTAATAAACCCAGCGATGCCGCCAGAATGTCCGAACGGGCCGCAAGCCTCCCGGCTGCAGGAGCGGCCGGAGTGGTCAGCTTGGCCACGGCTCGGGCAGTCAGCACGGCTCCCGCAGCCCGGCCGGCACCCAGAGCCCTTGGCGAGGCACGGCCCTGAAGCCGGGGGCCCAGAGCAGCCTGCTGGGAGCGAAGGATCCAGCTGCTCCCTGCCATCGTGGGCACCACGAGCTGTCAGCTCTGCCAGCGTGCCATTAATCACTGCCACAATTGCTTTCCCTGCCGTCCTGCGTGGTCCCAGCACTGCCCTCAGCAGCCCCAGCGCCTGCGTGAGCGGGGCTGCTGTGGCACCTGCTGCTGCTGCCAGCGCCAGCCCTGCCGTGACCTCCTGCAGCCCCCAGGACGCACTGGGACAGGCTGTGTCCAGGAGCTTCCTGGGGCTGACTAAGCCCCAGCGGGTCCAAGTCCTGGTAGTGAGGTCCTGGCTGATGGCACAGGGCACAGCGGCCCCAGAGGCTGGTGGCAGCTCGGCAGAGGAGCCTGTTGTCTTTCAGCAGCCGTGGAGGCATCAGGGCTGCATGAGAGTGGCTCCATCATTAGGAGCTGGAGTCCCTTAGCAGCCTGCTGGGGGTATTTTCATCTCCCAGGTGGCTCCCCTCCCTCAGCCCTGCAGGTCCTGGTTCGCGGCAGTGCCGGCTTCTCTTTCATCCTGCACAGTTACGCTTCCAGTCTCACAATCTAATCAAAGCCGCGTGATCGAATTCCAGGTCATTACTCAAGGAAAGAGACCCCCCACACTGGCAGCAAGAACTCCAACCCAATTACGGCGTGCCCAGTGCTTCCACCAGCTGCCTGCCATGTGCCGGCCTCGGCGGGCCCTGGTGCCATAAGCAAGATGCAAAAATGTCAGTGGAAGCGCTTGAAGGCTGTGCCAGGGCATTCTGGTCAGTACGGGCTCTTGGTGAGGTGGGGCAGCTGCTCGTGCTCAGCTCCCAGCAGCACCAAAGCAGCTCTGAGCTCTGCATCCTCCTTCTCTCCTGTCCCCCTCCAGGACTGCTGGCACGGGGCCGAACTGCCCCGCGGAAACGGGTTGGTGGTGGCTGTCACACTAGGGACAAGGTCCTCAGCACAGGGAATCCCTGTGAACTCCAAGCGAACACATCACAGCCACCTGCACCCCCCAGCGCAGACATGCACGTTTCAGATGTTAAATACCAAATAAAATCACCTTAACCAAGCCAGGATTGACTCCAGTGGGAGAGTCAGCCTGGGCTCATGGGGAGGACAAGTCCCCAGGGAGGCTGCTGGTGATCTGCTCTGACGTGGGCAATGCCAGCAGGTCCCAAATGCTGCTGAGGACCCTGCTGGCACAGTGGGCACCAGCCAGGCTGCCACAGCAACAAAATCCCACCAGACTAACCAGGCTCTGCCAGCCCATGGGTCAGGAGGGGCCAATTCCTGCACCCCCAAAGACCACTGCCTTGGGACAGAGCCTGAGCCGCTGGGTTGAAGGCGGTGCAGCAGAAGCCAGGGCTGGCGTAATTCCCAGGTGAAGTCAGAAGGCACTACAGGCACCACAGCTGGGATTTGTACTGATGCACCTGCCCCAGCACCAGTGCAGCGAGCAGAGAGGGGCAGCAGCCTTCGGACAGCCCCTGAACGCCCCCCACCAGGGGTCACGCTGCGCTTGCCAGAACCAGAGCAAGCAGGGCTCAACCCCGGCCGTGCCACCTTCCCCTCTGTGCCTGCACCAGCCCCAGCCTCCGGGACACCCATTGTTTGTTCTCCCCTGACCCACGGTGGCACGGGGCTGCTCGCCCTCCATTATGGAGAGAGCTCACGCTGCAGTTCCGTTGAGCTTGCAGAAACAGCGGCCTCTGAGGAGAAACCCACCCTGGCACGGCCGCGCTCCTTGGGATGATGGACGATTATGGACCATCTGCACTTCCAGGAGGGTATGGATTTATGGGCAGCACAGACAGTTTGCAGAGCGTCCATTACTATAACTCACTGGCCTCTCCAAAGCTGGGGTGATCGGCCCCTCCGCTGCTGCTGCGGGGAAGTTTGGGTTAAGTGCTGGCAAGAAGGAAAAGTGATTTCCCAAACTGTTTTTTACATCTGCGCAGCCGGGGAGAGCCACGGGTGTTTCCATCCCAGCTGCACTGCCTGTAGGCACCACAGTTCCCTGACACTGGCCCAGGTTCACTCCAACAGCCCCAGCCCTCTCTCCCTGCTGCCCACGGGCCCCTGCCAGCAGCAGCCCCTTCCTTGTTCCCCCTTCTCGATCCCCCTTCCTGTCACCCACCACTTCCACCGGGAAGAAATCCCCACCAGCAGGACCAAGGATCGACCAGCACGTCCCAGGAGCAAGTGGGTGGAAGGAGGCAGCAGATGGGACCTCTGAGCACGGAGAGAGATACATGTTGAATAACAATGGTGAATTCCCCTGAGCTCTGGTGTTTTTAATGCTGGATTAGGCTGTCAGGCAGCAATTAAATGGGGTAATAAAAAGCTAAGTGCTCATATTTCAAGGTTCCTGCCTCCTGCGCGGTGGGGAGGAGCAGGGCAGGGGGCTGCTCTGCTCCCCACGGGGTCCAGCCTGGTGTTTCCGAGGAAGAGCAGAGGAACTTTTCAAAGGAAGTTTGTAGGTGCTGCCGAGACACCCCCAACCCTGCAATGCTCCCAGCCTGCTCGTGCTGCCTCTCCCACGTGGCCAGGAGCAGGCTGGCTTGGCCTATTCTAACTCCCCTCTCCCGCAGGATCCAGAAGCATCCCACGAATGCTTCCCCTTCCCATCCCAACCCCCACCCCCCGGCCCATCACGCTGTATCACATGTAATGAACCTCTGTGCTTTTTTAACCTCGTCGTGCAACCGCTGGTTGGAGCCCAGCTTTATCAGTTTTTATCCTGTGTAATATTCATCACGCTGGTTTATTTATGGGCCTCCTCTTCGGGAAGGTATTTTTCAGGCCTAGTGAATAAAACATAAGGCCGTGCGGGTTGTCAGAGGGAATGCGGCTCCTCTGATGTCAGCCTGAGTAACGGCCTTTAGTTTTCTCCAACGACTGCACTTTGAGAGAAATTTATTTGTATTTGGGTTCCCGTTGGTTGGTGAGATGTGAATTCTTTTTCCTTCAGAATAAATGAGGCTTCAGCTCTACGGCAAGGGGTGGGAGCGTGATGGGCGGGTGCGGACCCTTGGCCCCGGGAACAGCACAGGAGAGGGACCCCAGAGGGGCCCGGGGCTCTCCGGACACCAGCACACACCAGGCAGGAGCTGCACATCCCCGGTACTGCAGGAGCCCAGCCACGACACATGGAAGAAGGCTCCTGCCTTGGCCACGCTCTCAGAAACACCTTTGGTGTTAGAAAAGCCGATTCCCTGGATAGCGGCTGCTTCTGCTGCGGGCAGGGACCACAGGCACACACCTGTGGAGGAGGTAAACCCCTCCATGCCGGGCACTGCGACCTCCTCGAGCTCACGACGCTGTGTCCTGGCAGGAGGGACAGGGCTGGGTCCTGCCCCTTCCACGTGCCAGGCAGCGAATGCCACCCCGCCTGCTCCCTGCCGGCAGAGTTTGGCTGCTCTGCAGGTAAGGAGAGGGATAAGGTCACCCGAGAAGCTGCCCTCTCACACCAGAAGCACGCGAGGGAAGGCAAAGAAGGCAGAATCCCCCTTTCCGGCTGAGACCATCACAGGCAAACGCCAGCACAGCAAACACCGCTCACAGGCTGTAGCCTCCACCTGCACCGGACACCCCCCTCCACGGGGGATGTTCCACTCACGCTCCGGCAGAGCCTCGCCCCGCTGCCCAGCCCGCCTGCTCCCCTCTGCCCTGGCACCCCCTCCCACCTGCCCGGTGGGTCACAGACCCACGGACACGGGGGTGGGCACACGCAGCCCCGCACACTCGCGGCACCGGCAGCAGCTGCTCCCCGAGGCGGGGGCAGGCTCCGCACACGGCACAGCCCGGCGGCGCCACCGCACCGTGGGGCAAACCCTTCCCCGAGCTGGGTAAGGAATTCTGGCCGTGACCCAAAACTCCTATTAACAAATCAAACCATAAAAACCCACAGCCGCGGCCAGGAGATTTCCCTCCATCAGCTGCTAATTTATGGGGTTACTGGTGTCAGCGGTTTGAAAGCAGCAAAATCCCATCAAAGAGCCGCCCCAACTCGGCGCTGGGCACTTGAAAACAATCACAAACACGCTTCTGAGGAGGCTGCTTGGGATGCAATTCCTTGATGTTTAATTATTAATATTCCAGGCAAACAAGTTAAATTCTACTGAAGAGAAAGAGAAGCCAGAGTTCGAAGTGAGCTGAAGGAGCATCATAAATCACCCTGGGAAGTGTTTGGCAGGAGCCCCACTGGAGCCACTCGCGCCGACAAGGAAGAGAGGGTCTGCCGTGCCCCGGGAATCTCGGCGGGGAGAACAGGGGACCAGCGGCACATGACGCTCCTGAGACACGGAAAGGCTCTGGAGCAGTTTCCAAAGCTCTGCGGCTCTGCACTCCCTGGACAGACCAGAAGCAGCGAGGGGGACGAGCACAGCGGCTCCATCCACGCAGCGCTGGCTGCGGCTCTGCCCTCCCCGCCGGTCCCGGCTCTCCCGCACCGCCACGCTCCGCCGTCGGCACCCGGCGCAGCTCCGCGCTGCCTCCCCTGTCAGTGCACCTCTCCGACAGTGACTGATGCACCTCATCGCCCTCGGCACCACATAGGCTGCTCTTAACACAGGTGTTTCTTAGCCCAGAGTATCCGGGGACATCCCGCCGGCTTTCCAGACTCCGCCTGTCCCCTCAGCACCCCCAAGCTCTGCCTGAGGGATCCTGGGGCTCGATGTGCCACAAAGCCAGTGCTTGGTGCCCAAATGCTGGCAGCGCAGCACCTCCTGCCTATACCCATTCTGGGGCCAAATCCACGCTTTTCTACCTTTCTCCAGCTTCCAATTTCTTTCCCAATATGCCTTCTGAAATCCCTGCACATTCCCTCAGTGCAGTGCAGAGGGAGGACGACAGACAGCTCTGCTGAGCCACCTTATACCTCTTACTGGGATCACAGGAACCACTTACAACCACTTACCGGGGCATCCCTGTTCCCAGATCATGTACTTCAGCATTCTTCCCACTCTCCTGTCCCTCTCCTTTCCCTTCTTTGCAGTTTTGTTTTCCCCACCCAGCAGAAAGGAGAGCAGCCAAGACTTCATGCTGCTTCATCTCGATTCAATCAGTTTTATATCTCACAAATGCATGTGCGGATTTCTCCACTTCTTTATTTGTTCATTAAGACTCCAATAAAAGTGTTATAAAAATGCCCTTTTCTGTTGGTAATTGCAGTTCCTGGTTTAATATGCGAGCAGTGCTGGCTCTCCTCAGAGGCTCCCCGAGCTCTCTGTAAACACCGCGGCTGCCCAGCGCTGCCGGCTGCGGGTCCAGCCAGAGCCCCATTATCCCTCCCCTCTGTCTTTCTGCAGCGCAAGGCTTTTCGCTCTGATGTTTCCCACACTGAGCATCTGCCTCAGGCTGAAATTTTGAGGGAAGTTTTAGCAAAAACAGTTCAAACATTTCCGAGAACAAGGCAGAGGAAAAATGCTGTTTTGACACATTGGGGCAAAAAAGCATTGTACAATCCTGATGCTCAGGAGGCTTCACAGCTCCTGTGGCCAGTAGGCAGCTGGGGCAGGGCTGGAGGCTGTGGGTGTCCCTGGTCCCCACTCCCCCACTGAGCCCCTGCCCACCCTGGCAGCCACGCACAGTGTCCAGCACTTCTTCCTCTCCCCACAGAGTTCATGAAAAAGCCAAGAAAAGGCTGAAGCTGCAAAGCACCGGCAAAAGTCCCAGGACAAGGCAGTGAGACACAGCCCAGGCCCACCAGTCCTTCCGGGGGTTATACTTAGTGCTGAGCCGATGAGCACCCACCAACCCTGGCACGGTCACACGCAAGAAATGCGTAAGAGACAATACATCCTGTGATGTGTATCACTGGCATGTTGGATAACGTGTTCTCAGGAACCAGATCCTCTGGTGCCCTGGCAGTGGGGACCAGCGAGGGGTCTACTCCTGCACTTCTACCTGCAAAATTCCCAAGCATGAGGAGGACCGGGAGAGCAGAGGGCACGAAGAGACCCCAGGGTGGAACAGCAGCACAACACAGCCTCGGAGTGGGCGCTCACTTGGAACAGAAGGATTTGGGAACCGGCAAGCAGAAACTCCAACTTGTGGAGTACAAACAGCTCCTGCCAGCACTGCCGCAGCAGCAAAACCACCCAGGAACCAGCCTGGCGTAAACTGCCTCCAACAGCCCCCACCAGCACGAAAACCAACCTTCTAGCTGCTAATTCTGGATGACTGAACTGTGCAAAGCTCAAGATTTCTTTATGCCACCATTTTTCACTCTAAAAAATCAAGAAAATGCTGGGCTCTGGTGGCAATGCCTATTCTGGAAGGAAGTTGCTCCAGTGGATCAGATTGTTCTGGTACCGCATCATAATCTATCAAAGTCGGAGTCCCCAGAGCAAGAGAAATCAAAACATCATGAATAAAGTGCAACTTTAAGACTCGGGTAGTCTGACAGTGTCAGCCTGAGCCTCCTGCCGCGCAGCGTGGTATCGATGCCTTCCCCTAATCAAGTCGATGCTGGCTGAGCCGCGCTGCCGACAGCGCATTTGCTCAATTAGAGGAGAACAAATAAGGCAACAAGCCAAGATGGAAGCGGTAAGCACTGCGCGGGGCTCCTGCACCCGCTCCGCGGGCAGCCGCGGGCTGCTCCGGACCTGCCCCTGCCCGGAGCCGCGATGAGGGATGCCCACCCCGCTCCCCTTCATCTTCCTGTCCTGATGCTGCGGGGACAAGCATCCACCCAAGCTGATACTGCAGCCCGAGGGACCCCACAGCTCAGGGCAAAGGCGAAGCCACAGCACATCATCCAGATGTGGCATCAGCCCCATGACCTGCCCCTTGCTGAATGGGGACCACCACTCGT
The DNA here is from genome assembly GCA_013398955.1 of Callaeas wilsoni. Taxonomy (NCBI): domain Eukaryota; kingdom Metazoa; phylum Chordata; class Aves; order Passeriformes; family Callaeidae; genus Callaeas; species Callaeas wilsoni. Next base: position 58,537 of record VWPU01015895.1, on the reverse strand, counting down.
GAGGATGTGGATGTGGGGACCACCGCTCACAGGGACAGGGATGAAAGTCCACGCAAACACAGCACAGAGTTGTGCTGCCACCCCTCCCAGAAACACCCGAGTCCTGTTTGTGCACAAGCCGCCGGTGCTGTTTTAAGCACGGCACATACAGTGCTACGCTCCCCTGGTGTTCCCAGCCTCCGGGTCTCCTCGGGGCCGCCCTGCTCACGGGCTCACCACATCCCCCCATCGCTCTGATCCTCCCAACAGCTCCAGCAGGCACAGGCTCCCCGGCTGCTGCGGGCAGTGGGGGATTCTGGCCCTCGTGTGGTGCCTCTGGCTCTCGGTTCACACTTTCAAAGGCAATTAGAAAAGCCCGAGATTTGTCAGCTGCGCCTGGAGCAGCCGGGCAGCGCGGGAGGGTCGTGTGTCACATCTGCCACTGCCCAAGTCACCCATCTCGGCACGGGGGCCGGCAGAGAGCCCCAGGGAGCTGAGTAAGAGGAATGAGGCAGATCAATACCCGACTCCCTTGCACAGCCCTCAGGAGAGAGGCCGGGCACACAATCCACAGCTGGAAACATCCTGCAGCCTCAGACGCCCAGGCTGCGGCAGCACACGCTGGCCAAGTGCCTGGCCCCTCCAGGAAGGCACAGAGGAATCCCCAGGGACCCCCCACCTCTCACTCTGCCCTGAGCACCCCGGAGCTGCTGGAGGAGGGCTCTGCCCTGCCACCTCCCAAGCTGACACCGAGCAGGCCCTGGTGGGTCCCCGTTCTCCCGCTGCTGTCAGAGCTGGCACTGAGCGCTGCTGTTTGGAGCATGGGATGGAAGAATACAAAGGAAAACTCACTCTCCAAAGAAGTAGGAGAGTAGGAGAGACAGACAACCACAGGCAGAAGAGCTCGGTGCATGGTTAATTGCATGGAGCTGGGCCAGTCAACATGGAAAACAGTGGGAAATATGGGCACGGGTAGCAGAAGCTCCAGCTGGTTGGGGGAGCCAGGCAGATGGCAATGCAGGAGTTGGGATGGAGACCCAAGACCAAGGCAAAAGGGACAGCAACAAGTGCAGAGGAGAGCAGCCATGGGCAGGACTGGCCACCTCATGGCCCGGAGCAGGGAACCTGATTTATGCCAGCCCTGTGGCTCATCCCTGGCCCATCTCCTCAAGGGAAGGGCAAGGGCTGCATGGATTTGATAGCCCTCCCAGGGCCTGAGACCTTCAGTGCCCAGGAGCGACCAGCAAAGAGCCACAGCCAATCCGGGGCACCAGTGCAGAGCTTGTGCCAGGCACCTCCAACAGCCCATTAGCACAGGGATTAAAAACCCTCCTGCCTGTCTGATGCCTCTAAGCTGGGCTCCCTGGGCTGGCAAGTGGAAGAGCGAGGCTGTAATAGAAAATTGCCATGTGGCTCCATCCAGTCTCAGCAGCATTAGATCAGTGCAGCCTAAAGCCCCCGGGGCCAAGAGCTCCCAGCCTCGCTGAGGGTGCTGAGCCAAGGAGAAGCACAGGCAGGGTGTGGGGGCAGCTCATGGCACCACAGGATTTGCCAACAGCAAGACTTCAGAGACCTTCCCTGCCAAGGGCAGCACCGAGCCTGGCATCACCCTGCAAGACTGACAGGAAGCCAGGGAGGGGAAGGACAGGGCTCGGCTCGGCGGGTGCCCCATGTCAAACCAGCCCACAGCTCCGAGCAGAGCCGGGACCAGCCCTGCCTGCAGCACTTCAAAGGCAGAGGGGCCTCAGAGAGAGCCCAGCCCGGTGAGCTGCAGCATCAATGAGTCCCGGACTCCTCACCCACGCTGCCACCTCCGACGGGCTCCCGCTGCCGGGGCAGAACGGCCGCGGTGCCATGGCTGCAGCACACAGACCTCCCACGACTTCTCCTCAAGCTCTTCCTCACAGCAAGGCCTCTCTCTGCTCCTGCCCGAGGAGCCACTCAGACATTTTTTCACAGGTTTTAAAGCTCTGTCACATCCTGCTGAGCTCCAGCTCTCACTAACAGATCTAAATCCACAACCCTGACTGTGGGATTTCCAGCCGGCCGCCGTCCCTGCCAGCGCAATGGGGATGGACTACGGCACCTCAGCCTGGCGACACCGATAATCCTCTGCCTTATCAGCGCAGGGGGCAGCTGGCGAGAAGGAGCTGGAGCTCACAGGGACCCCGGTGCCAGTGCTGCCTGTGTGGGAGGGAGCTCCTGGCTGGTTGGAGTGCCGATCCTGCGGCACAGCTCCTCTTTGGCTGCACCAAACCCAGGGGCCAGCAAAGACCCTTTTCCCACCGACGGAGCCCTGCGTGTTGGGACTTCAGCACCGGGAGATGAGGGCTGGCAGAGCAAGGGGACAGCCCCAGGGAGGGAGCAGGCACAGAGCTGTCTCTGCACTAATGCAAGTAGTTAAAGCAGTTAAATAACAACTCCGAGTCAGTGCTAAATGCGCAGCATTGGACACACCAGACCCTTCTCATCCTGGCGCTCCCGTCACGCCTGTCAGGCACTCACACTCCCTTCGTCTCCTGCCCCGTTGCCCCCGGCTCAGCCCTGCCCTGTCCTGCAGACCCCCTGCCCGGCCACTCCATTGCTGGGAACATGCAGGGCACAAGCACAGCAGAAGGATTTAATTGCATGTCAAAATTAAATCTCTTTTGATGAAGAACAATTCAACTATGGCTCTGCCTAATCAAATTAACAAAGTCTTTTTTGATTTTCAATTATCTTCTTCACTGGAACACTTTATCCGCTGCTTCTGCGATGCAGCTGACAAGCCCCGACTAACAATTGAGGTGTTTTGCCGCACTTCAGCAAGGCAGGGTGACCGCGGGGGCTTCTGGCAGGCCCCCCCGAGCCCAGCCAGGAGACAACTGCAGCAAACACGCGGGACAAAGTGACAACGGCAGCCCCTCGCTGCGGCACGGCTGGGGACAGGCCAGCTCCTCTCCTCACTGGGATGCTGCTGGGCTCGTCCCACCCACAGCACCCACACGAGCACTGCCGCAACACCCCCACATTTCATCTTCCCCAACACCCACCACCACACCACAGCCCGGAGACGTGGGGACAGCCAGCAGCGAGGCCAGTCCCACCCCGCCATGCCCTGACAGCGGCAGCAGGGAGAGGCCAGCCCAGAGAGCCCACTCAGCACCTTCCTCAGGAGGAAACTCCAGACAAAAGCACCCATGGCCTCTGCAGATGACCCATCACTGCCCACCTCCCCAGGGGTGCCTGGACCCGCAGTGCCCACGTGCTCCCCAATGCCCTGGGGAGAGTTGTGCCAGTCCTCGAGGCAGGGCTGCAGCTCACCAAGATCAGCAGGATGAAGCCTGGCCCTGCCAAGGCCCCCATTCCCTGCTGGCCAACTGTCACTCAACTGTCACACTCAAAGGTCACTTAAGGAAGAGAACTGACTTGAGTGAAAACATCGGAGAGGCTGGTGAATCTGTCACAGGGCACAGGGGCCTGCCTGGCCCTGGCAGAGGGGGCAGCAATGCAGACCACTGGTGCTGAACCTCCAGGGCATTGTCTCTGGAGGACGAGGAAGGACAGGAGATGCATGAGCCTGCCTGACCACCGTGATGGGCAGCATGCCTGGCAGAAGATAGGCAGGTCCTGACAGTCTGCAGGCAGCAGACAGGCACCAAGGCTGCCCTGAGCTGCCCAGTCCCCTCCAGGGATACTTCTATCCCCTTCCCCTGCTTCCAGGGATATCAAGTACCTGCTGAGGATGGATTTCCCTGTGCTCCCACTCCTGACAGGCCCCAGGAAACTGCAGATGCCAGATGGGACCCAGGAACCCCAGAAGAGTCGGTTCTCAGCAGTGCCAGCTCATCCCAGCACCCCCTCAGCTGGGCTGTGCACCCCACCATGGGCCCTGGAGCTGCTCCCAGCTTCCTGCAGCTGCAGAGACATTAAGCTGTGATGGCAGGACAAAATGTATTAAAAGATGCTAATTTAATTAAAAGAACACAACAATAGCTAAATGAGCAAGAAGGAGAACACCTCTGTAACCAGGGCACACATACCAGCACGGGGGGATGCAGTGGGGCCCCACAGCAGAAGCACAGACTGAGCTCTGAGCTCCCTCCTGCACCAGGACAGGGTTCCAGGGATCCTCTCACCTCCTTGTCCCGCTGTGGGTGCTCAGCACACCCACCCACGGTTCCCCCCTGGATTATCTGCCAACCCACAGCCAACAGCACCGCCTCCTCCTCACTGTGTTCCCAAACACAGTCTACAGGATCCCATCCCACCGCAGTCTCTGGGGCAGGGAACTGAGCCTTGCCGGTACCTTCTGCTACATTCCAACGGGAACCGAGCTTCGTCTTCCCCCTGCGGAGCCGGGGAGCTCGCCCAGCCTGCAGGCAGGGGGACAGTGGGATCCCCTCCACAGCACATCCCTGGCTGCATCCCAGAGCTGTCCTGCAGCGGCTCCAGTGCAGCTTTGGCACCTTTTCTGCTTTATTAAGCTGTTTTGGAGGGAAACCTTCATCCATATCGATCCCGGGTGGAGCAGTGTCCCCACCTGCCTGGAGCTGGCGAACACCCAGCACAGTCCCCTCCTGCCAGGGGGTCCCTGCGGGGTCCCCACTCTGCCCCAGCCCACGGGAGCCACACACAGGGTCACACACGGGAGTCACACCCCGGTGTCACACACAGGGTCACACACAGGGTCACACCCCGGTGGCACGCACGGAGTCACACACAGGGTCACACCCCGGTGGCACACATGGAGGTCACACTTTGGGGTCCCCGTGCAGCTCCCCGGGGTCCCACACGGGTCACACACGGGTCGCACTCGGGGGTCTCTTCGCACCTCCCCGGGGTCCCACTCGGGGTCCCACTCGGGGTCCCACTCGAGGCCACACTCGGGGGTCCCCCCGCAGCCCCCAGCGCGGGCAGACACCGCCCCCTACCGGCCCCGCCGCTCCCCGCAGCCCCGAAGCTGAGACCCCCGACCCAACACCCCCTGCCCGCACCCCACAGCAGCGTCCCAGCGCGGGGACAGCCACACGTTGGATACGCACCCCCGGGACAGGTCCCAGGACGCACAGGAAGGCTGAGTGTGGGTTTCAGAGCCCGGCCTGGAATAGTGCAAACATCCCGGGATCCCCAAGGCTGGAATGCTCCCCGAGAGCTGCTCCGACTGCCCAGCTGAGGAGGAGCAGCGCCCTGTGAGCCCACCTGGCTCCGCAGCACAGCGACATTGCGCAATCCAGGCCAGGCCAGCAAAACCCGGTTTTGCCCCCAGGGCGAGCTGGGCTGGTGGAACAGGAAGAGCAGCCCCCTCCCACCAGGTAAGGTGGAAGGCAGAGGGGCTGGAGGAACGTGTGGATGCTGCTCCTCCAGAACACCGACTGCTTCCACAGGAGTATTTGATTCTCTCTTCATGGATGGAGGGATGGGCTCCCATTCCCAGGTCTCTCCTCTTCCAATCCCTTTTGTGCGTTTTCCAAAGAGGGGTTGATCACATCCTGGCAGATGCTGGGAGCAGACGCCTAATGGAGGCCATCTGCCACATTTCACAGGGAAAATTATTCAAACTCACTAGGACTTTAATTTAATCAGCTGGCACTGAAGTGGGCACCGGGCGATCCTGGGAGCAGGTGTGAGCCCGGGCCGGCGGAGGCAGAGGTGAGAGTTTCAGCCCTGCTCACCACACCGAGAACAGGAGCTCCCGGCGCTGAGTGGCCACCGGCACCTGGCACCAGCAGAAAGGCACAATGTGCTCCAGCCTCGACCGACCGAGGACGTCCCCCCTTAGGAAAGCTCCTCGAGCAGCCCCAGCATTCCGGAACCGCAGCGCGGAGGAAGATTCATGGCAGAGCAGATGGGCCATCGGTTACCAGCAAGGAATCTGCTGGCCCTGCTTGCTGGCATATTCATCCCCAGTGCGTCCCTGGGGACCTGGAGCGCTACTGCCCCTCAACCGGGCTGTTAGGAGGGAACGGGCAGGAGGAGCCGGCCCCAGGCATGCGGCAGCGTCATCCACCCCGCCCCTTCCCACCTGGACGACATCATCCCGCTCTCGCTCCCCCAAACGCTTCCCATATGCGAAGTGACAGATCAATTTACTGCAAAGAGGGGGAAGCGCCAGCCTGGCTCTGGGAAAAGGGGACAGGAGGAAAGGTGCCGTCTGTGCTGCATCCTCTGAAATCTCTGCCTTACCGCAGGGCGAGGCAGCCTCCCATGCCCAGAGGCTCCTGGCTCAGACATTCCTGGTGCCCACGAGAACCCCCAAGAAGAAATAAACCCATGTCTGTCAAAGAGAGGAGGCAAATGCAGCCTGGCCACTGCTCCAGACATCTGCAGAGATCTGGGATCTCTCCAAGCATGTGGTGTCTCCTTGTCGCCTCTCTCACAAGCCGTAGAGGATGTGCAGAAGCATCTGACCACAGCAGCCCCACACACCTGGCACATGAGCCCCTGCCAGGGACTAAAGGGGAAATGGCCCAAGTGCAACGTGGCCCAGGAGGGGAGACAGGGCCAGAGGTCCTTGAAATAAGTCATTGAAGCCTCTATTTGATCACTGTGAGCAGAACCCACCTGCACTGGGTGAAAGGACAAAGCCTCCAGCAGCCCTTGGCCAAGCTGATCAAGAGGCAAATTCTTCCCGAGCCCAAACCTGGGGGCACATTTACACCCAAGCCATTAATTTTGTCACATCATGCAAACACAAGGTGGTTCCACATTGGATCAATTCCTCCCTGGTGTTACGGCATGTCCAGACTCAACCACTAAAACCTATTTATCAAACCTGAGCTTCCTGGTGCTGACCCCACACAGGGACCACAAGGACCCATGGGCTGGGGGTGACACCAGCCCAGCCCCTGCCACATCACCCTTTTCCCTTCCACTGCCTTCCATGGCCTCACCAGCTGACGCGGCCCCCCAGGCAGTGGGAAGGAGCAAACCCAGATTTTCTCATCCCTGAGGCTACTGGGAAACCACTCCCCTGCCTGCTCAGGACCTTCCCAAAAGGCCACGGCCCAGCTTAGCTGGAAGATCCATGGAGCGCAAATGAAACTGGACAGTAAGGGAAGGGGATAACTTGGCAGCTGCTCACATTTAGTTTGCACCTTCTTTGCCAGTGTGGAAGGAAACAAACGACCTGTGAAGGGAACTGAGCGCAGTGATTCATTACCCCCAATGTGTGATGATGGCTTAATTATTTTTCTAACCGGGGAGAGACGTTTTCTGACAGCAGGTGCAAATTAATTCTCCACTGTTTTAAGGAGTGATCGGCCCAGGACAAGCAGAAAACTGGAAAACCTAATTAAATCGGGAGCTGGGTAGAATAAATGGAGCAGGGAGTTTGTTTGCGTGGTGCTGATGGGTATTAACGATCACTGGAAAGGCACCAGGGCTCCCAGAGGGAAACTGGGGCTGTCTCCAGGGCTCCATGTGCCCAGACAGGCTTTGACAGTTTTGGGCAGGAGGTGCCATGGTGGTCACAGCACGTGCTGCTACTGCACACAGATGGGGAAAACCAGGGCTGCCCCCAGGAGAGGATTCCAAGGACCAGGAAAAGCAGGGCTGTCCCCAGGGAGAGGATTCCAAGGACCAGGAAAAGCAGGGCTGTCCCCAGGGACAGGGATCCAAGGACCAGGAAAACCAGGGCTGCCCCCAGGGAGAGGGATCCAAGGACCAGGAAAACCAGGGCTGCCCCCAGGGAGAGGGATCCAAGGACCAGGAAAACCAGGGCTGCCCCCAGGGAGAGGGATCCAAGGACCAGGAAAACCAGGGCTGCCCCCAGGGAGAGGGATCCAAGGACCAGGAAAACCAGGGCTGCCCCCAGGGAGAGGGATCCAAGGACCAGGAAAACCAGGGCTGCCCCCAGGGAGAGGGATCCAAGGACCAGGAAAACCAGGGCTGCCCCCAGGGAGAGGGATCCAAGGACCAGGAAAACCAGGGCTGCCCCCAGGGAGAGGGATCTGCCGGTGCTGACCAGAGGAGGTGGCATTAGAGGCTACCAGCCACATGTGTGGCACTGGGGCTGCCCAGGTTCCTCCAAGCTTCGCATCCCTCCAGGGCCACGGGACACCCAGTTACTGAGCCACCCACTGGGCAGGGGGAGTGGGCAAGAAGCCTGTGCCATTCCTGTGAAGCCAGAGCAGGGACAACTTAAAACGTCCCTGGAGGGACCAGGGCCCAGCCTCCGGACCTCCAGCCCAGGCTCCCAGGCACGAGAGGAGCCAACGCGGCCCTTCCAGCCCTGCTCTGGCACACGGTGCCACCACCGCCAGCTCCTGCACCGAGCTATGACAAATAACCAACACCTGAAGGGTTTTGCCACGGGGGGGAGCAGCCAGGGCCGATCCCAACTTCGTCAGCTCCACAATCAGGGAAGAGAGAGTTTATGTTGAACGGTTGCCGTGGAAACACTATTTATACTTTCCAGCAGCTCCAGATCCAGCTCTCCCAGCCCGGCCACCACTCAGTCCTGCTGCCCAGGCCGAGATCACCATCACCCCCTCCCTCCAATTTCAGCCTCTGCGGGCTGGAGCACCTCTGCAACGCCCTCAGGGTACTGAGCCAGCAGCTGCACCACAGGGCTGTTCCCCAGCTGCATCCCAGAGCACCTCCAGGAATTTTAAATGGAAGGAGCACTTGAGTCCCATCTCATTTGATGCAAAGATGAAAATAGGAGGGATCAGCGGCATCAGGAGGTTAAAGGAGTGTCCTGTCTCCCTGATCATCCTCTTGCCGCCTGAGGAGGTTGCTCCTGCACACAGCTCTCAGCCCTACTGATCCCATCTCAGCACCTGAGGGTCCCTCCCACCTCCCCCGACTCCGAGCCCGCTGGGCTGCTCTGCCAGTCCTCCCCCTCCAACACGCCCGCAATGCTGGGAAAAAGAGCCCTAATTGCTTTTTGTTTTTCTGCTTCTCCCGTCATTAAATCCCTTCTTCATCCCTAATAGTTTGGGATTCTGTGAAGGTTAATATGTTTCAGGTTCCACACAAGTACAGCTAATTAACAAACAGTCCCTTCAATTCCCTTTAATGCTACACATGGAATGCAATCGCTGCAATTACCTGCTTCCCAAAGCCATTACAAACCACAGAAAATTAGCTGGAACAGGTGATAAAAACCTTCTTTTATTGGTTCATGAAAGGAGCTGATCTCCAGGCAGCAGCTTCCCATCACGCGGACGGAAGGGGCTAGTATCCCCTGAGCAGCCTGGCTGGGATCGCCCTGGCTCCCAGTGAGCCCTAAAACACCATCGACTCCAGGGTCACTTTCCTTTGGGTGCTCAAGCCCAGACGACACCTTAGACCCAGGTACTGAGAGGCAACGCTGTTCTACCACTGAGAACGAGCCTGTAACTACAGCAAACGCCACCCGGTGCCTGGGAGGGGACCCAGGGAAGGGCGCAGAGCTCTGGTCCCAAGGGACACCAGGACACTGTCCCACAAAGGGTGGGAGCAGAGCCAAAGGCAGTCCCTGCCCAGGCTCCTCAGGGCTGGTGTGCTGTCACTGTCCTGAAGCACAGCTGGGCCACATCCCTGGGGACACACGCCCAGAAATGGGCACAAGGGGCAGAACGTTCACACGCACTCCCGGAGGAAAAAGCAGAGGGAAGCTAAAAAAATAAAAATAAATCAGGAGCACCCTTGTCAGGAGAGCCTCTTCATCCTCCCAGAGGAAGAGCATCCTCCACAGACTCCAGGAAGAGTCATGGACAAACCCCCTTCATTCTCCACCCCGGGAGCGTGCTCCACACTGGGCTATTCCCGCACCAATTGGAACACTTGCAGTGAACTCCGTGTCTGCTTTCGGGAGTCCCAGAGCAGACCAGGAAATGCAAGGAGCTCCCAGCAAATTGCTCCATTAGCCCTCATTAAAAAGCAGCACCTCTCAGGCAAGGTTCAATTTCCAGCTCCTGGATCTTGCGCCCGTGTCGGCCAGAAAGCTCTTCAGTATCAGCCTCCCCTCTGCTCCATCCCTCACAGCAGTGATGCCTGGGCTCGCTGCAGAGCCCGCAGCCCTAAGAAAACCCCGGCTGCGCTCCCAGCCCAGGGCTCCTCCGTGGCCCGGCCGGGCAGGCGGAGCAGGGAGCACCGGCCTCCTCTCCCCATCACCCACACCCCTGCAGCAGGAGACCCAACCCGGGGCTGTTCCGAGCGAACGGATCGGCTCCGCAGACACCAGGGACCCCCGCGCCTGGCACAGCCGGGCGGCACAGCCTGGGCATCCCCTCCGGCACCAGCACCGCCACAGCCTTCCCCGGGAACCACGCTGCTCATCATGCCCGGGGCAGGCAGGTGTCCGCGAGCAGCCGCTGGGGTCACCATCCACTCCCAGAGGCAGCTCTGAGGGTCCTCAGCTGGGCTTCACCAGCCCTTTGCGGCCCACAGCCCCCGCACAGAGGGACATCGGCAGCCAGGGCGCGATGCCCGGGCAGGTGCTGGCTCCGGGCGTCCTGCTCATCGCACCCATCCCGCGAGCAGCCTCTCACAGCCACATCTTCTCCTCTCAGCATCCTCCCCGAGCGCCAGAGCACCCTCCAGTGATGGGCCTCCCATGCAAGAGCTCCTTAAAAATGTAAATTGGGAACAGCCTCACAGCACAGGAGGAAAATCACTGTAAACAAAATCGCAGTTGCTGTGGAAACCATTAAAAATAGATTCCCCACGCTCCCCCTTTTGTGCTGGGTATTATACAGCTGGGTTCCTTCATTCCACATTATTATTACTTTTTAATTATGAATAATTTCCTCCTTTCTATAGGAAGATGGAGTAAAAAACAGAACTTTCCAAACGAGGGGCCTTTAGGATATGTTTCAATATGCAAATGAAGGCAAACATGCATTCGGTGCTGTTTACGCCACGGGGTAAAAATCTTTCTGCATTAACCCTTCCCATGCCACGTCCCCCATTTTCTCCCCGTCCCCCAGCCAGGAAGGCCAGTGCCCACAATCCCACCAGCAGCTGGATCCAGGATGAAGGGGACGGGCAGCGGCACAGATATGTGGGGTAACACCTCGGCAAGCCGGGCACGGTGCTGCCCTGCCAGCCCTGCCACGCTGCCCACACTCCTCCAACGCCGTGTGACAGAGCTGCTCCGTGGCAGGGACCAGTTCTGCCTTCACAGGAGTTCTCCAGGCTCAGAAACACCAAGTCCAGCACAACTTGTGCTGCCTCAGCCCTGGCGAGGAGCCCACAAGTGCTGGGTGAGCAGGGAGAGGGGGCACGCTGCCCCACGGGATGGCGAGTCCCCGTCTCACTGAGGAGTGACGGGAATCCCACTCAACACCCCTGTCCTGTGGCACCGCACTGACGGCATTCAGTCTCTGAGCAGAGGAAAGATCCAGAATTATTTGGAGAACGATGGTACCTGGGAAGATGGTGCCATTCCAGAGTCTGACTCAGTGGCTATTTGCAGCCCTTGTCCACGGGAGAGGATGCTCCCGCCCCGGGCGCGCGGTCAGCCCCCGGCGCCACGCCGGGTGCCAGCTGCAGCCCTGGCAGCCACGCGGCACAGGCAGCTCCTGCCCACGGCCCCAGCACGCGCGGGCCGGGCGGAAGGTTCCCGAGCAGGCTGGCCCCGGCCCACGGCCAGCAAACTTCCCGCTGCCGCAGAGGAGCAGATGGACGGGCCTGGGAACCCTCCAGCGCACGCTGAGCCCGTGTCCTACCCGCTCTGACGCCGTGCTGCCCGTGGCCGGGGCCGGGGCCAGAGCCCGGCCGGCCCTGGGGCTGCTGCCGAGGCCGGAGCCCCCCGAGCTGCGGGACAGACGGAGCCGTCTGTCCGTGCTGACCCAGCTCAGAGTCAGGAGATGCACAAGCCAACGCTGGTGTCTCACAGACACCCCCATCTCACTTCATTCCCCCTGAAGCTGTCCAGTCTCCAACACAGGAGGAACACGGCTCACCTTAACTTTGGGAAAGTTTCTGCTGCCCTATCACACCCAGTGTGGGTAAATATCGCTGAGCAGTGCCGACTGGCCAGAGGCATTACAGCACAGGTACAAAAAACAGGCTGGAAAACCCCAAACAGGCCTGGCTTTGGAGTGTGGGATTTGCACAGTGAAGAAGAGAAAGTTTTCTTTGGTTTTCTGCAGATACCAAACTGGGATGGGGCCAGAACTGAGGGGAGAGGACAGGTGCCTGACTTGAGGGCAACTTTAGTGCCCTGCCACCTCCTTCTAAAAATCCCCAGAGAAAACAAGACCCCTTCTCCACAGAGACAAGCTCTCCCAATTCCTGTTTCAAGTGCTTTGGTGCTCATCTCTCCTGTACAATCCAGATTTCAAAGTACCCTCAAGTACCAACACTGAATGATACAGCCCAGGGCCAGAAGGGCCCTCAGACCTGGCAAGTGCATTCCTGGAACACAGGCCAAAGGCTCCAATCTTGTGTTCGCCCCATTCACTGCCTTCCTCCCGGATAGATATCCGTGTTTGAGCCACAGATAGCAAGCAACGGAGAAACCCCCACAGGCTTAAGCTGTTCCAGTGGTTAATTACCTTCCCTGATAAAAATACGCACTTTGTTTCCAGTCAGAATTTGTGTTACTGGAGCTTTCAGAGCCTGGATCTTATGTCTTTTCCCTGCTAAATTAGAGCGCTCTGTACCCACAGACATCTCTTGATCACAAGCTAAAACAACCCACATCGCAAAGCCACCTCTTAAACTTCTCTTGGATGAAAAGTTCAACCTACTTAGGCTCTGTCTCCCACAGCAGAGCAGCTTTCCCAGCCCATGAACCATTTCTGCAGCTCTTTCCTGCACATTTCCCATGCCATCAGTGTTTTTCCAGCACAGCCCCCAAGCCTGATGCCAGCACATGAGTGCCCTTCATTGCCCATGGGCAGCCTTTCACCCCAACCATAACAGGGGCACGGGCACAGTCAGCCTGACGGAGAAGGGGGACATCCAGCACCCTGCCCTGGGGCTGGGGGGTGACAGCCATGGAGAGTGGCCGGCTGCCCCCACTCCCCTCCTGCCAGCTCCCCCCGAACAAGATGGTCCCCATATCCGTGTGGCAACCAGAAAGCTGTGCCTGGACCAAGGGGACAGCTGACACCATTGTCACCCCAGCGCCGCGTCCTCCAGGCTCAGCAGGTCCAAGTCATGTGTTTATCACCACCACTCCAGGCAAGGAAATGGCCCCTCAGAGAGCAAAGGTCCATGTGCCTTAAAACCCACCTGGGAGCTTGCCTTCAGGGTGGGAGGCAGCAACCAGAACTGGGGAGCCCCAGAGCGGGTGTCCCATAGAGCACCCCAAACCCAGAGGCACCTTTGGCCCCAAAAGGTCACCAGGCTCTGCTCCCCACCCTGCCCAGGAGCTCCGCAGCGCCCGAGCCCCCCAGCCACGGGGCTGCCAGAGTGGAGGTGACCTGGGGTTGGGGCTGCAGCCCAGAGCAGGAGGACAGCAGGATCCCAGGAGAGACCCCTCAGCGCAGAGCCCTGCCCCCGAGGAATGGCCCGGCGCTGACCATGCGGCACCGGCGTCCACAAACGCACGTGTCAAGTCAAAGAAACCCAGGCAGCCCCCAGCCCCAGTGCTGGGAGAGGGGCTAAACCAGCAGATCCCTGGGAATACTCACAGGCTGCCTGGCTCCTACGGTCAGCACATCCATCCAGTCAGCACAAACTTCAGTCAGGAGAGCAGGGGAGGGAAGGTCTGCGCCGCGGTTATGGCGATGCTCAGAAACCCCCCAGATCCTCCCCAGCTCCAACTGGCAGCGGTGTCCCTCCCTGCCAGCACGGAGGGCCAGGGAGCAGCCCAGGGAGCCCCATCTCCATGTGCTCCCTGTCAGACGAGGTCCTGCTCCAGCCACAACTGCATTCGTATTTAATTCACAGCAATTACACTCACATGCTGCAAGACAAATACATTTTAGAAGCCCTCAGTTAAATGTGGATAATTACGGCTGCCTGCACCAGGGGACAGCCCTGCCCAGGCTCAGGAGGAAGAATCACATCCTGATTCCACTAACGCTGTAAATTAGCAAGGCACATCCCAATGGCAGCGGAGTAATTACCAGCTCCCACAGCCCCCCTTCCTGTGGGCTGCTGCTCCCGTGCTCCCCCCACTCCGCATCATCCTCCCGCGCAGCACGGGTGTTCCCAGGCATATGCTGCTGTTAATGGGGCTTCTGTCACTTCAGCTGCTGGCAGAGATTATTTTATCTCGGGAACCCTCTCCCAGTGCCAGAGCCCAGGCTTTCAGCTCTAAATCATCCACAGGGGAACTCACAGGTGCGGGGGAACACAAGATGGAAGCATCGACTTTGTGACTGTGCTTTGTGCCACAAAGGCTGTGGTGGCAGCAGCACGGAGCGGGGGGAGCCAGCAGGACCACCCCTGGCAGAGCCCCAGGACTGCACCCAAATCCAGCAGGCACAGAGGAGCACGGGGAGCGAGGGAGAAAGGCAGAACACAACCACCTGGGTATGGGCAGGGAGACAGCGACGGGCGAGTGTGCAAACCCAGCTTTACCCAGCACGGCACTGGACATCCTCCACCTGCGCCGCGTTCCTTCTGGCAGCCCACGCCCAGCCTCTGCTGTGGAGCCACGGGATGGAGCTGGGACCGTTCCTGCTCTGGGCACAATGGCTGCACACCGGGCAGGCAGCACCAGCAGCTCCCGGTCACGCTCCAGCCGCGGCCCCGGAGCACCGCGGGCTCTGCACGGCACTGCCGTCGTGTGCCAGAGCACCACCGACCCTCCCACTGCCCGGGCACTGTGCTCACACCCCGAGGAGAGGGGGCACCGCTCCATGGCTGGCATGGCGGGCACGAGCAGACGGAGGCTCAGCACGGCTCCTGCCAGGGAAAGCTCGTGCACTTTACCACTGCTGAGCAGCTTCTGTGTTCCTGAAATATCCTCTTCCCCTGGGCAACTTCATATGTGAATCTTGGGACTTGTCGGAGCATTAAACTGACATCTAGGTCACGGTAAGGAATAGCTCAACGCCTCCAGGAAAAAGGGTTTTCCTTCCACATCCCAGCGCCTCCTCCACCAGCTCAGTACTCAGCCCAGGAGCGAGCACTTAACAGGGGTGACCACTTCTAGCTGAGAATGAAGGAGGCTTTGGGGGTGGAAAAGGGATTAAAACCATTTCTGAGACGTGGTCTAGAGATTAGCTGCCTTTTCTGAAGTTCTCTTGGCTCTTCGTGGTCCCTGGAGCAGCACCTCTGCAGGAAAAGGCACTGGCAGGATTTAAAGCCCAGGGAGCCTGGCCGGACAGGGGCCAGGACCAGCAGACAGAGTCTCACCATGTTTAGCCTGGCAGATGCTGTGCCCAAGAACCACGGGTGGTCCACCCTAATCACCAACAGCCATCACCTTGGTGGCAAACAGCCCCCACCTCGCTGGGCTAATCCCAGCCCCGCCTGCAACTCGCGGCTGCTCCACAGCAGGTGGATGCGGAGAGAATCCAGCACTCAGCCCCGTTTTCCCTCCACTGGTCACCCCACCGGCCCCAGCCCCAGCTCCCTCCCCCCGCTGGCTCTGCCACAGGGCTGGGGATCCCAGGGCCGCTCCAGAAGCCTCGCATGGAACAGCAGCACCAGCATGGAGAAATGGTGAGATGTGGGATGCCCAGGACGGGACGGGGAACAGAGCTGAGCGTGGGCTCACCCAGGGACAGGGATCCGCCCTCCCGGGGGAAAGCTCGGCCTGCCACAGCGCCTGTCCCTGTCCCCTCATCGTGTGTCACGATGATGGAGTGCCGGATGCAGGCACCGTAATGGTTTCATCAACTTAGCTACTTTTTATGAGAAATTTGTTCCAATCCCTTCCCTCTCCCCGGCTGCTGTCACCTTAACAGATGTCAGACCTGAAAGAATAATAATCCTGGCAGGAACCCTTGAACCGGAGCGAGCGGCGTCCCAGGGAGGAGGCAAGAGCATAGAGAAAACTCATTTTTGCAGGAGCTCAGGACCACTTGCAGCTGCCCCAGCCTGACACTGCCACGGCTGGGAGATTGGCTTGTGCCCCCCTCTTCCTCCCCGGGGGAAACCTGCCCTGTGCAGATGTGCTGCCGTGCTGGTGAAACAGCTCTGGAGAGGAGCCCCTCAGCCCCAGCCCATCCCTCCTGCCGCCATCCGGACTCCATCCGGACTTCATCCGACCCCCCCACCTAGTGAACACCTAAAATCCACCTCCTCTCCCCGACACAATTCCCACACCTGACAACTCTCTAAGAAGCTTCATCAAGGGAACCAGCACAGGCGGAGCCAGTGCCGGCAGAATGGGCACACACGTGGGCAGATCTTACCATGCCCCACATCCTGCTGCTGGATTCCCCCGCCACTGCCCGGCAAGGCTGGACACAGGCAGCCTGTGCAGCGATCCGTCACGTCCTCGGTCCCCGTAGCCTCCTGCTCTGGGAGCGCCCCTCATCCCCTGCCAGTCACCGCCAGCGCCAGGGGACAGCACAGGCAGGAGACAGCGGCACAGTGACACCATCACCGCACCGCCACGGGCTGCGCCGTGGCACAGGCGGTGGGCAGCCAGGCCTGCACGGTCCCTCCTGCCACTCGGGGTCTGCAGGCACATCCCAGAGCGCACGGGGGATCCGAGCCCCGTGCCGAGCCCGCGGGCACTGGCGGCAGCTGGAGCAGCCGGATGGGCAGCAGAGCAAGCTGGGCGGCTTCCCCGGCACGCAGCAAAGCCCCGGGCACTGATCTGGGGATTCCCAAGGCTGCAAGTGCCAGACCTGCCCTCGTGCTGCCTTCTCCTGCGAGGAGCTGCTGCTCTGCGATGAGTCATCGCTGGAAGACGAATTCTATTTAAAGGATGTTATTCGTAGAAATTGAGTTTTAATAACAGGGCATCAAACAAGCAGAAAATACCAAACTTCCAAGTGGAGCGAAGTTTTCGTACATTCATTTATACAGCACAATCACCGCTTGGAGGAATAAAAACCATGCAGAGGGCTCCTCTCCCTGTCCCTGACACAGCAGCGGAGGGAACTCTGTCCTGCTCCCTGGAGCACTTCCCGGCCACGGAGAGCAGGAATGGGGACAGGCAGCCCAGGCACGGCCACTGCTGCTGGCACGGCTGTGGCACAGGCCCTGGGCTCTGGCCGCCGCTGCCGCGCTCCCAGGAGCCTTCGGGCTCTGTTTCGCTGCCAGTGGGAGGGCGGGAGGAGACAGCGCGGAGCTCGCTTTAAAAATAGATCAAACCCTCTGCTACAGAGCCATTTTATTAGAGCAGCACAAGCTGTCGGGCTGGTGACACCTCTGCGTGCACCCAGGGAAGTTTTCCCAGATGAATTTGAAAAGCGAGAGGAAGAAATAAAGACGAAGCAGATTTGTTTTCCAACAAAAAAAAGGTGTGAGGGAGAAGCCTGTCTGCACTTGAGCCCCTCACCCCGTCCGCAGCCCAAATCCCTGTCCCCAGCCCACATTTCCCATCCGTAGCCCATACACACCTCCCAGGCATCACCAGGTGCCCTGGTGCCAGCACTGCAGCGAGGGCTGAAGCTCTCACACGAGCATGAGACTTTGGCTCATCCCAAATCTGCCTGAAAGCTCCTCTGCCCGGTGTGGTGACTCCCATGCCCCCACCTGGTCGTGCAGCAGGGACAGCATGTCCCGCAAAGGGCAGGGGGAAGTGCCTCGGGTCTCCTGGAGCTGCAGCAGAGCCGTGGCCAAACCTCACCACCCCACCAAGGCTGCCCAGGATGAGGGTCCCAGGGCTCTGCACACCTTGGGGCTCGGCTCAAACCCAGCCCAGCCTCCCTGAGCTGGAGCTGCCAAGGATGGGATTTGCCCCCACAGGGCTCGGCAGCGTGGCAGCCAGCCCAGGCTCCCAGTATTCCCTTTGTGCATGCCACAACTGACTCATGTTTGTAAAAGGAAAATTGGGAATGGGAGGCGCACAGAGAAAACACAGAAATGCCTTCAAATCAAACCTCAGCGAAGTTGTGGGAGCTCTCCTGAGAGCACTTTCCATCTAGTTCACCTTTTGTCATTCAGTCACCACCCTTCCTGCTGCTGCAGCTGGGCCATGGCCGAGTGCTGAGAAATCCATGGTGTAACCAGGGAACGCTTGTTCCCGCCATGAACCGGGTCCTGTCCTGGGTGCTGAGCTGCATCAGAAAACTCCCACCCACAAGGAGCTGGTTCCCTGTGCAGCAGCTCACGGAGCAGCTGGCAGAATGCCAGAGCTGTGTTGGCGATGCCGGGGAAGAGCTGATCGCGTGTCATGGAAACAGCTTCGTGCCGGCTACGGTGTGCACGGCCGGGGGACACAGTGACCACAGTGAGGGCAGGACCAGGGCTCTGCTGCTGGTGTCCAGCAATGGCCCCACGCACAGGTTTGGCACATGCAGATCCCAGGGACTGCTCCTGGTACCAGCAGCTGATCCCTCTGGCCCCACCAAACCCTGGTGAGAGCATCATTTGCAGCCAGTTGGCCTCAGCCGGGGACACGCAGCAAGTGCCAGGGGAGCAGTGGCTGGTCCCACGACACCACCAAGCACTCCCAAGGCTGCTCCACTGCATGGATAAGTGGAGATGAAACCCACCTGGGTGTTGCCTGAAAACTGATGGAGAAATTTGCTTTGGCGGGAGGGATGAGGGATAACTCACTGCTGTGCAGGCTGTGGGACAGAGCAGAGGAACAGGAACTGAAGCTCCAGGCTTCACAGCAGGAGCAAAACTCAAAACATCCCACGAGCTCAAACCAGAGGAACAAGCAATCCTCCATCCCAGGAACCCCCCAGAACTGGCCCAACACATCGTGTCAAGCTGCACCGGGCCACAGCGCTGGAAAGCACAGCATGGAGACGAGAGGAGTCAGGGTGGGGAAAGATCCCCGAGCCATCCCCACCATGCAGAACAGGAGCTCAGCGAAAACCAAGGTGGAAATACACGACAAACAGGTGAGATCTGCCTGTACCTAAGGCAGCTCACGCCACAATAAGTTGGGAATGTGAGTGGCTGGGCCAGCAGCAGAAACCCAGTGGGATGGGGGGGGCAGGAGGAGAGGGTCAGCCCGGAGGGGGCTGGCAGGCCCTGAGACCGAGCAGCACAAAGTCCAAAGCACTGAACATGGGAGCATCTGCTCCAACCTGGGAACCACATGGAGACACATCTCGGCGCATTACTCAGCCACGGGCTGACTCTGAGTCACCGGCTCCAGCATCTGGGAGGAGAGTGAGTGCGAGCGTGTGAGTGCGAGCGTGTGAGTGTGAGTGTGCTCCCGGGCTGCCTGGCGCAGGAAGCTCTGGGGGAGGGCGGCTGTGCTGGCTCGGCTGGCGCTGGATCCATGCCACAGAATGACCCTGTCTGGGAGGGTCAGGCTGGAGGAGCAGGGAGGGCTGCCGGAGGATGGAGAGCTGCTCCAGGAGCACACAGAAGGAAAAGGACATAGGAGCTGGTCTGAGCCCAATCAAAGCTTCTCTATAAATACATAGGGAATGGGCACTGGGAGGAGCTGGTCACGCTAAAGGACAAGGTTGGCACAAGAAAAATTGGTGTAAAAGGCTGCAGATAAAGGGAGGCAGGAGAAAATGAGGAGGGACGTGCATTGGGCGAGGAAAGGGGCTGCGCTGGGACTGCCCTGACAGTGGGACTGGGCTCAGGGCTCTGCGTCTCTTTCTAAAGCACACCTTTAAACACCACACAGATGTTTCACCGCTTCCATCCCAGAGCTGACAAGTGATGCCCACGACACAGCAGCCCTCGTCCCCACAAGCAGTGACCACCCGCCATGGAGAGCCGGCAGAGGATGAGGGGTTTGCCCATGAACACCCACTGGCCACTCCACTAGAGCCCCTTCCCCCTGCATCCCTCGGAAACCTGCTCCCTGCGCTGTCCAGACTGTTTCGCTAACTGTGCAGCAATCCAGGCTGCTGATCAGATGGAAAGTCTCCATCCCATAATAAACAGTGTACTATTTATAAACCTGAAAACGTCTTTATTATTATTATTTTCCCCCAGAAAAAAACCCATAATAAACCCCCCCTGCACACTGCTGTTAAACACACCCCAGCACGGCCCCGCAGGTCCGCAGCGCTGGTGCCGCTTCCCCAGGCAGTGCCCAGCAGAACAGATGGCAGTGTGGGCGTTAGGTACCAGCCTCCTGGCAATCCGAACATCTGTTACCGTTAGAAAATGCTAATTGCCATCAATCAGGACAGCACCTACCCACATTTACATGCAAGCACAAAAAAATTACGTCTAAATTTCTCTGAGTACAACACTTGCTGCATGTTAAGTAACCGGAGCTGCTCAGATGCTGCGCGGCAGCCTGGCACCGGCGCGGTGGGTGATGCGCCGCAGCTGAGCACCGGCAGCACCCGGCCGGGCCCGCGGCGCCAGGGGCAGAGCCCCCGGGGCTCATCCCACCCTGCCCCATCCCACCCTGCCCCCTCTCCAGCGCAGAGCTCCCCGGCCACAGCCGCAGCCACCTCCTGCCGGGAGCGCTGCCACGGGCGCGGGGCACCCCGGGAGGACAGTCCCCCGTCCCCTCCAGTCGCTGCAGGGCACCCATGTCCTGCTCTTCTGCACAGCCTGCCTCACCCGGACACGCCAGACGCAGCGGGAGCCCTTCGCTCCCAACTCACTCCCTGCAGTGACTCCAGAACAGTTTGGGGTCCTGCGCCCTGACTTGCTGCGCTCGGGGGCCCACGAGACCCCCACAGGCTCCACTGCTCCCCTCGCCCTGCCCTCGTTGCATCCTGGCTTAGAGAGGATCCCAGCCGGATCTGTTCCCGAGAGCCCCAGGGCAGGGGCCAGCATCCCGCCCCACGGGACACTGCCACAGACTGCCTGAAGTCATCTGTGGGCGCTGCCTGGCCCCGGCTGCTCCTCAGAGTCCATGCACCTTCTCCGTCCCCAGAGAGCACAGAACAGATGGGAACACAACCAGCTCCACTGTGGTTCACCAGAGATCACATCACAGGGCACGGGCCCCAAAGCGAGATGGCAATTCCCGTTTGGAAGAAGCAAAGGCACAAATCTCGGACAGAGAACTTGGACACAAAGTTCGGTCAGAGAAGAACGAAAACAAGAAACCTGGTGCACGGTGATCCCCGAGTCACAGCCCCCTCCGCAGCGGTCCCACGGGATGCTCCGACAGCCGGAGCTGGCGAGCGGCCGCGCTCCTCACCCCGCGGCTGCCGGGCCCCCGCCTCCCTCGCAGCGGGGAGCTGCGCCGGAATGCAAATGATGCTCCAGGCGAGTGCCAAGAGCTCCTTGTTCCTTCCCCAATTTAGGACACCTCTCGGTGCTGCAGCCCGCACGGAGTTCGTAGGAGGCTGCAAGGGTGCCAGAGGAGCTGAGCCTGCCCAGGGTGACTCTTCGACAGCAAAGCTGCACCTTGCAGTGCAGTCTTCCCCTCCCTTGGATCTGTTCCCTCAGGACCACAGTCCTGGATCGCAGCTCTGAAAGAAACTTCACATGGCAAAAGCCTTTCTACCTGCTGCCCTTCTGGGCACAACATGGGCTCCCCAGTGTGTCCCCACACACCACGGCAGTGTCCCCACCGTGCCAGCTGCAGGCACTGCTGCCTCAGCTCCTGGGGAAAACTCAGGCCCTTCCCAAGAAGAGCACAGGCAGCACGGAGTAATCCCGCTGCCGAGGTGAAGAGCCAGGGACACAGGCTGGAGGAGCTGCTGGGAGCCTCAGAACAGTCTCACTGGCTACACCACACTCTTCCCACAGCCAAGGGGAGCCGGGGATCGCAGTGCACATTGAATTTCCCTGCAGCCACCACGTTAGGGCTGTCGGGCTCTGGCTCCATCCCCTGGTTCACCCCACATCCCTCCCAGCCCTGGCTCCCTGACAGGCTCCCGCCGGCGTCATCAGGTTGTGGCACCGCTGCCGCTTCCCGTGGCTCCCACCGTTACTCAGCAGCCAAGGGAACCGCTCAGAGCTACAAGGTCACTCAAAAACACCATCTGTCCACGCACTGCTCCTCGCCCTGGGGAGAGCAGCAGAGAAATTATTTCAATGCTCTGAAGGCCACTGTGCCCCTCTCCGCCGCCCTGCTGCACGCCAGCATCTCACGGTACTCATTCAAGCCTCGGCTCAGCGAGGGGGGACCACAGCATCAGTGTTCACTGATGCCCCCCACACTCACCACACCATGAGGGCACCCAAGGGCTCCAAGAGTTGACAGGGAACCCTCCCGGAGTGCTCGTCA
Source organism: Callaeas wilsoni (assembly GCA_013398955.1). Taxonomy (NCBI): domain Eukaryota; kingdom Metazoa; phylum Chordata; class Aves; order Passeriformes; family Callaeidae; genus Callaeas; species Callaeas wilsoni. The sequence goes on along the minus strand of VWPU01015895.1, from coordinate 36,450 downwards.
CAGGGTGAGATGTTTGGTGCTGGGGAGAGTCTGCCCGTGCTGGCCAGAGCCACCGCCACCTCCGTGACCCCCGGCTGTACTCCAGTACCGTGGGGTGGGGGGCAATGGTGGGAGTGTAGCCCACCTTGCATGTAGGGAACAAGTCACAGGAGCACCACAACAACCCCAGGAACTGCAGCTCCAGGTCCCCTCCCCCAGCACCGCCCAGAGACTATTTCTGGGGAGCTGAAGTCACTTGCATTTGGGCTCTGAAGTCACATTTGTCTCTGCTTGTGCTACTTCTCCCGCACCTTAAAGTGTCACAACACGGCGCTGTCTCTGTCGAGGCAGTTGCCCCCACATGCCATGTCCCAGATGCTCCTGTGTTGCTGCTCACAGCCAGGTGCTTCCCCAGCCCCGGTTTCTCGCCAGGACGGCGCAGGGCTGCCAGCACCGGCTGGGTGCATGCAGGGACTGACTCACACCCAGCTCCAACAGAAAATAAATATTTGATATGAGCTTATTTGCAAACCCAATCCCAGGGAGCACGCCCAGCTGTGCCCCTCATCCACGGGCATCCCAGCAGCTACTTCCCACATCCACCAAATCCTGCTGTGGCTCCATCCCACCTCCGCGTGGCCCCCAGCTGCACTGCTGATAGCAGAGGTGGGCACTGCCCCCAGGGCTGCCCAGCAGGGACCCCCTGCATCCCAGTGGCCCTGGGACCCTGCACCACGCTGGCCCCATGGCCCCGCAGCGAGTCCCACTGTGCGCAAGATCCCTTCCATATGGGAGCAGCCAGCGGAGCTGCCAGCTCCCAGCTCCAGCGCTTGCCGCTACATCTGGAAACTCTTCTCACCCTTAATTGTTTCTAATGCCTTAACACACGGAGTGACTAATAAGACACTAATTGGGCGGCGTTAGCAGGGAGCGGAGCAGGAGCGCTGGCAGCGCCCTCCGTGCCGAGCCGCCGGCTCCCAGCACTGCGCTGCCGTGTGCTGCCACAGCCGTAAATCCCTCTGGACTCCAGCGCCTTTCCCTGCTCAGCCTTTCCCAGCGTGGTGGAAAACCCGCCCCAGCAGCGGGGAGAGCCGACAGACGCCAATTTTAGTTCTAATGGTCCCTGTGCCCTGGGAGCCAGGGCAGGGAGGGCACAAGGTACCCCCTCAGCAGGGACGTCCCACACGCGGCCACCCCTCGAGCAGAAAGGCACTGGGTGACCCCAGTGGCTCCCCTCTGACTGCTCACCACCGCGCTGCCTCTGGGCACGTACCGCGCTGCCGGGATGGGCTTGTGCTTGGCACTGCCCACGGTGAGAAGACAAGTGATGAACGGCCGCAGGAAAGCACCTGCTCCGGGTGATTTACGGCTGTTGGGGAGCCAGGGCAGAGGACAGCTGCGTTTGGGATCCTCCTGTGCTCCAGAGAGCTGTGGGGTGATGCCCCCCCACCCCCACTTCTGGGGCTGCCCTGTCTCCCTGGGAGCTCCCACGGGGCTGCCAGCCCTGCCTGCACATCTGCCGGCAGCACTGCGCTCGCCAGAGCTGCTCAACAGCGGGAAAGAGGCACAAATCTTGTTACACACTGGCTAAGCCTCCCTGAGCATGTTTTCTATAAATCTCCTGGAATTTATTATATGATAACTAGCCTGGAAAAGCTAAATTAAATCCACAGCCAAGAAACTGACTTTCAAGTGTGACCTAATTTAGTTGCTGGAAGGGGAGGGAGGGAGGGAGCGGGGATCCCGGTGCCAGTCGTTCCCGGGATGACCTCCCGGTGCAGCCGCACACCCCCCATCCTCCTCTTCGCCGTGACTTTGGGGACGGAGCTGTGCAGCCTTTCATGTCTGAGCGGATCTCACACTCCCACTCGCTGGAACAAAAGCGCCTCAAGGGCTCCCCTGTCAGATGTTTTCCATTGCTCATCTCCAAGTCTTCCTTGAAGGAGCACTCTCCTCCCGGGGGGGGCTCCGGCAGGCTTGGGGATGATGGGGAGAGTCGCCGCAGGGGCTCTGCATTGGCACGTTCCTCCCTGCTCCAGGCTGCTCCCCACCAGCCCAGTGAGCCCCAAGCTCGGCACCAGCACCCACACGGTCCATGGCTGGCAGCCCCGAGCCTCACGCAGGGCCCAGCCAGGCTCCAGAGGAGGAGGAGGAAAGCAGCAGAGAGAAAAGCAGGATGGGGAAGAGGCTTGGTGGCCTGAGCTCGAGTGAGCCCGCTTCTGCCCTGGTGCCCAGAGCAGGTGCTGGCAGCAGCGGCTGGACCAACCCCGCAGCCAAGGCGCAGCCCTCCCGATGCAGGGGCACGACGTGCGTCATGGCCGGGGTGACAACCTGTCTGCCGTCCCCTGAAAAGCAGCACGGTCCCAGCCCCAGCAGCCAGACATGCCCCAGTGCAGCGCAAGGGCCTGGCAGAAACTCCCGCTGCTCCCACTTTGGCCAGGACGCTCACGATAGTTGGCTCCACAGTGCTGTGGGGCTGGGTAGGACCGTGCCCCCCTTCACCCCAAAACTGCCCAGCCGTGGGGCTGCTGGCTCCGGGCAGGGCGGGTGCAGGAGGCAGGAGCACGGAGCAGGCAGGGCCCATGGCGAGGGCAACGTGGGCACAGTGGGACCGCGGTGCTCCGGCAGACCCGGGGGTGGGCTCGGGGCTGGCACGCGGACGCGTGCTGTTGTTCTGGAACGGAGTGCACTGGCAGAGCGGCATGTGGGAAGCTTGCATAATAGTGCCAGCCCACACTACGCCTGCTCCTTCCCAGCATGATCAGCCCCTTGCTTTCATGAGCAATAACATCCACCCAAAGTTTTCTAAAGACAAAAAAAAGAGCTTCAAGGTGATGCACAGAGCTCAGCTCCTTTGCTGCCTCTGAACTGATTAATGCAGCTGGGGAATCCATCTGCACGGCCGGTCTAATCCCACATTCTGGACAACCTGTACCCCAGCAAGGGACGAGAAACCTCAAACTCTCGCTCCCATTTCATGATTCCCGAGCAGGCGCTTGGGGCTGGGCAGAGCGGGGGAGCCAGTGTGCTGCGAGCGGCACTGCGAGGGGGGTACACACAGCCCCCCACACCGGGAGCCCTGCGGAGCGCCGAGCCCGCCGGTGATGCACGGCCCCACGGGCACTCCTCCTGCCCAGGCACTGCCCTTGGCTGCTGCCAGCTGGGAGAAGGGCAGTCCCAGCTCCGGGGGACACCCCAGCACTCCCCTCAGTTTATGCCAGTGGGAGAGCAGTGGTCCCAACTCTGGGGGTGCCCCCGGCACAGCAGCTCGTGGCGAGGCCACTGGAAGACAAATTCTGTGGCAGAACAGCCCCAAGCAGAGCCCAGTCCCTGGTCACTGTGGCTGCCACAGCATGGCCATGACTCTGAGCACCTGCTGAACCTGTGGGTGCTTGCAGTGCTGGGAACAAACAGGGAAAATGCCTCCTCTGGAGGAGAAAGTACCACTGCCTCCGAGAGTTTTAAATTTTAACTCCTCCTCCAGCTGGTGCGAGCTCCCAGTGCAGACTGGTGTCAGCGCGAGGGGGGTTCCAGTCCGTGTAACGTGAACTGACGGGGACGGGTTCAGCCCAGACCACACGGAGCCGCACGCAGCCCTGAGGGGAGTTTGGAGCGCGGTCGGTTCCAGGAGCCGGGTCTCGGCGGGTCCAGCCGGGCTGCGACGTGCAGGGCTGTGCGTGCATCATGGGCACACACTCCCCTTCCCATGCAGGGACACCAGCGAGGTCCCGCATGCTCCAGGACCCCCACACCCCTGCAGGGAGCAGGAGGGAGACGGCTGGGACTGATCAATGGGTAGGACCAGACCCCCCCACGCCATATCCCATGAGGATTAGAGCAGACATGGCTTCTCCCAGGAATGTTCCCCTTCGCCAGGTCATCACACAAGAGTCTGGACACACGGGATCTGTACCCAGTGCTGGTGCAAAGTCCCCGGCGGGCTGATTGTGAGCTGCTGCCCCAGGCACAGCCATGGGAAGCAGCATCCTCATCCTCAACCAAAAAATATCTCCATGCCCTCCCCGACCTGGACTGCTGGGTGGGAACAACATACCTGAAGACCAAGAGCAGGTGCCTCAGGTGTGGTGGCAGGTGGGAGGTCACACTCGTGTTCACCCCTCCAAGCCGTCAGGAAGAGCCGTCGAGGTCTCACAACAGCAGTTTCTCAGCCTGAAAGAGAGAGGGAGAGGCTCCAGTCCCGTCCCTGTGTAGGCACCGCCGCTAATAACGGAGGAGGACGTGGCAGAGCTCGGCGCCTCAGAACGCCACGGCTCTGGGGACTCACACGCGCTTGGCCCACTCCTTTAACAGCACAATTATCTCACGGCTGGGAGCAGCTCCGGAGCAGCCCCTGACATGTGCAGAGGCAGGACCCTGCCCAGTGGTAAAGCCCCTAAAGAGAGGGAAGCGTGGTCGGCCCAGGGAACAGGTTTGGCTGCATGGGGCACACGGCAGGTCCCCAGTGGGACACCCCAGTCTCTGCACTGATGCAGAAAATGCTGAGGCTGGTCCTGCCTCCCTGAGACCACCAGCCCTGGCCTCAGACGAGTGCATGGGATGGAGACAAGGAAAAGCAAAGACTTCTTCCTAAAGCAAAAAAGTCCCCAACCCACCTGTTCCCCCGAAGGCCCTCTGGAGGCCACCGGCAGCTGCACGTTTGCTTTTCCCCCAGCCCAGGCTGAACAGGAGATAATTTAACAGCTTGTCCCCCATTGTAATGGGACTTTTTCCCTGTTCCCCCGGGCAGCCCATCCATCACAGCGCAGAGCAGTGACGTCCCCCTGGCACCTTGGCCAGGCAGCCCCCCCGCCTGCCGTGAGTTATGACGCCTGCACCGTGCGGTGGGATGGGCTCAGAGCCCCGGCTCCACACCAGGAGCCGAGATTTATCCCCTCGGTGGAACAGGGGCACGAGCCGGGAGATAAGTCACAGCAGAGCTGCAGGAGCGGCGCTCAAGGTCCTCCAAGGTTGCCTCATTAAAAACCAAGGAGAAGAGGAAGACAAGACCTGCCCGCCGTGGTGTGGCTGCAAATCCCCTCCTGAGGCTGAACCAGCCACGGCCAAGAGGGAAGTGGGAAGGGAGCCGGGCCCCCCAGGCTGGCTCTGCAGCAATCCCTGTGGCAGCTGCTGGCCGAGGCTGTGTGAAGCCACCGGTGTCTCCCAAAAACCATCCCAGCACATTCCAACAACCCCAGCAGCGCAGTACCCGGACAGGGACAGGCTTCCAGCTGGTAAAAATCCAACAGGCAGCCTACGGAGGCGCTTGGATGCTGGCCCCAGGAACAGGCTGGAGGCAGCCGCTCTGGGACTGGCACCTGCAGTCACCCAGCACACCAAGCATGCCGCTGGGAGTGCGCACCATCCTTGTGATGGGCACCGTCACTGGTTTGGGGACAGACCGCAGAGAATCCACAGAGATACAGTGAACATCGCAGGCACTCCCCAGACTTGCTGGAATTCCCCTCCTGCTTCCTTAGTCCTGCTCATTAGGCTCTGCTCCCGATCAGCAGGCACAGCTAGAGCTCAGCAGTGCTGCTCCCCAGCCCTTCCATCCCAGCCTCTTTAATGCTGGTCTGTCACAGCCAGTCCCCTAACCCCACCTGGTGTCCCCTAAACCCCCCTTGGCTGTCCCCTTCCACAGGCTCTGCCACCAGTCCCTCTTCCCTCCTTGCTGTGGTTTGTGTGTGACCAGGAACCACGGTGGGGCTGGGGGCTCAGTGGGGACTCACACTGCGGGGTTTGCCCCAGACTGAACCCCTCCAATCACGTGCAGCAAGTGCAGGATAAGACAAACACTGGGAAAATCCACTTGCATCACTGAAACTAACTGAACACAGCAGGATTTTTTCAGCACTTTCTGTTTTCAAAAGAAAACCCATGTGAGTGCAGGACGGGGGCTGGCATGTTCCTCACTGGTGTTGGGGGCCCGGCAACATCCCTCACCACCGGCAGCATCCCTCACCATCTGCAGCATACCTGCAGCACCCTGCCACCGGGAAAGCGTTCCATCCCCAGGAGGGATGGGAAAGAGAATTGCAGATCCCTACGGGGCATCTCCCCCAGGAGTCGCCGGGCTTTTACTGCACACTAAACCACAGCGATTAGATCAACAAGCCAACCCCTGGAAGGCTGAGAGGTTTTATCAAAGCCGGCAGCACCTCAGGGAGGAGATGGAAAGATGATGCAGCTGCCCACAGCATCCGCAATCCCTGGGCCAGCCTGGCGGCTGCTGCAGGAGGGCAGGACCAGGGCTGTACTGGTTCATTTTCGGGAGGCTGAGCCTCTGCCACTGCCTCCATGCTCCCAGAAGGACACCGGTCCTGGTCCCAGCCCAGTGCCTTCTGTCAGATCCCACCGTGGCAGGGCAGGGCTGGGGGGCAGCAGGAGCCTGGGAGGCAGGTGCCCGCAGCGCTTCTCCCTGGATTGCAGAGGCGCGGGGAGAGGAATTTTCTTTCAGCAGCAAACTCGCTGAAGCAGCACTCGGCACCTGTGCAGCCCAAGATACAGCTCCTGCTCCAGCCCGACCAGGAGCTGTTTCCCACTTATCTGCGCCACAGCTGATATCTGCGCAGCAGAACACGGCGCTCGGTAATAGGATTTTGATGCTGAACAGAAGATGTTTTTTTCCCCGGGTCTCACTTACGTCACACCTGGAGGTATCCGTGGCCATGGAGGTGACACTGAGGAAGGCTAAAGAGTTTCAACTCTTGCTCTGAGGGAGCAGCTTCTCCTTCAGCTGCTAAACAGCAGAATTACAGTGATCTAGCATTGCCTGCCCTCGTTGTGCTCCCACCCCAACGCAGCCCTGGGGAGGGGAGGGAGGAGAGCATGCCCCCACTGCCACAGCCCCACTGCCCCGCTGGCTGGTGGGACCCTGCTCCTGCCCACCGCTCCCACGGGAGTGAGCAGAGTCCCTTGGTGCTGGGGCTGAGCTGGGGGCTGGGGAAGCCTGCATCCCATGGGCACCATCTGCTCCCAGTGCTCCTCGGGCCCCGGGGGTGTGCTGGGGGAGCCTGAAACCCACAGGCATCACCTGCAGCCCACGGGCATCACCCACTCCCCGTGGGCATCACCCGCTCCCAGCACTCCCCCAGCCCCGGGCACTGCTGTCAGCTGCATCCCGTGCCACAGGGACCACCCACACGCCACAGCAGCAGCAGCAGCGGCGGCACCACAGAGACAGGCTTGGGTGGCAGAGCCACACTTGCAGCTGCCTCAGGGAAAGAGGAGGAAGGCTTGTCACCTCCCTGCCACCCTCCCCATACGAGCGAGAGGAAGGTCCCACGCACCCCCACTGCTGGAGCTGGGAAAGTCTCTGCCTGCCACAGACAAAACCAAAGCGATGGGAACCACCCCCACTGGGTGAGGGTGACATCTCACCCGTGGGAACGCTGCCGGCGCGGCGTCAGGGCTGTCACCGCGGCGTCAGGGCTGCCACCGCTCCCACGGCACACGGCGGGTGGCAAAGGGCTCCAGCAGAAAGGCTGGCGGTGGTGGGAGAGCCTGGCCAAGGCCAAGATCAGCGTGCCACGCCTGGGCCCTGGCACGCTTGGCCAGGCTGAGCACACCCGGGCCGAGAGGTGCTCAGGGGTGCACGGGGATCGTGGGGTACACACTGACCACGGGGTCCTGTGCTGACCACAGGGCACACACTGACCGTGAGCTGCACACTGACCACGGGGTCCTGTGCTGACCACAGGGCACACACTGACCGTGAGCTGCACACTGACCACGGGGTCCTGTGCTGACCACAGGGCACACACTGACCGTGAGCTGCACACTGACCACGGGGTCCCTCACCACCACGGTGAGCAGCCCTGGCCGTGCCCAGGGAAGCAGGTGCCCAGTCCAGCCCCATGCCAGCTGACCCGAGGAACTCCCGGCCCCGCAGCGAGGGAGCAGCGCTGGGCAGGCGAGCGCAGCCCCGGGACAGCTGTGCCAGCACGGGCCTCATCCCACACGGAGGGTGTGCCCCACAGCCAGGCCAGTGCCCGCAGCCCCTGCAGCAGGGACAGGGGTGCCAGTAGCCAGGGCAGCCCTCGCTGAGGCAAAGGGATGCCAGGAGCTGGTCGCAGTCTGTTTTCCTGCACAAGTACATTAAGCATTCCACACGGCACTTTTGCTGTAAATCACTTCCTATTCAGGCTCACTGCTGAGGGTCTCTGAAGGTCGATTTTCCATGGTTATGACAACAAAAACTAAAATTGGGTCAAACCTGAAAGGTATTATCTTTCTCCAAGCTGCTAAATGCACAATAGTAATGAGGTTGGTTAAGCAGTTCACCCCCAGCCCGCATTATTTGCTCTGAAGATGTATTAACCAGTTAAATGAGCGTGATAAGGCAGCCCTGCACATTCGTCCCACCAGCCACACGGAAGATCTGAGGTTCTGGGTCTCCGTATCCCGGTTAATAACCGAGACCAAGGCCCCACCGACAAAGGGCCCCCGTGCCACGCAGCTCCGGGCCAGGCTCTGCCCAGCCTGACCCACGGGAACACAAAGGGAACTTTAAAGGCATCCAGCAGCTCAGAGCCACTGGAAAAAATAATTATGGTTCCTCCTCCCCTTTCTCTTTCTTCTTCTTAACACTCTCCCTCCTCCAACCTCCTGATGAAAGAACGAACCCACCGCCTGCCCCATCAAAGGCGGTTCAGCAGCATCTCTACACCAGGATGGGGGATTATCCCTGGCAAACACATGCAGCTGACCTGGCTGCCACCACCCGGCGTGGGACCGAGTGGCACGTGGAAAACCCACCCAACCACCTTGTAAGCACTGCAGGTCACTTCACAGCAGTACCCCAAAGGTGCTGCGTGCCCACAGCAGAGCTCTGCATGCAGACCTGCTGAGGGGTGCAAGATGGGCTGCCCAGGGACTCCTCACCCCAGTGGAGCTGCAGGACCAGTTGTGGGACACAAAGAACATTTGTTTTTACGGGATTTCTGCTGTTTTTCCTAAAACAAACACCCATTAATGTAAATATAACTGATGTAAACAAGCATGACCCTAAATCCATGTGCAGCTGTATGGAACAGGGAAAAGAGAGAGAGGGAGGTTGGCTGGGAGAGAGGGAGGGGAAACACTTTAATTAATCTCTAAAATGAATGAGATGGGAAAACTCGAACTGCAGGGAAAGCATCTGGTGCTGCTGCAGGAAGGGGCTGCCCGGAACGCGGGGCCGTGCTCCGCTGCGTGACACCGGAGCCACCGGCTCCCACACCGACCACCCCACGGCACCAGCCCCGTCTGCGAGAGCCACGCCACGTCCACAGCGCCCGGGGAGGGGAGCCTGCCGTGGTGCCAGTGCCATGTGCCAGAGCTCAGGGCTGGGTACATGCCACTGGCTCGCCCCTCGTGAGCTGCTGCAGGCTCCCAGCTCCATCCCCAGCCAGGAGGAGACGCATCCGCAGGATCCCCGCGAGCAGCCCGTCCCAACAGGGTATGGGGACCAAGGGAGGTGGCAGGAGGCTTCACCTCCCGCAGGAGGGATCCTGCCACCAGTCAGGGAGCACACGGGGAAACGTACAGAGAGCCTCAGCGTGTCTCTCACGGTGATCCAGCTGGGGCTTTGCCAGGAGGAAGTTGCTGCATGGAGAAATGCCAGCACTTTCTAGCACAGGATGGATGAAGATCCCAAGGTGGGATCTGTGTTGGCAGAAGCTCTGGGACCAGCACTCCGGCCTCCAGGAGCCACCCACTGTGACCAAAATGTGGCTGCCAACAGTAACTGTGGACCAAAGGGGAGAGAGAAAGACCACAGAGCAGATCCAAGGAGCTCCGAGATGGGAGGAAAGGGCCTGAGGGGTCAACCAGAGGCAATGGCAGATTCACACAGTTTAAGGGGACAGCAGTGGATCCAGACTGGGCTCTTCCAGGTCTCCCCACAAGCCGCTGCTGCTCCGAGCAGCTCCCTGGAGCAACTATTTGAAATGCAAAGGAGGTTGGATGAACTGGAAAGACAAATGTGGTGCTTCTGTCCTCCTATGGTCCAGAACTCCCAAGTGCACATGGGCTCTCTTGGGCGAGCAGAGCAGAGAGATGGAGCCTGAAATGGAGCATCACCTCGGGAGCTCAGAGCAGGGGCTGCTCACGGCAGCACAGCACACAGCGAGCGGGGACAAGCGGTGATGGGGACCTGGCAGAGGGTGGACAGGCCCAAAGTGACACTGCACAGAGGATTCAGGGGCAAGGGAGAGGAGATCTGTCCTGCCCCGCAGCAAGACCCCTGCTTTGCTCTCTTCTGCACAGACTGCCCGGCTCCCACACCAAGGGCTGGCACCGCACTGTGCCGTGGCATGGCAGGGAGAGGCCAAAACCACCACAGCCACACAAGGTCCCTGCTCCCAGTTCCAGGAGCCTTCCTGCCACAGAGCCCTGCCTGCACACACACACTGGGCTCTCAAGGCGACACTCAGCTCCCTGGGGATGTGTCCATCAGATCCATCCTGCTCCTCCTCTCATTAAGGATCTCAAACCCTGTCCCTCACCACCATCCACTGACTGGAAACCATGCAGGGCCGGATGCCAGGGAATGGGAATTCCTCATTCTGGCTCAAAGTGGACTCCTGTGCCCTGGCTGCCCCGTGACAGCTGCCATGCTCAGCCCCAGCTCACCGGCAGCTCCAGCCACACTCACACCCTGTCCCACTCCAGGCCAGCAAGATCCTGAGGGACTCTCCTTCATCTCAAGCCTGGAGAACAAATACACAACGTGGCTCCCCTTGGAGAAACACCGACCACAAGCACAGCTCCTCCCCACTGCAGCACTGGTCAGGTGCACTGGCAAAAGGGGCTGTCACCAGCTGTAGTGCCCAGCTCTGCCATGGCAGTGCCTGCCTGGCACGGTGCTCCCCTGGGAAGAGCCAGACCCTTGTCCCCTTACCTGGGTGCAGCATCCATGCTGCCGAGGCTCCGCAGCGGCGAAGGCTCTGGGAGGGGACAGGACGATGGCACCCCCAGGACTCACCCAAGCACCTGAGCTGGCCCCACGCAGGGCTGTGCACCTGCCAGCCCTCCCGGCCAGCACGCGGCCGCAGCTCCCAGCTCTGCCTTCAGAGCCGCGGCCGCAGCGCACGCGTCCTCCCCCTGCCCCTTCCAACACCGCCGGTGATGGGAGGGAGTTAGAAATGCCAGGAAAAGCATTCCTTATTTCGAGAAGCCAGATCATCTAAAGACTGGCACCAGCCCAGTGCCCGGTGAGACCTCCCCAGATTTATGGCCAGCACAGCCGAAGAGACAGAGGAGCTTTAGTGAACCTGGTTAGGACCCCATGGGAAAGTGACGGCAGGATCTGAGTGACCTGAGGACTCCACCTCTCTGTCGGGAAAACAAAAGCGACACAACAAAGGAGCCTGGCAGCCCCAGGGACTGCAGGGAGGGGGCTGCCAAGGGACAGGGCACCCGGGGCCAACAGGACACACATCGGGACACCACACCCTGCCCCGGGAGCGGGGACCAGGCAGCTGCTGGGACAGCAGAGCATCACTGCTGGAGCACCCTGCACTGCCTGCGGCACTGATCCAGCCTCCCCCTCCTCCTCCTCCTCCTCCTCCAGGGCCTCTTCCTCTCCTTCCCCTCTTTGTCATTCCTCTCAGCTCACGCCTCTTCTCTGCTCTCCTTCAGCTGCTCACAGCAATAATCCAGGGCACTGACGCCCCAGCAGATTGCTCAGCGCCGCTACCCGCTGCTGACCGGGGTTTTAATGACTCCCCGAGCCGCCCCGGGGCCGGTCCCCACCTCCACCGGCTGCCAGGTTCTCCCCACCATCCCTCCTCCAAAAAACACCTGCACTATCCGCAGGGATAGGTGAGGAGCACCCGCCACCTCCAGCTCCGTGGGGGCTCAGCTGGGAACTGCTCTTGTCTTGCACCAAGGCTCTCAGCCCTTCCAAGGACCCACGGGATTCTCCTGGCAGCCACGCACCCCCACGGCTCCCTGGCCCCCTGGGCCAGGTGAGTGCAGCCAAGGGCACCAATGCAGCAGCCGGAGGGGCCGCAGGCTGACAGCACGGTGCAGATTCCTTGGGGACAGGGAAGGGACAAGTGCGGCTCAGTGTCGGTCAGACGATGCTGCTCAAAGCCTCACGGCACGGGGCTCTGCAGAGGCAGGGACAGGACAGGGACCAGGCAGGGACTCAACAGGAATTGGGGCTCTGCCTGCAGGATCCACACAGCACCTCAGGCTCCTGCTGCCCCATGCAGCACCTGCCAGCTCCTGGCACAGGCACCGGCACCCTGCGAGGGCACGAGCCAGTGCAGGACCTGCGAGGGTCTCCTCCCCAGTGAGGAGGATGGGTGTGACAGGGAGCAGAGCTGCTGCTCAGGGGGACCCCGTGAAATTCAGGAAGTGAATTGCCCAGCTCCATTCCCAGACCTGAGCTGGCCATGGGTGGACAGGCAGGAACGCACTTCTGAGACCAAGGGACAGGCCAGTAGTGTGACCCCGGCCAGCCCTGCCATCACCCCCCACACGGCCATGTCTGGATCCCACATCCAGCTTTGGGCTCCCCAGTGCAGGTGGGACTAATACACGGGAGCGAATCCTGCAGAAGTCCATGGTGATGCTGGGGGGCTGGAGCATGGGACAGAGACACAGTGGGAGAGAGGCGGGTGCTCAGCCCAGAGCAGGAAAGGCTCAGGGGCACCGGGGAGGTTATGGGGAAATCAGGGCCAAGGCAGGAAGCAGGAGGGCAGTGGAGCTCCAGCTGCATTATCCTATTTCCCAACAAATCCATCCATCCATCCATCCATATCAGCAAAGCAACTTTAGAGGCAAGCAACAGCCACCACGGAACCGCAAAGCAGAGGCAGTGCCAAGTGCCAGCAACCATAGCCTGCCTGTCCCCTGCCTGGCATGGCCCCAGCCCCTGTCCCCATCTCCACGCTCAGCGAAGCGAGCAGCAGATGAGCCAGAGGTGTGGAGGGTGCCCCACGACCCCCAGCCCCCTCAACCCCCAGCACCAGGCACACCACTCGCTGCCAGGCTGCAGATCCCCGTGTCCCGTCCTTTAATTAACATTCCACATGTAAAGTTGGGATTGTAATTACTGCAACTGATTAACAGGCCGAAGGTAGCCCGTCTCCGAGGGAGCAGATTAGCCGCGGCTCTCTCGAGCTCCTGCTCTCACCTCGGCACTGCCGGCGCATTTTAAGCAGGGCCCGATGCCCCGCAGTCAGTGATTAATGGGCGAGCGGGAGGAGGACGCGGCGGCTCCGTCCCACTGCTCTGCTGGGGCAGGACAGACCTGGTTTCAGCGGCCGTGGGCCGGCAGAGCGGAGGATGCTGGGTGCTGAGGAGCGAATCCCTGAGCCTCCTCTCCCTCCTGTCCAGACACAAGGCAGGGGATACAGGATACGATTCCCAGAAGCCAAGGTCCCTTGCAGGGAGAGGAACACACCACTCAGACATCACACTCCTTGGATGTGAAGACACATGGGAACATCCCACATGCCCAGCTCAGCTCTTCTCAGCCCACCCGCCACGGCCCTGGGGTGTGACAGGACCCTCCAATCCACGGCTTCATCAGGCAGGGAAGGCAATCAGCTGTAATTAACGGCTGCTGCGGGCAAAGCGCGGCACAGGGACCTTCTTTCCTTCTTTTCCCCAAGACTGCAAAATAAATTATCCTGCAAAGTTAGCAGAGGCTGAGCTATGGAAACAATTAAACAAAAATTAAATCTAATTCATTTATACTCGGAGCACAAAGTGGATAATGTGGGGGTTTTCTTTGCTCTCCTCTCTTTGCCTTGGTGTTACAGAGGACTATTATGGGAAATTAATCACGGGGAAAAGCAATGAACGTGATCTATCGCTCTTTAAAAGTGCACTGTAGTGATTATATAAAAATCTATTAGAGAGGCCAGGAAATAGCAGAGTGACACCATTTAAAAGGAAAAAGGAGACCGGGCTGGTGGCAAAGGGATCGATTTCTTAACTGACGGATCCATGGCAGAGGGAGCGGGAGGAGGTCAGGCCGCGGGGTGGGCAGCGGTCAGACCCGGATGGCTCCGAGGGGCGCAGCCAGGCCCCAGGGCTGTGCACCCAAAAACCTCACCCAACGTCCGGCGTGCCGCTGCAGGGAGGGCTGACCCCGCGGGGCCGGGGCTCCCAGCGAGCACTGGCACAGGGATGGCCGCCCCAGGCAGCTGCAGCATCCCCCCACATCCTTCGTGGCACTGCCCCATCTGAGGGCGCCCAGGAAAGTGACCCCATCACTAGCAGTGATCGGCAGAGCAGATCCTCCCTGCTCGGCCCCCTGGCACACGCTCGGCTCTTTAACAGCGGTGATAAAACCTTCACCAAGGCAGATTCCACCATAAATCCGGGCCCGCAGCGGGGCCGGCCCCGGGCCAGCCTGACGCTTTAACGACCCCATCAATCCCTGCGGAGCCCGAGGCGGAGCGGGGGGACGCCCGGGCTGCAGCCCCGGCACGCGGCCAGGCAGAGGCTGAGCCCCCCAGACCCGCCGCTGCCGGCGGGTGCTGCACCCTGGGACCGCGGCTGCGGCAAATCGGTGACTGGCCACACAGCTCCGGGTGGGCGATCCCACCCCAACAACCCCGCATCTCTGCACTCGCCCACGGCCACTGCAGCCAGCCGGTGCCATCGCCCCACGGCTACCACTTACAAACTCCCCCAGTTCCACAGTAGTGCAGGGGAACACCTTCATGGGAATTTAATGGCAAACACACCACACTCCCTCCACTGCATCATTTAAACGATTTGGGAAAAAAAAGAGTGGAAAAAAACCCCCTTTGATCTCAGCAGCCCGCTTGTTTAGCCCATGCAGGGATTTAATTGAGAAGGGATGTCCTTGAATAAATGCGGAGATGTCCTCACTCCCCAGGAAGGCTGCTGCGAGTTGAACAATCCCCTGTACCAGGTTTTCCGCTCATCCAGGAATATTCTGGGACAACACAGCCCCAGGGCTGCTGCCGCACGTCACCCATCCATCACTGTGAATGCCAGGGGTGGGCAGGCTGCCGTGGCCCAGGGATGGGTGTGGGGGACCCCAAGCCCCGAGGGAGAGGTGCTCCCAGGGCTGGGGACATCGCTCCGCCCCCAAACGCAGCACAAGGGGAGGTGGGGGGCAGGAGGTGGAGCAGCCACGCACCCAGTGGGATGGGGACCAGGGCTCACTTGGCACAGGCAGAGGGGCTGCAGGTGGGACGTGGTGCCCCGGAGAAGCCAAGTTACGGCACAACAGAAGGCGAGGGGCAGCCGGTCCCCGAGAGCTGGCACTCACAGCCGGGGTGCCAGCACCGGCCCCTGGCAAACGCCTTCCCCGCTGTCAGGCTTGGCAGGAGCGGAGGAGCCGCAGCGGAGAGCCCGCCAGCCCCGGCGGGGAGCTCGGCACCACCGGCCACAGCGGGCAGCTTCCTGCTCATTTCCTCCCGGCCTGCGGCCCCTGCCAGTGCTCAGCACCCCGGCATCCCTGCCCCTCCTCTGCCAGGTCCCTGCGGCCCAGCCGAGCTTCCTGCCAGCGCAAAGCCTCATGCTGAGGAAGGGAACCAGCCCTGGGGATCCCCTTGTGCCACACACCTGCGAGGGGAACCTGAGAGGGGCAACGACGGCCAGGAGGAGTTCCTCAGCGGCAGCGCTGCACCCACAGATTTGGGTTTTTGCATCTCCTGCCCCTGCCCAGCGCAGCCGGTGTCAGGCGCCGATCAGCAGCATCCTCCTCCTCCTCGGCGCAGCCGCGTGGGTGTCTTTGCCGCAAGGCTCCCTCGCCAGGGAAGCGCCGCGCTATTTTAATCCGGCATCTCCCACCATCCCAGCGAGGATGGCTGCGAGTGCAGCCCCAGGAGAGTTCTGCCCCGCGCCCCCGCACCCTGTACCTGTTCAGGATGGAGGAACACCCCGAGGCTGTGCCTGGAGGAGGCAGGAGTGGGCTGGTGGGCACTGAAACCCAGGGAGGAAGCTGCTTTTACCCTGGGAGACAATTCACGGCGATAAAGGCGAGCGCAGGAAGAGGACATGGGAATTCCCAGCTCATTAAAGTGCTGGCATCTGTCAGCCCATGGTAACAGCAGCTCCTCTTCTCCTCATCCATTAAAGTTCTTGTCCTTCCCCTGCCCAGGGGACTGGTGCTCAGCTCTGCAGTTGCCCCACCGCTGTCCCACCAGCTGTGCCACCGGCATGTGCCAGTGCAGAGCCACAGGGACGCCGGGCACCGCGGGGTTGGTGTGCCCACACGGGCGCTGGGTGCTCGCGCAGTGCCCGGCCGCAGCTGCGCTGGAGAGCGCGGGGGGCTGCGGGCGGAAGGCGAGCGGGAGCGCTCTCAGCCCCTGGACTCGCTGGCTGCGGTGGCTAAAGGCGAGCTGATTAAAGCAATTAGGATTTTAAATAGTAACACCAGAGTGGCTCATCAGCACTGAAGAGGCAGTCAACTGACAGGCTGAGGAGCCTATTTAGGGATCTCGTTTGGCTGAGGATCCTCAGCGAGGCCCCAGGGCTCCCTCGGAGAGAGGGTGCCGGCACAGGGGTGCCCCAGGCACCCCACAGCCCCCCCAGTGCCGGCCTGGGGACACAGAGCAGCCTAGTCAGGGAGCGCCAAGATGCCAAGGAGCACCCAGAACTGCCAAGGAGTGCCCGCTGCCCACTCCTCCCTTTCCTTAAGATTGTTCATTTTCTGTAATAAAGGCTCTGGGAAGGGAATGTGGAAGGAATTTTGCAGTGTTTCTCAGGAGGCACTGCCATGCAGCGGCAGCCCCAAAGCAACAGATAAAGAGCCTTTTGCAACAGCTAAAGCCCCACACACACATTTTGTCTGCTTGGACTCAAGGGCCGAGATGCTGGAGATTTAAGGCAGCCTGGTGGGAAATCCATCTGGTTTGGTGTATGCGGATCTCCAACCACAAAGGAGTCTGGACTCACATACAGATGCGAGAGCAGCATAAACAGCCTTGAAGCGCTCCCTACCCTCCCCGCTGCTCATTCTCTACACCTGCGTTTGCTCCTGGCTCTGCTGGCTGATGCTGAGGTGCACACGGGTGCAGTGCCCAGCCTGAGCACCCACGGAGCCCAGCACTGCGGGATGTGGCCCCCAGGGACAACGGGGGGACAACCGCAAGGAGCTTCCCAGTCCTGTCTCCACGGGCCCTGCGGCCCGGGACTGGGCTGCTGCTTCCAGATCTCCCATCCTCACTCCTGCAGCTGCATTCCGGTGGGATGGCGAGTGGTTCAACATTCCCAGGCTCCAGGGCTGGATCCCCTCACTCTCAGACAGGGAAAAAAGAAAAGGGTAGGAACGGGGAATGAAGGGCAGGGGCAGAGAGGGGAGAGGAGGACAGGAATGGGAGGGGAGGGCAGAAGCTGCAGCCCAAGCACAAGCCACTTGCTGACTTTCTTGTGAGCTCCGAGATGCCGTGGGAGGGAACTGGCACAGGCGCATTACGTTTATTTATAGGCATTTCTGTGGCACTCGATTAAACGCTGTGGTGGAGATATTGCAGTGTGAAGAGTATTTAGAGCCGTTTAACACCTCTTAGTCGGCAAAAGCCCATCTAATTCCTGCAGCGAATTGGGAAAGCGCACATAGCAAGGGCAAAAGCAAGGAAGCTGCCCTCTCAGCCCTAGTTCCACCTGGGAAAGAGATACGACCTTGTGATCCTTGATGCACTTGTGGCAGGGCACCCATGAGCCGCACGTGGTGCTCCGCTGCCTCTGGATCAGCAGTCCAGGGACCGGTGTTCCGCAGCAGGACCCACACCTGCACCCTGCCCAGCTCCCACGGAGCTGCCTCTCTCCAGCCGCTGCAGGGTGCTCATGGCACGGTGCTGGTGGCACAACTGCACGAGGTGCTGGCCAGCCCTGGCACGCACAGGCCCTGCCTGTGCCAGCTCCAGCATCCCCAAATCCAGCTGAAGGATGGGGCCTGCCCAAGAGAGGGCACAGGAATTCCTGATGCTCAGGAGAAGCTCACTCCCGGCCTTCCCTGGGTATCTGTAATGGCTCTGCAGAACCTCCCTGTGCCTTATCAGGATGGCGAAGGGCTGAGCTGGTAAATCTCCAGACCTCAGGAAAGCCGTCAGGGGAGAGAGTTCAAAGGAAAGGCTGCCAAGTGCACATCAAGGTGAGCTCTAATTGCACCGCTGCAAATCCACCGCTGGCCCTTTTGCCCTTGGATCGCTTTGTCCCCTGCTCCCCTCTGCTGCAGAGCTCGGCCTGCCCATCCCCCAGACCTGGGGACAAGCCATGGGAGCACCCAGGGTGCCGGAGCTGTGTGGCCACACCGCCGCTTGCCCGTGGCAAACGGACGATGGACTGAGGCTGAAACACGGGGAGGTCACGCAGCCCTGGGCGATGCCACTGAAGCACCACCAGCTCCTGGACAAGCACGTTCCCACTGGCTCTCCCAAGCCATTGCCCAGCACCAGGGACCCGAACCCAGCGGCGCTGGTTTGGGCTCAGCTGAGCGTGTCCCAGTGCCTGGACAGGAGACGCCCTTTGCTCTGCCCGGTGACAGACCCCGCGAGCCCCAGCAGGTCCCACCCTCCTGGGTGCTGAGCACTGGCCAGGGCCGGTGGATATGGGGTGCCAGGGCTCGCCCCGCCAGCTGCTCCCGTGCACTCGGGCCCGTGTCGCTTGCAAATGGATGCAATTAAGTTGATACTGCAGCGGCCCGTAATTGCTGTTTCCTCAGCTTGGCAACACGACCCCGGAAGCCCCCATTATACTAATCACTGTCACACGAACACAATCACAGAACACATAAAAACCTGGTGTGCTCCGTGCTGAAATATAACCCTGCCGAAGGCTGAGCCGTGCCATAAATCTGCTCAGCACTTAACACTGCCGGCTAAATGGCCCCGCTTAATTATAGCTCCATAAACAGGACTTTATAGCAGTATCAATACCGTCGGAAATCAATCCCACTGATGGACAAAGGGACGGACTCATTTCCTGCTGCCCCGGGGCTGGGCTGCCACTGCTCCCCGCCGTCCCAGCTCGGGGGAATCTCCGCTCCCGCGCCCATCTCGGACACGCGGCGCCCGGCCGTGGATTCCGCCCGGCCTTGGTCCAGCGCTGCCACAGAGCCACAGCCAGGACATTAGCATGGCAACCCACACCGATCTCTGTCAATTATCCTTCAGTATTTGAGCTCTAACCAGCTTCAAATTGAATCAGGGCAAAATCATCAGTATAAAAAGTGCCCGCACCAGCCCTTCAATTCCAGCACTGGGAAAAAAAAAGTTCTACATCTCATAATGGCCTTCTACCCCATAATGAACAGGAAAAATAAATTAGATTCCCAGCTAAGGGTATATTTATACAATTTCATTATGTGCCCATGAGCAAGTCTGGTTTTCACCAAGATAAAAATGAGCTCTCAGCAATGCTCGTGCTAAATAAATGGAGTGATTTAACAGCTTAACAAGGAGTGCGACAGAGGGGCTGCAGAACTGTGGCAAAAATGGAAAATAAAAATAAAAAATACCAAAATGCTTGTGTTTCCTGCACTGCACTGGCACTGCTGGGCCAGATCCACCCAGGAGGAAGGAGACGGCAGCACTGGGACTGTGGGCGCATCCCAGGCTGTGAGCACTCGTATCCCGCCCAAATGAAGCATCTGGGAGCAACTTCTGACTGCTTCAGCTTCTGGTGCTCAGTGTCCAAGCGATCCTCCTGAGCCAAAACCAGAATCCCAGTCCCTGTCCTCACTGGCTGCCGGTGGGTCCAGCTCACTCTCGCACTGCCACAGCAGCCCAGGGATGCCAGGGCCATGAGTGCCAGCTGCCTGCAGGAGCAGGGAGGATTCTTGTAGCAGCTTTGGGGCTGGAAAGGGATATTTGCAGCCTGGAAGTCGTTCCCAGACTCTGAAAGCATGGCTCCTCTCCCAGCGCTGCTGGGAAATTCCCAATTCCTCCCTCCCTCCCAGTGGAAGGAACCTCCTGTTACCCAATTCCCAACTCCCTTCCCATGCTCCACTTCCAGCCCTTCTGCTGCTGGGGGCTGCAGCACGTGTTCCCCCCGCCCACGAATCTCTCTTTGGCAGCCAGGAGGGACCTGGCCAGAGTATGGAGGAGCTTCTCGCCCTTCCAAGGTTATCTGCTCCCAGGGAAGGCTCCTCCATCCCACCTTCTGCCGCTCCTGAAAAGAGCATGTCAGCTCCCCCCGGGCCCCATCCCGGGCCACACATCCATCTGGGCTCAGCACCGTGTGCCTTCTCCAGCACAGTCAGGCTGATCCCAAATCCATAACCCACACTTGAATAGCTCATCCAGTTAATGGCAGAGCTGCCAGCAGGCAAATCTGTCCTCTCAGCATCAGCAAAGCCAGAGTGAAGCAGTTGCCTTTTTTTTTTTTTTCCTCTCCTTTTTAAATCAATCGTGAGGCCACATGGTCCATCGGTGGGATCTGGAGACCAGGAGCCATCTCCAAGACAGAGCTGCTGGCTTGGCTGCCTATCACAGCTCTCCTGCCACAAGGTGACATTTCCCCCTCCATCCTCCCTACCCCAGGGAACCGGGTGGATTAATAGTTCAGCGGGGCTTTGGAAATATGTGTGCCGGGAGTTATGAGCCTGATTCATAACAGGAGTTCCCTCCCCTGCTACCGAGATTAATCACCGGTGCAAATGCAAACGCCGGTTGGGCTCACCCATCCCCAAACCGCGGCACAGCTGGAGCGGAGCGGAGCACGCTGCCGGCTCCCCTGCGCTGCTGCCGGGGCTCCGCGACGTCGGAGCCTGCACCTCCAGCACGATGGAAAAATAAACGCGTTGTGGAAAGGATTGGTTCCGAGTGCCAGCGTGCTCCATGCAAACACGGCACAAGCTCTGGAGCCTGCCTGCGCTGCCTCCTCCGGGGAGGAATTACGGGGCAGCACAAGCTCTGCTCCAGCCCGGAGAGCTCAGCCCCCGTGGGCACGGACTGGTTACAGCCGATTTATCCTTAAACACCTTGATAAATGCAGCGAGAGCCCAAGCCCTGCACCAAGGATCCATCCCTCTCTCTGTGGGGCAGCTCCCGGGCATCCCACCAGAGGTGCTCCTGCCTGCTGGGAAGCTGCAGCTGGAGAACACCCAGGCCCAGCCCTGGTGCCCTGCCTGCCCCCATGGGCACCCACCAGTGACCCTGACAATGTTTCCAGAGGCTCTTACCCTGAACTGAGGCGAGCTCTTCCCAGCCAAAGCAGCCCTCCCAACGCCATGCCTGCCCGAGGACAGAATGGAAATCTCTGTTCCCAAGGGGACAAGGACCATCCTCATGATGCTCTGTTCTGGCTGTTCTGGAATTCCTTCTTTCTGTCCCTCTAACATACATAACAACCAGATCATTTTTACCACACCATTTTCCCAGCCCCAAGCAGAGCTGTTTCCCAGGCTGCCGGAATCCTTTACAACCCCCAGAGGCTCAGCAAATGATTTTTCACTCTTCCCTTTGGATTGGAGAGAAGAGGGATCTCTGCTCAATTGCAATTAGAGCGAACTGCGGCTCGTAGGCAGCGAAAGCTGCGGTTCCACTGTGCGGCAGGAATGATCTAATCAGGCACCGGGTCAGATCACCAAAAAATAACCCCCTGCAGAGATGATAAGGGCTCATACCTGCCCCAAGCTGAGCCGGCTGTGAGCACTGGGCCTGGAGAGGCACAGGGACAGGGGGATGGAGATCACACGCAGCACAGGGACCACAGCACGGTGGTGCAGAGTCAGAGGTGAGGACCTCTGCACTGTGCCTGGCCTTCCTCCTGGGAGGAGGAGGAGGAGGACTCCCACATCTCCCTGCTGACGTTGGCAAACCACCTCTCCAGCCAACAGCGTGGGTCTGTGCCAGCTCCCCGGGATGGAGGAGCCTGGGCAGCTGCTGGAGGACACCCCATCTCCTTCCAGCTCCCACCCCCGACAGTCCCCAGGCTCGGGAGCACCCCAGGCAGGCCCAGGGGCCACAGTGCCAGTGGAGGGGTCCCACTGCAGCGCTGGTACCCAAAGGGAAAAAAGAATTTCCTTTCTCTGGCAACCCTCGCTCTTCCCTTCCCAGCTCCCCCTCTGTTGCCTAATCTGCTCCTCACCCCGAACCAAGGAGGCTGCAGGTTCAGTGGGGCTGGACACTACAGATTAGATTGCATCTGTCTGGCTATAAATAATTTACTGCTTGACGGTCAGAGTGAATTTAATTAGTTCTTGTTCTCCTGATAGAATCAGCCCACCGCTGCTAAAGCATTTCACTCCGAATTAGCCTGAGAAGCACTAACAAGGCAGCGCTAATTTTACACACACAACATCCCCCACAGTCTCTGAAAATACAGCTCCACAGAGCAGGGAGCAGTGCCGGCCCCGCGGGGCTGGGAGAGGGGCAGCGTGACGGACAAACCCGGGCACGGCCTGGGCAAGGAGGGATGTGGGGAGGTGGCATGGGTGGGCACCAGCACACAAACCCAATCCCTTCACCTTTTGCACGGCCCTTACTTCCAGTTCCCCAGGGATTTGGAGAGGGGGCAAGGGGGCAGGGAGCCTGTGGCTGGCAGAGCTGAGACTGCTGCCTGTCGGGCCCCCTCCTGCCCGGGAAGGGGCTCCCTGCCAGCTGAGTGCCCGCCTCACCCCCCTTCTTCCAGCTCCCGGGGTCATGCCAGGCCGCTGGCTGCTGGAATTGCTGCCACAGCCTTGGAGAAGCACCAGCACACGTCAGCGCTCCAGGGGGACGCGTGCCCGCTCACCTGGAAGGGAGAGCAGAGGGGGAACAGTGGGGGCAGCTGTGGGAGACGGGCACAGATCGCTGGGGCAGCGCCGGGTCTCAGCACCCCCAGCCCGTGGCCCAGCAGATGACTCTGGCACCCCACGCTCAGCATCCCGCCCAAGCCCAGGCTGCACGCTGACCTCGCCCAAGACAGAACCAGTCAACGAGAGGTTCAGGCAGACCCAAGGCACCAAAGGTGGCCAAAAGGCTCCTGCCCCCCTGGCTGCATCACCACAGAGTGAGCACCACAGCCCCCGGCCCCCAAAACCTGCTGGGTTCCCATGGGCACCCAGCGCTGTAACGTCACCACCCATTTTCCCTGTGCTCAGTAACGAGCGCCTGGCTTCTCCTCTCGGGCCAGAGCCGCTCTGCCCGCAGTGCTTTACTGCTCCTGCCTCCCTGCTCTGACCTCCCCTGTCTCCACCAGGATTTATGCTCCACATTAACAGTCTGCCCGAGCCGCTTCCCGCTGGGGCGAGGTGGCACCGCAGCCGTCTGTGCCACACCGAGCCCTGCTGATGACCCCAGACCCCTCTGAACAGCGTGGGGTGACACCTCCCCAGTCACCAACACCTCTGCAGACACAAATCCGGGGCATTTCCACCCAAAAGTGAAATTTTGGGGATATGGGCCGGCACGGAAAGGCTCCAACAGCAACGATGCTCCGGGTTGTGCCAGAGGGAACCTGCTGGAGAGGACCATGTGGGGAACTGGGTGCTCCTGCTGATTTCTGCCTGGAGCAGAGGCACCCCACCACGAGATGCCCCCCAGCAGCTCGGTGGCCACCGTTCCTGCCGGCACAGCCACGCTCCTGCACACGGAATGAACCAGCTTGTTGTCCCCAACTGACGGGCAATGGCTCTGAGCTGCTAATCCTCACTCAATAAATCACCTGCAAAGGTGAAGTGGCCACAGCCATTGGCAGCTGTCAGAAGCCCCACGGGCAGAGACCATCCCTCAGTTCTCCCCAGCCCACGGCTGTTGGGCCACTGGCACCACAGACAGGGATCATCCTCAGGACACAGCAGCATGAGGGGAGCAGCATCCCTCCTTCCCTTCCTTTTTCCCTCCATCCATGAGCTCATCCTCTGCTCAAGTCACTCTCCCCCACCAGGAACAGCCCGTACGATCTCGCCCTCTCTCCTATTTACGCATAAGCCAGGCTGACAACTCCTCTTCATCACAGTGTCAGAGCCTTCCTCGGCGGCCATGCATCTCAAACAGGACAGCACCATAAATATTGCATAGGAGGTGTTTCTAATCTAGTTACAGGCTCAGCCTCTCACGCTCTTCCATCAGGAAGCCTTGGATTGAAATTGAAGTGTATTAGTATAATTTTATCAGGTTTTATTAAGCCTGGGGTCTCACGTTTTTGATATATAGTTTTAATTAAATTTTAAGTCAAAGAATGCAGTTGTTCATATTTTATCTCACCGTGGCACATCAGAAGGAGGCACTTAATCAGCACGTACCAAAACATCCCTTCGCCCGTGATGAACGGGGGGAAACTTTGCCAGCAGAGCCCAACTTCCCTCCATCGCTCACAGCCCAACCGAGCCCATACCCAGCTCCAGCCAAATCCCCATTCCTGCGCCCTCCTGCCCTCCCATGCCAGCACTCCTGCAGGAGAACACACAGGTGGGAGGAAGGGAAAAGCCTCCAGACTAAGCAGGGGAGAGGGAAGGTGGCCCGGAGGCAGCTGGCACCGGGGGCCGCTCCCGGCTGGGCTCAGCAGCAGCAGCAGCTGCCACCGGCAGTAGGAGAGCGGGCAGAGACCCAGGAGCAGGTCCTGGCAGGCGCTGCCCGCACTGCTGCCCGCACGTCCCGCGGGGACAGAGCCAGGGGCTGGCTCCAGCGCCGGGATGGGCCCTCACCTCCCCTCAGGGCGACCACGGGGCTCTGGGCTGAGCCAGGTGCCAGGGGCCCAGCCGGGATAGTTCCCTCCATCCTGGGAAAAGGGAACTCCAGCCCTTGGCTGTGGGGACTGCCCAAGCCTACAGTGGGTCCCCGAGGGCGCAGCAGCCCCTCGGGGATGGTACAGCCCCTGGCAGCTGCCAGCTGCACTTGGTGCCAGGAGCATCACCAGCACGGTGCACTTCTTTCTGCTAAGAGCAGTTTGGGGACACAAACCTTGAGGTCTGTGCCTTCTGCCAGCAAGAGCAGCAGATGCCACCGCAGCTGGCACTGCTGCTGCCCTCACCTCGTGGCTCCCTGCTCAGGGAGGGCTGTGACTCCTCGGGGACCCAAGGCCAGAGCGGTGGCAGATTGCTCACCGGTCCTTAGGAAAGGCTGCTTCATCCTGGCTGGACGGAGCCGCAGCACAAGGCAGAGCAGAGCTCACCCACCGACCCCCCTCGCCTGGGCATTGTGATACATCTGGCTGCAGTTGTGCCCTCCCCACACAGCTGGGGCAACACAACCGCATCACATCAACCCCCGTGCACCTTCCCCAGCTGGAGCACAGCAAACCCTCTGCTGGCAGCTCCAGCCGGGCTCTCCAGAGACCTGACCTAGAGCATCACCACGCACCCCAGCAGCAGAGCTGGGGAGACGGGAGCTTTGGACACAACACACTCCCCCGTGTATGTGCCACCACTGCCTCAGCTGGAGCCACAGATCCCAGAGGATTCCTGAGCATGGAAACTGCTCAGCCCAGAAACATCTCGAGTCCTGGAGCTTCCCTGATGTGGAAAGCAGAACAGCTGAGCACAGACCTGTCTCACCCAGGTGAGGTGCTGAAAAATTTATCATCAAACTTGTCAAAATGAACTCAATTGAAAACTGCTTTAATGGTATTACATTAAAAAAAAAAAGTCTCCGTCTTTCCCACATGGAGGTCCCCACCTGGAAGAGCAGCAGAAACCACCAGGCACAGCATTACAGGTGACAGGTACAGCCCGGCCAGTGACAGCCACATCACCAATCAGCCTACCCCAGCAGGGCCAGGTGCCCATGGACCATGGTGGCCCCAGGAGCTCTCAGTGCTCCTCTGGGACCCGCTCCAGCATTCCACTGCCTCCCCAGATAACCACATCCCATCCTGGGGAACAGCCGATGCTTGCAGTCAGTGTGACAAAACACGGCTACGGCACCATCACCGACGACGTCCTTGCGACGAGGAGGGAGGGAATCCCAGGACGAGCAGGAATGGTTCTGCTCATCAGCTGCAAGACTGATAGACTTGGGGGGTGGGGAGCATGTTTTGCATTTCCTTCCTTCTCCTTTGCAAAGAAACAGGGATTTGGGGTTGGATTTGAATTTCATCCAGAAGAAAATAATTTCGTTTGAAAAGGAAGCAGTTGGATTGCTTAACACGCTCTGTCCTTACTCCCATTGAAGCAGGATTTGAGGCACAGAGAGAGTCTCAGGCCAAGCAGCCCCACTCCTGCTGCATCACAGTGTGGGGGTTACCCTGGGGCCCACCAGCCCCTGCCGTGCCCCACCAGCACCTCAGCCTGACGGGCAGGAGCATCCTGCCGGGACCCGGGCAGCAGGAACCCCACCACAGCCGGCACTCAGCTCCGAGACCTCGCACCAGCAAAGGCTTCCCACGCACAGGGGCTGCGGGAATCACTGCCGGGGGGCTCCTGCCCCCCAAACCCACAGCTCAGCACACGCAACACCCCAGCCCTGTGCCCGCCACAGCAGCGGCGTGGCATCGGCGAGGCGGCTGCCCACCGGCATCCTGCCCCCCACCCCAGCGCCGGTGCTGCCGGGGGCCCGTGGGTGCCTGTGCCGAGGCTTCAGATAAATTTTAACTGGGCAGCAAGAGAGCAGGGCAGCACGAGCTGGCGAGCGAGCGCGCTGCGTGTCATTCCAACGCGTGTATTTATATCCTTCCCCGACGCAGCATCCCTTTGTAAAGGCACGGAGCATGTACAGGCAGGGCTGTCAGTTCAGCGGCGTGTTACAAGTGTTTGATATGGAGATTTTGGCAGTGGGAATGGATGTACCTCGCTGAGAGGTTTATGTAAAATGACAGCTTCTGGAAAATGAAGCACTCAGATATAAAAAAAAAAAAAAAAAAAAGAAGAAGAAGAAAAGAAAAGTACAAACAAAAGGGAGGGAGGGGAGGCCTTCGCTCAGCGAGGCCAAAGCAGATCTCTCCTCCCCGCTGGCTCTGAGCAGCTCCCACCCCAGCCGGCAGCAGAGCACCGACCCCACCAGCTCTGTTCGGCTGGTTCAGCTCCACACACACGCTCCCCCACCTCGGCCGCTGCCCCATTTCCATCCCATCCCATCCCTCCTCCTCTCCCCTGTTTACGGGCTGTGCCTTTCATCGCCGCTGCGCGTGGGCGTGCGCGGGCGGCGGGAGGAGGATGCCTGGGAGCGCTGCTGTCAGCGGGCCGGGATTGCGCTGCAACTCCTGCCACCGCAGGCTGGGACGAGGCACACAGCACCAACAGAGCCGGGCACGGGCTGGGCCCCTCCCCGGGGCTAGGGCTCTGGGATGCTGTGCCAACGCTCCCCGTGCCACAGCCGGGATGGGGGAATGCAGTGCCAGTGGAGTGGGGCAGTGGCTGGTCTCCGTCACGCTGCCGTGACAGGGAACAGCGCTGAGGTCCACAAGCAACTCCAGCACCCATCAAAGAGTCTGCAGTGGCAGACGCTGTTGGTGGGAGCCCAGCTGAGGCCAGAGGCACTGCAAGGGGAATGGATGCGATCCCACCTCCAGACAGATCCAGACCCCAGTTTCCTGGGGAGTGGGGAGTGTTTGCTCCCTCACTGACTCCCACCACTCGCCTCAACCAGGAGCGAGGGTGGGAGGGAGACACAGAAAAGCACCCCTAGCAGGGCCCTCTCATCCAGGAAGGAATGTGGCAGCAGCACCCAGCGAGGCTGGAGTCTGGCTCATCCTTCCAAAGCCACAGCCAGCTCCCTCCTTTGGCTTTACACCCTCCTCCACTCCCTGTGCCCGGTGGGGATCCGTGCCATGGCCGAGGTGGAAGCAATTCCTGCTGCAGCTGTAATGATCCATAAAGAAGCTGACTTGTTTCTTACCTCTCTGAAATGAAGGATGGTGATTACCCTCCATCCCAGTCCACAAAGCCTAATGCAAATTGATGGCCTCCCAGAGATTGCTTCTCTTGCCTCTCACCAATCCAATACCCAGCTCCCCTACACACATCTACTCAGGAGCAAAACGTCAGCGTAATTCACGCAGGCTCCGGACGGAAAGGCCATTTATCCTGCGGGAAAGGCTCCTGGACAAGACATTACATTAATGGCACGTTAGGGAGAGGTGGCAGTGCCAGCCTTGCCTTCCTCCAGGCCACATGCAGCAGGGCAGGGATCTGCTCCAACCCCCTCAGGAAGGAACTCCTGTAAGAGACCCCTCTGCAAGGCGTGGAGGTGCCGAGGAGCAGCGGCGCAGGGCAGCAGGGGGCTGGGCACAGCTCTGGCTCGCTATAAACGTTCTGGAGCAGGACTGACAACAAAGGCGACAGCTGAACCACCACCATCCACCCCAGCAGCGAAGCACAGCCACCCATGGACCTGCCCTGTCTGTCCCCCCACACCTGAGTGGAACTTGGGGGAAAACGCCCTTTGACGTCCCATCCGTTGGCAGGATCCTGGCACACGTGTGTTCGTCCCTCTGGCATAGCCAGTTCAGCAGTGCCCGAGCAGCAGGGCTCGCTAGGGACCCGGCAGGCCGGCCAGCGAGGGAGCCTCAGCCACGGGCCCCAGGACGTGAACCCGTGCAGATGGCAGCTCTGTCCCTGGAGCACCAGGCTCAGGCCAGTTGGCTCCCCCGTCTCTAAGGATCCACTTCACCGAGAGCCTCCGCTGACCTTGGGCATCACTGAACGGGAGCCCTGGGACCCCAGCTGGCCCCTGCCCTCGGCTGGGCAGGGGGGCTCCCGCAGCCCGGCCTCAGGCCGTGAGCCGCCGAGGACACTGTCGGCCCTCCCTTTGCGGCTCCGATCTCCTCATTCTGCTGCACCGCAGGTGTGCGCGGCACTCGGAGCCAGCGCGGCCGCCGAGCCCCGCCAGGAGAGCCGGCTGTCTAATTACACAGATAACAGCAAATCATGACAACAGACCACCGTGGGGACCAGCGGGGACCGCTGCCGCTCCGACAGCGGCGGCTCCGCGCCTTCTGACAGTCCTGTCGCTCTGCGCTCGCTCCCTGCAGCCACGGGGATGCAGCCGCAGAGGAAAAAAAACAGGAGAAGGAGGGAGGGAGGGAGAGAAGGAGGGGAGTGGGGTCTCTTCACCTGCTGCCCACTACAGCCCTTCTCCCCGGCACCGCAGCGCACTCGGCTGCTCCCTGGGCACCGACGAGAGGTCCCGTCCAAAGAGACAGGCGGGAGGGAAAAGGGGCCTGGGAAAGATGAGGCCAAAGCCACGGCACCATCTGCCCGGGGGAGGACACCGGGAGCCACTGTGAGCCCTTACCTGCGTGTGCAGGGGCACCCCCGGCACACAGCACCCGGGCAGGGGCCCACGAAGCCAGCGCACCTCGCCCCAGGGAGGGACACCCCATCCCGGCTCTCCCCACCGGCTCCAGCGCTGACCCAGCACCCATCTGACGCTGAGAGAAATTTCTGCGGTGAGCAGCTGGAAGAGGGCTGTGCTGAGCCGGGGGGAGCCCGGGCAGCCTGACTCACCGGCTGCCATCGCTCCCACCCCGCGGCAGGTGGGCGGCTGCGCCAGGAGGGGCTGAGCGGGGATGCAGGAGAGGGGGGGCTACGGGGAGGGTATCCCCGGAGAACAAGGAAAACAAATCCAAACTCAAGAGATATTCACGGAGCCAGCACAGCCACCAACGTGCCCAACCAGCAGGAGGATCCCAAGCAAAGCCATGAGGACCCAAGCGCTGCTCCAATCCCTCATCCTCCCCAAAATTCTTCTTGAACCAGATGTGCCCTCACAGTGCCAGGCCTCGGTGCATGCATGCGCATGTGTTTTCATCCCAGTCTTTAAATGAGGTCTTTGCTGAGAATTTACAATTCCCTCATGGCCTCAATCTTGCAAAGATTGCTTTTTTAACACTGTTGGGCTTTAATTCTAATAAGCCTCCTCTTTATTACGGAACCAGGTCACATTGCCTTGACACTGCGAGAAAATCTTTCATCGGGGAGGAAAATGGAGAAGGGAAAAGAGAAATAAAGGAAGGGAGGAGGAGGAAGACGGGGAGACAAACAAATAAAAGCTGCTCCCTTCAGCCTGGGGACTTTCTGACCCCAGCGAGGAGCCGGCGGGCAGGGGGAGCAGAGCCTCCCCACAGCGCCGCTCGCACCCCGGACGCGCAGGATTATTTCTGGTGCGGCTTCACTTCCCACGCACCCTCCCACCCTCCAGTGCTGAAAACGCCAAGAGGAGCAGGGGGGGAAGCTTGACAAAACTTTGACAGAATGAGGACAGAGTCCAGCCCTGCCCGGACAGATGGCCACCACCGCCAGTGCAGCGCGAGCTCCCCGTTACCTGGCCGGCGCCACAGGGACGGGAAGCGGCGCAGCGGCAGCTCCAGGCACCGCCAGCCCCGGCGCCCCTGCCAGCAGAGATCACAGCCCCGCACCGGCAGGACGCAGCACAGCTTCACCTTGCCATCCAACAACTGCCCAAGTGTCCACTGTCCCTTCTGGAGGCTCCAGCATCCCCCCAGCACCGGGTTGGGGGGGCAGCTGCTGCCTCCCTGGTTCCCCAGCCTCCGGGATTTGCCTGGCTCAAGGTACATAACCACAAACCACCTCTGTCAGTACCTTACATCATGGCTGTAGTCACAGAAATCGGCTGATCTCGTACCCCACCTGGGCTCCCTGTGCCCGCATCCGTGACCTCCCAGCGCCGGATCGGGGGCAACTCGTTTGGGACTCATTAAACCCCTGCCTCCGCTGGCTCCTGGACAGCGAGGCCCTGTCAGCCAAACCCCAGTGAGATGGGACTCAGGTCACTGGCCCCAGCTCCCAGTGCCTCCCAGCACCCTCCCAGCAGCCCCAGTGCCTCCCGTGCCCCACGGCAGCTTTGTCACACAGTGGGAGCATCGCAGGCTGTGCTGGTGCACAGCAGTGCGTGACCGTGGCACATTTCATGTCACCAGTGACACCGACAGAGCAGCCCCCCCTCCCAGCCGGCTCCAGAAAAAGGCTCTTGGACAAGCCAGGCTGAGCTTTACCACATCGAACAGCTCAGAGAGGAGCCTTTTCCAGGGTGGGCAAAGGGATGAGGCTCCCAAACCCCAGGATGGCAGTGGGGGGAGGCCACGGCTGCTCCAAATGTAGATGTTTAATTCTCAACACTGGCAGCTGCACTCAAGGCAGGAGAGGCAGGGAAGCCATGCACAGGAGTAACCATGGCAACTTCACGGAAGTTAAATAAAAACTTCTTTAAAAAAAGCTAACGAGGTCCCTGAATCATGCTTTATCAGCTGTGTTGCTATAAAGATCGAGATCCAGCCAGCTCAGGATTCCTAATTACTCCTGCAATATACTGGAGAGAGCTTTATTTAAAAAGAAAACTGGCTATGCATGGAACAATTTCGGCCTCTCTCCATGCCGGGATTTGCATAGTCCATGAAGCACCTTCCCAGATGGATCTGCTGGTGAGAGCCTTCCCAGGCAGCACCCGCCTGCTCATGGCTCAGGGGGCTGCACCCCAAGCCCCGTTCCTGTGGAGGGGACACAGGGAGAGCCCCACCAGTGCTGCTGCCACATCATGCTATGCCAGCACGCCGCCTCCCAGCACAGCACTGCCCACGGGAGCATCCCCTGCACCCGGCTGGGGCTGGATCCTGGATCCAGGTGGCTGCCGCAGGTGCCCTGGGCCGCCCATGTCCCCCTCGGCACAGGGAGGTGTTCTCCAGCATCATCCACCACCCCTGCATGCTAAACACCTGCACACGGAGCCCTGCAGTCCTGATCCCGCCAGAGAGGGACTCGGGCACCAAGGCAGTGACACCCTGACCTCAAAGATCACCATCCCAGGGCCAGAAAGCAGCCAAAGCAGCGTCCATCCCCAGCAGCTCGCACCCCTACGGCGCAGAGACGCCATCGCTGCCCACAACCCAAAGCACAGGTTCTGAGAGGTCCTTAAACCCATTTTTTCCTGCAAAAAAGACTCTTCGATCACCCCAGTGAGCCCTGGAGAGTAAAGAGACCCTCCCAGTCCACAAACAGACTGTGCTGGAGCAGACCCACAGCCCAACAGCACATGCCCATCAGTGGCTGGACCCGGCACTGTTTGGGGAAGTTCCACTGAAACCCCCATTCCCATCAGTCACGGCAGCGAAGGCTGCTGGAGGATCTGCCAGAGCCAAAGGTTTGCCAGCAGTGACTGGGGACCTCCCAAAGCCACAGACACAGGGCAGCAGTGCCATCGCCCCCAGCTCTCCCCTCCTGCTCCCACAGTCTGAGCCCCAAAGAACACGGCACCGAGAGCTCCCTGAGCCCAGCTGGGCACAAATCCCAAAACTATCACATTTAGCCAAAGGATGCTGGGTTTTCTGCTAAGGAGGGGGCTGCACCATGAGCAGCTTTAAAGGGTTATTTGAGTCTTTATTTTCACAGCTTATGGTAAGAGTAAGTGAATTATAAGTATTATTTACTATATTTTTAAACTCGTTTAATTTAAGCTGATTCTGAACGGAAATTAGAATTCAATTAAAATGTGGGGGGAAAGTCAGCATTTTGAAGCAGATTATTAAGCAAAGCTACATTAAACACGTTGGAAACATAAATATCGGGGAACAAGTTCTGTATTTACGAGAGGATTTATTCAGCCAAGGGAGTATCATCCATGGCCCAGGAACTGAGGAACCCGTTATCAAGGTCAAGATTTTATCAGCAGGTCTCAGATTCTCACATCTGTGTTTCATCCAGAGCTTGATTAAGAGTTTAGAAGCCTGGAAAACTCTCCCTTTTGCTCCAGCTCCTGCTTTAGAATTAATTGTTTATCGATCCAACAGGAGGAAAATATTCTCTCTTGCTGCGGAGGAGCTGCTGTTGTCAAAAGTTGTTTTATCACTTCCATAAATTCCAGCTGCGGTGACTTCCTCAGCTTCAATCGCCCCGTTTCTCTGGACACACTCACAGGACCCTCTGACAACTTTGGCAGATTACAGCTCTCAGGCCACTGCCCAGATTCCCAATTTCAGGAACCCCCAAATCCATCAGACTGCCCAGAGGGAGCAGCAGTGCTTCCGTTCAAAATCCACTAGTCCAGGTCCTCTTATATATGTAAATCCCATTTTACCCCCACCTCCCGCCTGGGCAGCGCTGAGCGCCAGAGGGGCACAGCAGCACAGGCAGGAGAGAAGGGAACCTGCTGGGGCTTGGAAGTCCCTGTCCTCACCCTCACCCCCATCCCAGCATCTCGCATCCCCCCGCAGCAGCACCAGCCCAGATTCCAAAAGAGCCTTCCCCCTCACCCAGGTAGAAAAGCATCGCAGAGGGGAAATGTGGGCAGTCTGGCAGGGCCCACGGGAGCATGCGCTTCCTTCCACCTTTGGGAAAACCAACAGCAAAGCAGCGGGAGAAACCAGCTTTTCCCATCACGGAAACCCTCTGGATCCCCTTCCTCCCACTCAGAATCCGTCCTCTCAGCCCCTGAACCTCCCAGGTGACAAGGGTAGCAGGAGGAGGGGGCACATCCACAGTGGATAATGGAACAGGAAAAGGGATCCCGCGCTCCTGTGTGTGTTTCTACCCGTCAGAAATTCAATCTTGTCTAGTCGGGAAGAGACGAGGATGCCTGGAGCATCCGTGTGCGAGTGGAGCGAAGGGGAGAACTGCCTTCAGACTGGTTTATTAGAGGTTCAAAACAACTGTAATCTCAATAACTAATGAAATGACAGAGAAGACAATTTTGCTTCCTCATCTGGTATCCCAGCCTGTCAATTAATTTGCAGGAACATACATCCCAAAATACCTCAAACAATTCCAGCAGAAAGCACTGGAACAGCACCAACAGCAGCCGCTGCCCGTACAGCGAGAGGAGGGAGGAAGGAGAAGCTGCTGCCAGCAGCACCGAGCATCCCAGCCCAGCCAGGGATGGAGCATCCCGATGGAAGAGCTCTCGACTGGCGGCAGCTCCACGGTGATGCCCAAGGAGCTCCAGGTTCCCAGCACCGCACAGCTTCAGCCGCGGCTCCATGACTGCCGCACCTCCAGCACAGCCCCTCCACCTTCCGCGACTCAAACCTTTCCCCAGCCCCCGTTTCTCTGCCACGGCCCTTGGAAAGGAGCAGATCTGCCATAAGGACTCATTATCCACTGAGCTCTCACCCTTTAAGGCTGTAAATTAAAAGAGAACTCAAATAAATTACGGAACTTCCCTCATGCCTTTTATTATCTCAATAACCTTCAGAGGGATTTATCCACCGTCAGCTGAGCAGCTGAGGGCTGTGCCGACAAACTAATTCAAGAAATGCACAGCTGAAAACCTTTATGCAACAAAGGAGCAATTTGGCCCAAGCTGCTTGAGAGGGCACTGAGGGGACCCTCCCCCCACCCAGGGCCTGAAGCCAGCTGGCTCAAGCCCCACTAATGTGCTCCCCTCCAGCTGGGGAGATTCCCCTCAGCCACGGTGGCAAAAGAGCTAAACTGTCCCATCCCGGGTGGCAAAGAGGAATCCTGCTGTGCAGGGCAGGGGGCAAAGCAGCAGCAGCTGCATGGAGGGACAGGCTCTGCCACCAGCACAGGCTGCCCAGCCATCCCAGGGCCTGGGATGTCATCCTGGTAATTCAGGACGACATGTTCTCATGATGGGAGATGGAGGAACAGAGGAACTGGGAAAGAGAAAAATCCCAGCCCTTGTCACAGAGGGACTGCACGAGCACGAAGTGTGTGGAGTGCGGAGTCGGGAGGCTGGGAGAGGTGGTTTCCCAAAGGGGGCATCACAGAGAGCAAGAGTCAGTACCCTAAAACCTCCCAGGCTGCCCAGGAGCAGCAGGAAGGGACAGGAGAGGCACTGCCACAGCTGTCACCAAGCACAGGGTGCCCACGAGAGACACCAGCCTCACACCACGCGGGCTCCCGGGGAGGTGTCCGTCAGCACCGGCTCCTTCAGCACCTCCGTTCGGCAGTGCCTGTCCCCACACGGAGCCCAGACTGCCAGGGAGGAGCAAGAGCTGCCACTGCCAGCCTGGGGCTTCCCAGCCCCTCTGTCCCCAAAAGCAGCCGGCAGAGGTTCGCGTGGTGCTGCGGCCGCGCGGTTGTGTGCCCTGTGCCAGGGCTCTCTGCAGTGCCAAACAATCACACAGATCGCTCCAAAGGAGGGGGGGAAATAAAAATTCCTCAGTATTTTCTGTGAAACAACAAACGGAGCCTCGGCACCTCTCCCTGGAGCCAGGAATAAGCTACGACCAACAGCCAGGTCCAGGCAGCCCTGCCAGCCCCAGCCACTGCAATCAGCCCTCCCCAAAAATTACCAACTCCAGGCTCTTTCTCCATCTGTTATCCAGAAAAACAGCCTTAATTTCTTGCTTTGTGAGGTTTTATCATGCCTCAACCATTTCAGCCTGAGAACAGGAAGCTGTTTGGGAAGCAGAGCACCTTCATCTCTGCACTGTACCCAGCACGGCCAGGCCTCCGGCTCCGAGTATCACCAGACTGCAAACACCACTGGGCAGCAGGATACACCCCCAAAACACTGAGAGCTGAACCACAAGCCCTGGACATCCCAGAGAAGGATGGGCACATTAGAAGGGAAAAAGAACAAGGCATTCCCTGATGGTAAGCTATGCCCACCCCGGGCTGTGCCCCCCAGGACACCACGCAGCAGCCAGAGCTGCCCTGCCCCGGTGCCAGCCATCTCTGGAGGCTCTGAGTGCCAAACCTTCACCAAAAGCAGCCGAAAATAGCCGAGATTGTTAATGTCACGCTCACTGGAGTGAGAAGCCGAGAAATCCCCGCTCCCCCCATCCCTCTGCCTGCACACACGAGCACTGCCAATACCTTGCCAGGCTACTCCCCCTGAACGGATGGGTCCGTGCTCCCAGCTCCGGGCACTCACTGCCCGTCCAGGGCCTGCCCCACACCCCTGCGCCGACCCCCACACCGCGGCTGTTTACTTCAGAGCCGCCCTGACGCCTTCGGAGGTGACGCTGCAAGGGCTGTGCACGGTGCAGCTCCTGGCACGCACACCTCCGGGGACCAGGAAAACGGCTGGAGAATGGCACCGGGCGTTTACACACACCGCACGCATAACCCAGGTGACCCCCGAAGGGCCTTCGCCATCCACCTGCCCCTCCCCACGCACAAGCCCTGCACATACCTGCACAGAGAGCCCGTCGTGCAACGAAATTCCCGGAGACAGGCAGGAAATCAGGAGAAAGAAAGCCCAGGAAAAGCTGCCTCGCTTGCCTGACTCTGCCCCACAGCTCACCCAGCCCAAGTAGGGCCCTCTCTTTCTCCTCCTTTATCCAGACTCCACCTTACCCAACTTTTTCCTACAAATTACCTTCACCTGGAGGCTGTGATGACAATTAGTACCAGGTTTTGGTTAGCAGCTGCCCCTAATTAAGGGGCATTACGAATCCTTAACACAAACTTAATGGGGCCTCTCGCACGTCGCGGGTTGCCCCTTGACCGGGCCGGCTTAGCCACCGAACCCTCACCGGCTCCGGCACCGCCACGGAACCCGGTCCCGGAGCGCAGCGGGGACCGCCTGGTGCCGAGGTGGACGCTGCCACCCCGGCCTCCCCCGCTCCGCCCGGAGCCGCCAGCCTTCCCCCGGGATGCGCTCCGGCAGCGCCGCCCCGGGGCTGCCGCTGTGACTCCCGGTGCGGCTCTCGGTGGACATCCCTCCCCAGAGCCGCCCCGGCGGAACTTCGCCGCCCCCGCCCGCCGCCCCC